>QEPC01008752.1:1932056-1942365 GCA_003113815.1 Sphenodon punctatus | reverse complement strand
GCCTGAATGTTTGTTTGTCTTCTCCCATGTCTCTCCCGCTGTCCCCTCTCCTTGTCTCCCCCTCCTTGTCTTTTAGATTGTAAGCCACAGGTAGGGACCGCAGCTGATTATATGTTCTGTACAGCGCCAGGTCGTTACTGGCGCTTTATAAATGTTTAATAATAATAATAATAATATCGGGGATGTCATGCCCTGGGATATAGTGATCCTACACACACACAGGAGTCAGGAAGGAAAGCAAGTGAGGAAGGGGTAGGGACCCCAGGCCCCGGGAACCCCAGAGGGGAGCGGGGAGGGATTAGGGCAACCACACACAGGAAGGCACAGAAGGGCAAGAGTAAGGAAGACAGAAGCACACACCACTTGAACACAATCACTCACCGCACCCAGCACTCTTCACACAGGAACAGGGAAAGGGACGGGATTCTAGCAAACTACAGTTTTCTCCAACTACCAATGCACAGGAACCAAGAAGCTCTGATCACCAGCAAAAGAGAAAGCCTAATGGCCCTCCTTTTATGGGCCTTTCTCCAACCCCAGCCCCACCCCCTCCATTCCCTGACATCCTGGCTCTCCTTGTAGCCGGGCCTCAAGTTCCTGGGGTGGTCCACCGCCTCCTTCCTATAGCACCTCACCAAGGCGTATTGGACCTTCTGCTCCACACAGGTCAATGCGGCCATGGACACTGTGACTCTCACCGTCTATATCCCCTCCAGCTCAAGAGCCAGCTCTTGTTTGAGGAGCCACTCACAGTTCTGGTTGAAGGCATAGAGGACCCGGATGCCTCCTTTGTTGAGGAGGTGGAGGAGAATTGTGAGTTAATGCACCTGCGGGATGGGGGTGTTTGCATTTACTCAGGTGCATGATAAAGGCTTCCGTTTATCGTTATCTAATTATAGTCTTTATTATTTACTGTGTCGTCAGGTGGCCAGGAGAGCATGGAGGAGCAGCAGAAAAATCCCTGGGAAACAGCTACACCAGAGGGGAACAATAGGGGCAGGATGTGGGTAGCCAGGCACCATGATGGGCCCGCGGGATGGGAGGGGGGGTAAGGCACCATGGCGGGATGGCAGACTGGAGGTGGGGTAGAAGCCAAAATGGTAGGGGGGGGGGCGGGGGAGATGACGCAAAAGGTAGTGCTTGATTTCTGTATATTCTTCACTCCTCTACAGTGATCGTGGGAGGACAACCAATCCCGCCGCGGCAGGTTACCGCCCCAGCAGCAGCATAGGCCAAGTACTCATCCCCACTTCCCTTTGGGCAGGCGGAGGGCTGTAAATTGGGTGGGCAGGGGCTGAAACACTGGGGTGGGGCGGTGGGTGGGGCAGTCTGATCTAACGGCTTTCCTTGGTCTGCCAGCGCAATGGGTGCGGACGGAACCCCAAGCTCCCAGCGGAACCAGGACCTGTAGGTCTGCAACCGGCAACGCAGGGAGGATTTGGCAAGAGAGCTGCTTATGGTGAGACCACATGGCAGCCGGATAAGATTAATGGCACGGCCCGGGAGCATAGGACGCTCGGCCTAGCTAGGATTGGCTGCGCGTTGCACGTGAGCAACTATTGGCCAATATTGGCTCACAGGACTGGCTGCGCACCGAGTATGCGTGAGCTGGGATTGGCTGCTATGGTTGGTTACAGGCTGCCTATTGGCTTAAAAAGTTTTTGCAAAGCTTATGCTGGGGGTGGGGGGTGGGGTTGCTGCACCAGATGGCTATTAAACTGGGGTGCCAATCCAGATGGCTATTAACCTGTGTAGACATTTGTCACAAGCATGTCATTGGGCAGGCCAACTCATCTAAAATGGTACAGATGTTAGCACCATGGAAGCATGGATTTTTTTTTTTAATGGATTTTTTTTGAGAAACAAGTCCAGTGTTTATTGTTCTGCTGTATCATCGGTGTCATTTTTTTATTATTATTAATTATAATTATAAAAATTATAAATTATAAGAGATCATTATTATAATTAATATGAATTTAAATACAGATATTACACCATCCGCTTATATGTGCATTTTAGGTCACATACATAAGGAAATTAAAATGAATTCCTTCCAAATTGCTTTCCTACATAGTGTCAGTGGGATAAGGGGAATGGGGGAACAGGGAACCTCTTTTCCACTCACACAAAACAAGCACTAGTAAGCTCTACACTGGCCCTGGGAGAAATTGCCCGTCAGGATAGAATGGTAGCCCTATACCCCGACAGGGGTAGCGGCCTCTATCATCATTGGGCGCAGAGCTATGGAAGAAGGGCGTGACCCACACTCTCACCCAGTTGCTCAGAGGGGGCTCGGGAGACAAGTGAGGTGATGCAGGGGGACAAATGGGGCCCACAAATCAGGGATGAAGGTACGGGCAAAGGGGCGTTCACACTCCAGGGGGAGGGGAAAGGGAGGTCCCAGGAGGGGAATCCTTACACTCGGGGGGAACACTCACACTAGGGAAGGGGAACAAGGCTGCACTCATTGTACCCCAGTCTGCACAAGCACTACATGTTTTGCGGCGGCTTAGGGAAGGAAGGGAGCAGGGGGGAATGATGAGGATGAGGGAGGTAAGGGAACACGAACACACAATGACAAGACCAAGGAATAAACACAAAAGGGATTTAGCTCAGGGATCTAGCATCGCACACAGTCACAGGAAACGTCCAACGGCCGGCTTCTCAACTCTGATTACCGGCGCCGCCATCCTGGAGGCGCCGGTGTTAATAAAGGCCAAGCCCCTGCCTGCCTGCGTGCCTGCAGGCGCGCGGAGCGGCGTTCTGGTGGGCGGGGTTGCTTGGTGCTGCGTCGGGTGGCCACGTGGTCTGCCGGCATGGCGTTGCCAGGGGTTGTCCTGGCAACGGGTGATCGCGGCGTTGCTGGAGGTGCTGCCGGAAGTGACGCGGCAGGTGCAGGAGCCGCGGGGGTGAGTGTGTGGGGCCCCGACTGCAGCCCTCCCCGAGGGGGCCAGTGACTGCGGCTGACACATAGATCCTTACTAGTTGCACGCAGGATCATTTTAGTAAATTGGAAAAACAAAAACGAGGCATTATTTAATTGGGGGGAAACCACTGAATGTTAAGAAATAGGCAAGTGGGGTGCGTATCCCGTCCCCATCTCTTAAGGAGATGACTTCAAATTACCTGTCCTTACCTATTTATCTCCTTTCATGAGTGTGACAATTGATTACCCATGCTTTGTATGCTGGAATCAGATCAAATTCAGTCAATTACCCTTATTTAACTGAATTGCCCTATTTATAATTAATACAATTAATCAAAACATAAATTGACCTAATCCAAATTGACTAATTAACCTATTTAACCTACTCTCCACTGTGACGGAGGCGAAAAAATGGCCCATTCATCCATGAGATACCCATTCAAAATTCCTCCTTGGCTCCGTAATGGCAACCAGAATAACCGGCAGCGGAAGAGGGGAGGTGGGTGGGGCTGACTGCTTGCCGCCTAACCCCCGACTGCTCCGCTCCGGCGGCGGCAGGAAGTCCGCCCCTCCTAACAAAGGGCGGGCTTCCCTGCCCCCTCGTGACGTGTTCGCGCCACTGGGGAGGTTGCTTAGCAACCATAACAAACATAGAGGGAGCCTTCTAACAGCTTCCCCTACAGCAGCGCCATTTCCTCCGTTTGCTGGGAGGAGCGCGCCAAATCCCCGTCGCCGCCATTTGGCGGCGAAGGAACTTTGAAGGGCCCAGGGGCCCCTATGGCCCTGCCTCCCCCCATAGGCTGCATCCCGATCCTTTTAACAACTGGTAGTCTGGTGTTTGCACAAAAGTGACATAAGCGCTCTCCTTTTCTCTCTCTCTCGCACACGCACACACAATCTCACTCTCTCACACACTCCTCTAGCAGGGAGGATTCAGGGATCAGGGATTTACTGAAAAGCGAGAGAAGGGCCAGGGGGGTCCGGGTCTGTTTCCTCTTCCGTTGTGACCTCAGGCAGGAAATGACACGTCTTTCTGGGAACCATTGAGAGATCGGGTTTCGCAAGATGTGGCTTGCCGGAATCAATGCCTTGACCCAGAGCGGAACACACAGAGCGATTAAGACCAGGGCTGGCATTAAGCAGGGCCAGTAAGGCCCACGGTCAAAGGGCACCCTCCCCCCAGGAGTCCGATCCCGATAGTCTCAGGTTTGTTCACACCTGAGGCCCCGGGATGGGCTATTTCTTCACGGCCGTCTGGCTGGTTGCCCCCAACTCTCAGCCCTCAGGGTGGCCGTGGCAGATGGGGCCCTGCCCCTTCTCTCGCTTTTCAGTAAATCCCTGATCCCTGAATCCCCCCTGCTAGAGGTCTCTCTCGTTCCCTGTCCCGCCTCCTCTACCCTGGAGACATTGGCCACGCCCTGGACTCTCCCCCCCGCCCCTTAGGTCCCGCCTTTTATAAGGCAGGCCCTATCAGATGTACTTTCTCCTCACTTGGCGGGAGTTCTTTACCGTTCTCTTCCATAAGCTTCCCATCCCTGGTGGTTGAAGTGGGGTGTTGAACAGGAATCGGAGGTCCGGGTCAAGGGGTGTTTTTACACTAGCATGAAATTCGTAGGTTATGGCAATCTACTGTGATCACAAGGCCGCACCAGCATTTGCGCGAGTGTTGTTTAGACAACCGTCACTACTGTGTGTGAAAGAAATTGCGTGGTACCTGTTCAGCCACATTTACCTCGTCTTCGCTGCTGACGGTCTCGCCCGGAGAGACGTAGCAATATTGGGCCAACCATAAACGTGGTGCGCAGAGCGGAGCACTTCTCCAGCCACCTGTGTGTGATTTCAAAATGGCGATCGGAGGAAACGTGTGGCATTTAGACATTAATTCACATCTTTATGGCGCGAGTTTTGGAAAGCCCATTAATTCACCCGTTGCGGCCTCTGCGATCGGCTGGGGGGCACCTTCCTGGAGACTCCGTTTTTTTTTCGCCGGGTCTCAACTATGAGGAGGGCGTTCTTGGCCATCACACCTTTACTATGGAACTCCTGTGTTCAAGCCTGGTGGCCTTCCGGAGGCAATGTAAGACCATTGGATTCTGTCGGTCTTTTGGAAGCGGGGACTGAATTGGGGGGGGAGGGGGAAGGTAATTTAAGGGGGAGGATGGGCTAGTTGGGAGGTTGTTGGAGGGTGGGAGTGGGTTGGGTTTGGGGGAGGGGATTTTATTTTAAATGTTTTTATATTGTATTTTATATTTCTTATAAGCTGCCCTGAGCCTTTGGGGAAGGGCGGGATTTAAATGTTAATTAATTAATTAGACAAACCGCCATTGTTGGGGTTTTAAAAACCCGGATTAAGGCTGCTTTCCCACGAGCTGTCTCGGCGTCGTGGGAGCTTGAAACCTAGTGCAGCTCTTGTCTCGTGAGAAACGAGGAAGTGAAATCCTACCCTGTCCATTGCGTGAGCTTGCCTGCGTGAGGGCCGCACTTCCTCGTTTCCCCCGAGACAGGAGTGACGCTAGATTTGACTGGCTCAAGATCCCACGCCGCCGAGACGGCTGGTGGGAAAGCAGTCCGAGAGGCGGACATTTTCATGTGAAACGCAGGCGACGTCGTTCAAACATGAACGGGTCTAATTGCCTGCATGTGAGAGGTCTTATGTAAAAATGCCCACGGTGCATAACAGCAGGGACAGAGTAGGCCTGCGATTCGTAGCAGGCAGCCCACTCAGAAGGAAAGCCTACAATGGCAGGTGCCGCTGATGCCTGGCACTATGCCCGTCTCTGGCTGGGGACACAGCTTGCATTTTGGAGCCATGTTCAGCCCACAGTTGCCAGGACGGCTCACCCATCTCGGCGGCACTGCCAGTCCGGCCAGAGCCTACAGGGAGCAGCAACTCGCCTAGGTTGAGTAGCATCTTCAAGTCAATCTCCTCGCCTGACCCATGGGCTCCCTTCCCGGCCTGTGAGGAGGAGGAGAATTTGCTTGGCAGCTGAGATCGCCAACGATAGAAAGACTACAGCTTATCACCTAAGGGATAGAGGCAGCTGCGTGCCACACTGTAGGACTCAGCTCTTGGCTGGCATGTTACCCATCCCCGCCAGACATGTAGCAATGGCTCCCAAATTGGCCCATGCAGTTATGTGTGGTCCATGGAACCTGCTATGGCTATAGCAAACAGACTGCTGTTGCTATGGGAGCAGAAGGAATTTGTACATGTGCTGATCAGAGTTCCCTCATGGCCTACCCATTCTCATTACGGGCACCCCCAGCCCCGTCCCAGGAATGGCTGAGGTGCTCTTGGCCAGTGTCCCATAGATACTGAGTTGCACCCATTGCTGACAACAACGGAAACGTAGAATACACAGGGCTCTGCCAGTGGGGACTGGAGCCTAGAGCTGGAACTAGCGTGGGGCTGGTGGGGCAGCCACTGCGGACATGGGCCCAGGGTTGGAGCAGGGGTGTGGTGCCCTGATATATCAGTCCCTCTGGAAACAGGGACTGATTAAAGTATTGCACACAGCTGGGAAGAGGCTTCCCCGCTCCCCTCCCTTCTCAGATAATTTATTGTCGGGTCCCAGCTAAGCCCTGCAGAGAGCAGTGTGGCTGGGGATGTAGAGAGTAAGTTCAGCTCTCTGCAGAACAGAGAGGGAGGCAGGGAGCAGCAAACAGCCACCGAAACGGAGGCCAGCAACCCCGCAGTGATCAGCCCTACTCCTGATCGCGTGAGATTAGTGACACTAATTGTGAGATCACAAGTGAAGCTTAGAAATCATGTCTCACAGTAAATTCATGAGAGTTGGCAACGCTGGGCACTGTCATTGGGACAGAAGCCCAGGCCTGCCACAGCCCCTTTTGCACCACTGCTGCAAAGTGTGGACAGAGCGTAAAGTGGATTATCATCACTGAAGTCAGTAACCCGGGAGAGATTCACCGGCTTGTGTGAAAGTAGCCAGGATCCACCGGGTGACCCAGGGTCCTTGCGATTCTCTCTGCTTCCAGGGGTCCCACAGTTGCCCCTGTTTTCAGCAGGGCGGGGCGCAGAGGCCTTACTCCCTGCCCCCAGGCCCCAAACACGACCCTCACTTGGATTCCATGGAGGGTGCCCCTGACTGGACAGGGCTACCAGGGGCCCCACATTTGCAATTTTTAAGGCCAGCAGCCCTGAATGTAGGCTAGGCTGCAGGGCAGTCTACCCACAGCTCTCGCCCAATCACATCTGCTTTTACTAGAGATACTGACCCTTGCGGGTAACGGGAGGCACAAACACCCCAAGGGGGGGGGGAATTAGTGGGTGTTCGGTGTTGGGACAATGAAGGTTTGACCATACAAGGAGACATGACTTACACAGAGTTGGGCAGCTTTAATTGCCAGCGTGCACCCCAGTTGGTCACACCACTTGGGGGTTGGACTAGATGATGATCAAAAATTCTACGATCAAGGCAGTGTGAATGAGGAGATGGAATGCGGAATGCACTGGGGTTTAATTTGCCATTTCTGGCAACCCTCCCCAAGTACCAATATTTCCCGTAGTCATCAATACAATACAGGAGAGAGTTGGTGTTCTTGTACAGTTTTAGCCAGTCTCATCCTGTTCGGGAACCCCCAATATTGCTGGGGAACAATGTCTCTCAGGTTATTTGATTAGTGTCCACATTGTGTAGGCCACAGAAGCTGATACGCTTTAACCACATCAGCTCACATGGCTTTGGGCCGGACTTTGATTTATATAGTGCCAGCAACTTGACACCGCACGATCATGATCACAGACCTGTCCCTGCCCTAAGGGACTTACAATGTAGGATGGACAAGGGGGAAGGGAAAACATTGGGAGAGACAGGGATATAGGGAGACAGGCTACACATGGCGATGCTGACTAACTACAATGAATGAATTAAAACGACGCCAAACAATCACAGAACAGTGACTCCCAGTTTACACCGTTCAGTCTACTCAGGCCGAAGCTCTTTATTTTCACGCCTCACGTTGTTAATGCGTTCAGGGCTTGCGAGGATGAACAAGGCCCTATTCGCTGAGTAGATCAGCTTATCCTTGCCACGTACCGTTATCAGTTTACATTTTATCTCAGCATTTGTACAAAAAATGCAAGTTGCAAACACAGAAAAGTCTAAAACCAAGCAGGCCAAACTTCAGCCAAACCAGACCCTGACCGTTGTGGTGGGATCACCCTACACTCAGCGCAACACCCCTCCTGTGGGGGTGCATCCCTGGCTGTTGCTAAGGATAGATCCCTTGAAGGTTGGGGTTAGCAAATGCTTGTCATCTCCAAATTGAAGGATCCTAGGGGCTGTCGGGTGCAGAATCTCCCCTTCCCTGCTCCAAGCCAGAGCTTCCTGTAGCCCCCAGCAGAGCTGAAGCAGAATAAATGTTTGCGGGATATTTTGGGGGGGCCCATTTTGGGGAGGCTGCAGTCGGATTGAAAGTTCGCGCAACTAGGGCTGAAACCCAAAATCCCATCCAGTTCCGATTCTGACGGGACTGGGGTGTTTCGTTCAGCTCCGATAAGACTGAACAAAATGAATGAAAGCTGTCCAGAAAGAATTCTGACCAAAGTATTATTGTGATCGGAATTCTGATCAGAAAAAAGCCATTCCGATCCGGCAGACAAATCCGTGGCATCGGAATGGTTCGTTTCAAACCAGCCATATGAGCAACTGGAGTTTTGCAATTTGCAGAATGGGTAATCAAACCGAGATCAGTCCAATACCCGTTACATTCATTTTGGGTTGGATCATTTAGAGTTGACAGGTTGGTTTGTTTCGTCAGATCCTCGTTACAGCTCTGACCTTCAACCTGGAGGTGGGGAAGCTCAGAGCCAATGGGCCAAATATGGCTCACGGCTAGTTTTTAGGAGTCCCCTTTCCAGTTCCTGGATCTGGTCCCTGGATCCAGATACTACCCCACCCCCCCAAGCATGGAAAGACTGAGCTCAGTGCAAGAAAGAAGAGATGGAGGCGTGCACACAGGGATAAGGGACAGATCCATGGTATAGATTCATGATCTAGGCCAGGGGTGGGGAACCTTTTCTGTCCCAGGGGCCACATTGAAAATGAACACAAGCTCTGAGGGCCACATAGTGGTTGGGGGTGAGGGGAGCTTAACAGGTATATTCAAGAAAAGGAGCGTCCAGATCATGGATCTGCCCCCTACCCTTGTATGTCTGCCCTCCTCTCTGCCCCATTATCCTGAGTTTTCCAGTGCTTGGGGGTAGGGAATGGATCCAGGGTGCAGATCCTGACAGTGGAAAGGGGCCACATAAAAACTTGCTCAGGGCCGCATTTGGCCCCCAGGCCTGAGGTTCCCCACCCCTCTTCTTCTTGAGCACACACACACACACACCCTTTAAGCACTTCCACCCCTAACTTCTGTGCAGTCCTGGAGAGCTTGCACTAATTTCCAAAGTGGCCCCTGGGGAGAGAGAAGATTCCCCCGCCCCTGCAGTAGACACACATGCTTTTAGGTCGACAGGACCCCAGTTCAGTCTCTGTAGTTATTATTAATTATTATTATTATTATTATTATTATTATTTTATTGAGTCTTCAGGGAAGGGAAGGGTAGAAATTTAAATAAAATAAAATAAAATAATAATAATAATATAATTAATTAATAATGATGATGCCTTTTTACAATTCCTGGATCTGGCCTGAAGATCCAGTCTCTACCCCCAAGCACTTAAAGACTAAGCTCAAGGTAAGGGAGCAGATTGATGAGGTCATGCAACTGGCAGTTTGGGCATTTTGGCAGGGACAATATGGGCATTTAATGATAATATTTCATTATCCAAACATATTTATTAGAAGTCTACAAAAAAAACCCTAACTTCATGTAAGGCTGCAAAGCAGGCACTAGATGGCGATAAAAGTCACTTACAGATTGGCTGAGCAGCAGGCCATGGATGGCCAATTGGAAACAATGGGAGCAAATGGATAAACAATGGGAGCCAATGGATGGACAAGGTCCCCTGCTGCCCCACATCCGACTGACCTGGCCAGGCCATTGTTTCCAATTGTCCATCCATTTGCTCCCATAGTTTCCAATGGCCTGGCCAGGTCAGTCTGACATGGGGCAGCAGGGGACATTGTCCATCCATTGGCTCCCATTGTTTCCAACTGTCCATCCATGCCCTGCGTTTTAGTATGTCCCGCCTTTGAACCAGTGTTTCAAGGATCCCAGGACGTGTGGACGATGTAACTTGCAAAGGTTCCCATTGATTGTGCCCAAGGGGCTGAGTGTGTGTCTGAAGGAGACTGTGTTGCTGGCGGGGGAGGTCAGTGCATGTACCGGAGGATAAACATTGCTGCACAGAGGAGAGCAGCTGCAGCCACCCGTATAGCGTTTTCAATTTCCCAGGATGGGGCGGGGGGGGG
>QEPC01008752.1:1914268-1927307 GCA_003113815.1 Sphenodon punctatus | reverse complement strand
GCGCGGGGAGTGTTTCCATGCTCCCTGCGCTGCTGGAAGTGACGTGCTCCCCATTGCCGCCGCGCTGGCTTTTCTTTCAACGCGGGACTCAGGAGGCGCTTTTCAGCGCCTCGTATAAAAGCTGCCTCACAAACCCCGGCGAGATCTCACATGTTCTCACCAAGGTTTGCGAGTCTCCTCCCTGCTACCAACTTGACTAATACCCATTGGTGGACCTATCCCCTAAGACAGGAGTAGGGAAACTTTCCTCCCAGGAGCCACTTTGAAAATGCGTACAAGCTCCAAGGGCTGCAAGAGGAGTTTCTAGTGGGGGTGGTTAAGGGGGCATGCTCAGAAAGGAGAGGGTCGAGATCACGGATCCTAGCCCTTCTTTTGTGCATGCCCTCACTTCTGCTCCTTTATCCTGAGCTCAGTCTTTCAGTGTTTAAGGGTAAGAACTAGATTTAGGGGCCAGATCCAGGAACTGGAAAAGGACCACATAAAAAAAGCTATCCTCAGGCCCCCAGGCCTGAAGTTCCCCGCCCCTGCTCTAAGAACTTATTCAACTCTTGTTTGAACCTATTGGTGCTATATGCCTTCACGATTTCCCCCTGGCAACGTGTTCCACGAATCCACGGGTTAATTTAACGAGTGGGGAAAAAATGTTTCCTTTGTTTCTTTGAAACCTGCGGACAGTTAATTTTACCGGTTGTCCCCCTAGTTCTGTTACTCTGAGAAAGGGTAAATAACAGCTCCCTATTTTCTTGATCTGTACCACTCATGATTTTGTAAACTTCTATTATGTCATCTCTTCTCTAAGCGGAGGAGTCATAACCTATTGAACGTCTCCTCGTACAAAAGACGTTCCATGTCTTAGATCAACTTTGCTGCCCTTCTCTGCATTTCCCCCAGCTCTATTAGGACCTTTTCGAGATGGGGTGACCAGAACTGAGCACAATATTCAAGGAGTGGCTACACCAGGGATTTAAAGACCAGCATTAGGATATTTTCCATTTTATTTTCTATCCCTTTTCTGATAATTCCTAACACTCCTTGCCCTGAAGAGCAGGAACTTGCTTGAAAGGAAAAGAGATGAGATATATAGGAAGTCTGTAGCTGGTATGTTCCCCCCTCATCTCTCTCTCATCTCCCCTTCTGTAAGCCCATTGGGGCAGGGACCTCTGCCAAACTAATGACTGTTTGGTGTCAGCTACGGTGGAGTCTGCTTAAGTCAAATTTTTCTGGTCAGATAAAAAAGTTTGGCATATCAAAAATCCTACTTAAGCAGACCTTAAGGAAATGGACCACCTGGAAAAACCAGATGCTCAGATTAAATCAGCACCAGATTTCTTCATCCCTAGTCCCCTTCCCTCCCCTCAGAAACGGAGAGTCAGAGCAGACATCAGGGCAGAGATAGGTGTGTGTGTGTGTGTGTGTGAGTGTGAGAGAGAGAGAGAGAGATCTTGTCAGTTCTGACTCCGGGAGTCTTGGGTGGGCTGGAGGCAGACACACACACACACACCCACCTACCTCTCTATGACCAGAAAGCTAGAGAAAGCTGATTTTCTCTTAACACCCATCTCCAGCCTGTCTGACACCAAGGCTCACCCTGGGGGTTTTAACCCCATGTCACCAAGAAATCATTATTATACTCAAAGGTCCTGATATTTATTTTTAGCTGGGTGGGCTAAAAAACTCAGGGTGATTTCAGACGTTACGCGTCTGACATTCACCCCGGCTGAACCACAGTCAAACACAGGCCGCGTTTGACTGTGGTGAACGTCTGTTGACTCGCCGCCAGATGTGCCCCACAGTCGAACGCGGCCCGTGTTTGCATTCACCACACGTCTGGGCCTCCGGACGCGAGGAGGTCGAGAAGTGTGGTGAAAGGCCACCACGGCCGTGGTGAACGGAAAGTAACGTCTGGTTACTTACCGTTCACCGCGGTCAATGGCAGTCACCCCTGCCGGTGGTTGCGGCAGCGGCCAGATTGGCCGCTGCCGCCGCCCGTCAGCAGGAGGGCAGACCGCCAGGGAATGCAGGGGGTGGGGCCGTGTGGCAGCACACTGCGCCGCACAACCCCGCCCCCTCTGGGGTGTGTGTGTGTGCCGCTCTGGACGTTACAGCTGGGCGGTTTCACCACGGGCCGTGGGGCGGTTCGAACCACGGCTGGGGGCAATGGGGCGCACGTCTGTTGGCGCACCCCTTCACCCCCGGCCGTGGTCCAAACCACCCCACGGCCCGTGGTGAAAGCGCCCGGCCGTAACGTCTGAAATCACCCTGAGTCATCAGGGTTTCAGAATTCTCTGTATTCAGCTCAAGAAGCAATATATCTCCCTAAATCTGGGGCTTTTTTTTTGGGGGGGGGGGGACAATTAATTGGACCTATTCTGAAATTCAAGTTATGCCAAGTTCTACTTAAGTGGACTCCGCTGTATGTTGCTGGCGGTATAGAAATACTTATTAGTAACTCAGACTTGTCCCCCTGGCTGAGGACACATCCCCAAGGCTATGCATGCGGTATTTGACCGGCGGCTCTCCTGCTCTGTGTGGCCAGTGAACAGCAGCGCACAGATCCAGCAGAAACAGCTTTGCATGCCGGAACCGTCCTTGCTAACCTTTGCATACCTACACGCTTAGGTTTATTGAGATGCGGGAGAGGCGAGCTCTGGCCAGACTGTACAAGCAACCCTTCTGGTGAACCTCAGGGGCAGGGACCTTCCAGGTCCTGGATGAATCTAGCCCACAAAGGGGTTGGTGTTTGACCCCTTTCCAAATTCTGGTTCTGACCCATGGATCCAGGTCTTACACTCAAGTACTGAAAAAGTGAGCTCCGGGGAAGGGAGTGGAGATTTGCTTTGGGGATGGTTCCGATACAGGGTATTTTCAGACAAGCACATTGTCCACCCATTATCCACTGGTTAACCACTGGTTGCTGTGGTTAACCAATGGGTAATGGGTGGGGAAGTGCTTGTTTGAAAACACCCAGTGATTTATGCTCTGAGCCCTCCCCTTCCTTTCTTCATCCTGTGCGCACCCCTTAAGCACCCCTGCCCCCAAGTCCTATCTGGACCCCAGAGCTGGTGCTCATTTTCAAAGTGGCCTGAGGAAAGGGAAAGGATTCTGTACCCTTACTCTATCCCAAGACCAACCCTTTACATTTACACTGCACCTCTCTCTGAAGAACGTCAAAGTGGTTTATGAAGGTGGGTAAGCAACATTGCCCCCATTTTACAGAAGGGGAAACTGAGGCACAGAGTGGGGAAATAGCTCATTCTGTTGTCTGGAATAGAATGCTAAGGGTTATCATGCAAACTGTTAGCCGCATGGCTGGAAGGTGCTCAAGCACCAAGGTGATGAGGGAGAAAAGCTTGTGTAGACTAGCTACCTGTTCACACAATCACTTAACCCAGAGCAATAGCCCTTTAATTCACATTAACACTGCTTTAGTTCACACAGGGTAAGAGTGAGTAAAAAAAAAATGGGTTTTTTTAAACACTTGAAAAAAAACTAGGAGGTAAAACAAAGTGGATTTAAACACACACACCCCACACCCCTTAGGAATACCTTGCTCTTACCCTGTGTGAACAAAAGCAGTGTTAACATGAATTAAGGGGCTATTACTCTGGGTTAAGTAATTGTGTGAACTGGCACCTAGTCTGTACAAGCTTTTCTCCCTCATCACCTTGGTGCTTGAACACCTTTCCAGCCATGTAGCTAATTCTGTGTGAATTACTCCATTAATCAGCCTAAAACAGATTAAATCAGATTAAAGCAAGTTAATCAGCTTAGTCAACATGGCATAGAGACCCCCATCCCAGAAGCCATCGTGACTAATTGATTGATTGATTGATTCAAAATTTACACAAAGAGTAGCCTTCCTCATGCCACATTTCTTTGAACACCTGGAAAGTGAGATAATTACTTTGGAATAATTAATTACCCCAGGGCTAGCCTCATCATGTGCACCAGTGGCACAACTTTGGGCTAAAATGTGGGGTGGAGTGGGGGGACACTGGATCCCCTCGACTGGCATAAACCTTGCCCCCATGACCCTGGCTGGAACTGCAGGGGGAGGAAATTTGTAAGGGATGCCTCCCCCTGGTGTGAATGCAGCCTCGAATAATGTTGGATCTGGCGCAGCCCACCCTTGGCCATAATGCACATGACTAAGTGAAAGAAGGAGAACAAGCCCAAGGTGCTGGCTTGGGGGCTTGGGAGACTTGGGTTTAGTGCCCCTGTTCTGCCACAGACTCCCTGTGTAACTTTGGGTGAGGCACTCAAGTCCCTGTGCCTCTGTTTTCCCCATCTGCATAATGGGGATAATAGCCCACGAGCCTTCTATAGAATAGGCTTTCCCCCCTCAAGAAAGGGATACTGCACTGCCTCTTCCTTCCCCGATCTGCATATTACATCCCAACGGGACTCACCTGCTAGGGAGCGCCCCAAGTCTCTGCTGCCTTGTGTGTTTAAATGTCTCAGTCTCAGCACTGAGGACTTCTCATGGTTCATTAAACAACACCCCTTACCACGAGAGGAAAGGGGAAGTTGTATCAGGCCTAGAAACCACAAATGTTACAGGATGGACCCACCCATTTGTGCACAGGACAAAAACAACAGGCGACTCTTTCAAGTTCAGCTTGAAGGCGCTTCCCCCGTTGCCAAAGAAGGTCTAGTCATGTGCCTTGTTCGAGTCATCCTTTCCAGGAGGGGGGGGGAACACTTTCTTGGCCCTAGAGCTCTCTCCTGCTGGCCAAGCGTGGACAGGGAGGTGGAGAAGCATCCACAATGGGGCTTCAGAACAGGGGTGTCAGCAGAATTTACTTCAGGGGGGTGGAGGGACAACTAAAATAGGTGCAGCAGGTGCTCACGTGCCCCCCCCCATGGAGAGTGCATAATGCACACAGCAGTGGAGTGCCCCAGCAGGGGCCCGTGCCACCTTCTGCCCCACCGCCCATTCTAACTATACCCCTTGGCCACGCCCCCTTCCAAGTATCATGGCAAAACAGTGCTTGGAAAGGAGGCGTGGTCACATCCGAAGGGGGCGGGAGAGCGGCCCCTTTGCACCGCCCCCTTTCTGGCGTGGCCACACGTTGGTTCATGTAAATTTATACAAACTTTAAAACTACCCATTGCTGGGCTAATTAAAAAACAACAACATCGGGGTCAGGAGGGCAGGTGCAGAGGTATAAGCGTGTAGGGGAAAAGAGAGGAGCAGGGGCTAGGGGAAAGGGTAAGGAGGGTTGTAGGGCACAGCTGGATGTGGGTTGAATGGGAGCAGAAGATGGATTTGTCGACGCACCCCAAAGAGACGCGGAGACGTACGTTGGTTTTGAAGCACAGCGTGGCCGCACTCTTTATTCAAACATATGAACTATTAAGGCCGGTGGGGGATTGCATTAGCAATCTTGGGTCCAGCATGCTAGCTAAAAACAAGCCTTATTAACTTGAGCTGAGTACTGTCTCGGAAACGCCTTCCGTTTGGCAGTGCGGTAAACTCGAACCGTCCCCTCCTTTGACTGCCTCCAGGCAAGTGGCCAAAGGGGTGTGTGCCCACTGTGGGCGTGAGTAAGTCGGTAAGTGCTCTGCAGGATGTGAAGGCTGTGCACGCCCCTGCTTACCCTCCCAGGGTTATGACCCCTGTGCATGCTGCACCCTGCATTACACAAGGTATCACATCCCCGTCTCTTATGGAGATGACTCTTTTAACTATCTTAGACCGATTTATGCTACCCTAGCTTGCTGGACCCTTGCAGAGTGCGACATGTAAAACCCCATTACTTAATTCCATAGTTGCCGATCGGTAATGACCCTACTTCGTATATGCACGCCAATTATTCATGTTCATAGATGTATCGTCTCCAATGGTAAACTTAACAAATGCTTCCAAATAAACCTACTTAGCCTAGTCTGACACTGTTAAAGAGGCCAAAAATGGTCCTTGCAAAAAAGGCTACCCACCCAAATTCCTCTTTGGCCCCTCTATCGGCGACCATTACAAACCACAGTGCCAGCGGGTGGATGGGTGTGGTTGCTTCTTCGGCTCCCTGGCCAGCTCTGCCGCTTCACGTGGCTGCAGGGGATCCTCCCTTCTAACGGGGAGGAGCCCCAAACCTCGCGCCGGGCGGGTTGCCGTGGCAATCCCAATCAGAACAGAGAGAGACTCTCTCAGTCGGCCATGCCGCCAGCCTCGGCGCCTCTTCCCTATTCGGGGGGGGGGGGGCGACACTAGCCCATTGCCTCCATTTTGGCGGCGACGGAAGCATGGAGTGGAGGGTGTTGCATAACTCCCAGCATTTCAAGTGGTCAAAGAGGGACAAGCCACGCCCTTGCCAATAACCCCCACCCCTCTGCAAATAAGTCCCATCCTCTCATGCATTTACATCCCTGCCCACATTCCAAGTGCACAGAGAGGGACAGAGACGCTCTCCTGCTGCTTCCCATTCCCCTGAGTTTCTGGTCATTCCGTCCTCTCCCCATTGCCCTCTCAAGAGCTTTTCTTGGGAGACAACCAGGAAAGACGTGCCTGAGACTTGAATACTGGCCTTTCTGTCTCTTTCTCCTAAAAGAGGAACAGTGGAATTCATTCATTTGGGATTGTTGGGAGGTCTGGTGTAGGGTAGATGGGAGCAGAGTTGGTGCAGAGGCAGGGTGGTGCTGAGGTTATAGGCAACAATGACAGTGTACAGGATTTAAACTGGACAAAGGCCGCTAATTCCTGGACTCTCTGGATGGTAAGCCTAATTTTTAGCCTGTCCTTCCCAAACAGTCTTAGGATGGTTTACAAAATATAAAATCATATAAAACAGCTAAAAAATCCGCCGCCCCCCCCAGCTTTTCCCTAACCCCTCCACCCAGCTGTATCTCCCCTTGCCAAACATCTGGCCAAATGAAAAGGTCTTACATTATTTCTGGAAGAACAAGCAGGCTCGGGCTTAGATGGATCTCCATAATTGTGGGGTAGCCACAGACAACACCTCTCTGTGTGCCCTTGTTGTGAAAACTTCACGGGCAGATGGTACCCGCAAGAGGGTGCACTTGGCCAACCTCTTGCAATGGCCGTGATGGAATATAAGTGAAGGGATGGTCTTTCCGATACCTGCAGCCCAAGCCATTACGGCTTTATATATTCTAAACCAGCACCTTGAATTGTGCCCGGAAAGCTATTGGCGGCCAGCGCAGACTCTGTAGCACCGGTGTCATGTGCTCCCGACAACCCAACCCTGGAAGACGGTGGGTGACCACATTCTGCACCAGCTGCAGCTTCCAAATAATCATCAAGAGCAGCCCCATTGCAGAATGCATTGCAGTCGTCTAACCTTAAGGTTACGAAGTCATGGATGAGTGACCGAATCTGATTAAAAAAAAAAAAAAAAAAGGAAGGAAGGTTGCAGCCTTCTCACCAGATGAAGTTGGTAAAAAGCACTTCTGGCCACTGCCACAACATGACCATCCGGGATCCAATAACACCCCAAGGCAGCAAAACCGAGTGACCAAAGGAGGCCAGACCCCGTCAATAACAAGGGTCACAAGGCTGGCCAACCTATTGCTGTGGGGCCGATGATCATCAAATAAGCACAATGCAATTACAAAACAAACTGAATTTATTACTAGACAGTAGGGGTGGGACTCCAGGCGAATGATCACTTACCGGTTTTATCGGTATCGGATTAATCCGATATCAGTATCGTTATATCGTTTTTTTAACATTGCCGATTTTTCGGATCTTTAACATTGCGGCCATTGTAATAAATGGCATCGATATTAAAAATCCAAGAGAAACCGGCAATGTCAAAAGACCGATATACCAATACCGACAATTATCGGTATTATTGGATTAATCCAATATCAACAATTATCGGTATTATCGGATTAATCCTATATCGATAGTCCCACCCCTACTAGACAGTACACCGTGGTTTCTCTTCTTGGCAGTATTACAGCTACACACACGCTATCATACAATAGTTCCCAAATAAAGATATCTTATGCGTCCGAGGTGCCTTTCGGAGTTGTGCTGGCTGGTCCAGAGAAAAGGCAGGAGAGGGTCCTTGGTTCCAGGTTAGCGTTGTGCAGTCCGCTGCAGCAAGGATGGAGCTGAGACAGCAACTGTTTATTCCGTTTCCAGTATTAAGTCAGTTCTCTGCACAACCTCCATGCTCGTTGGCTGAGGTTTTTATACAGTTCTCAGGTGATGTTTAGCAATGGTGAGATGTCAAGTCATGATAATGGCCCTATTTATACGGGCCGCGGTGTGGGGGTGTGTGTCGGTGTGCGCCGCGGTCCGTGTGCGGTGGGTGGGGGAGGGTGTAGACGGGCGCACACCCATCTCCACCCATCAACATGCACAGAGCAACTGGTGTTTTCACCAGTTGGGTGAGGGCGGAGGTGGGTGTGCATGGGAGTGCGCACGCATGCCCCCCCCCCACCCGTGGCAGAGTTTACACGAGACTCATTCACGCATGAACACCCAGATTTCTGGGTGTTCATGTGTTGGTGCCGCCTGTGTAAAAAGGGCCGGTGTTCAACAGTCCTTTGCACAACAAAAGGGTCTTTGGAAAGAGTGAGCTGTGAGCACATCAGCATCTTTCTCCTTGCCAGGTTGTTCTTTCCTGACCCTGAGATCAGCCTCTATCAAGACCAAAATGTTTATGGGTATCAGGATGCTTCTCAAACTTCTTTGATCGTTCACAGCTCTCAAGTCAGAGGTGCAAATTGGCCCATTCAGTTGCAACATGTCTTTTCTGGGACCAGGATGTTTGTCTACAGGATGTTCCTTAGACATCTGTGGATGTGTCAGGAACCGATAATAAGGGGTCTAGTCTCTGGCTAGACCAGGGCTTTCATGGCCTATAGTCCTTTGTTAGTATGCTGATGGAGCAACGTACCTGAGCCATTCCACACTTGGAGGCTCTTTGCATTCTCTGACCTTTTCACAGTCTCTGAGCCTACTTCTCCTTACCCTAAGCGGGACCACACAACTTAGGTTGACCAAAATAGGGCCTCTCATCACAAACCATCATCACAGTCTTGTCTGGATTCAGCTTCCGTCGGCGTGCCTGCATCCAGTCCCCAACAGCAGCCAGGCATTGGGTAAGCACTGAGACTGCAGGACCTGGGTCAGATGAAAAAGAGAGAGTGTTTTTGCCATCTTGGTCCCCAAAATAGGTCGTAGAGACAAAAAAGAGAAACAGAATTGGGTATCATCAGCATACTGATGGTACTTCACTCCAGATCTCCGAACAGTTTTGCCCAGGGGTCTCAGATACACATTGAACAGGAGCGGGAATAAGATGGAATCCTGCGGGACCCCACAAGGGAACTCCGAGCCACTGCCCATCACCACGCTCTGGGTCCTCCCAGACGGGAATGAGCAGAACCACTCAAGAGCCGTCCCAGAAACCCTTTTGCAGGTTATGCAGCTATATCAACAACACCCCATGATCAACTGTATCAAAGACAGCCAAAAGACAGTGGCGGCCCACCCTTGAGGGCGCCTGGGGCAGTGCCCTTCCCCTGCTCTCCCCCGCCATCCCCCCGGTGCCACTGACACAGAGTGCTCACTGACTGACCGCTCTGTCTCTGCCGGGCGGCTAAAACTGACATCGGAGCGCCGCGCTGCTCTGACCGCTTGGCAGCCAATGACTAAGTCCAGGCAGAGACAGCCAGGATTCCGTACGCTGTTCACCACCTGGCCGGCACATACATATTGCAGGCAACGGCAGACCTGAATGCTGAGCTGCATTGCTTCCCGCTAGGACTAAGGTGAACTAAGAAATACAAGACAGGAAACACAACAACTGAAAACCAACAGAATTAGGAAACTATAAGGTGGCCAGAATTGTATTTCTCATGAGTGTCCTCTCAAATGTGCAGATCTGGCCACCTCCCTAGGTAGGACTCTGGGCTCCTTGCCACAGCTTTTTCTTAGGGTCACGTGCAATTGCTTAGCTTGCTCGTGAGTAGCACCACCACTGCTCCCTAACCCCAGCAAGGGTCGTTTTGTGCAGCTGGGGAGAGCAGTCCCCACCCCTCCAAATGCACAGTGCTGCAGTGCCTCCATGTGTCCAGCAGGAGGAACCAGGTCCCCCCAGGGTTCCCAGCCGTGGCCTGATCCTTCCAATCACCAAGGCCGGTACAAAAAAAGACAGCAACTCAAAGAGCAGCCTAAACCCTCCAGCCCTCCCAGGGACTCCTGCCCTGATTGGCTGCAAGGCTGTGCCCCTGGATTGGCTGGGAAGATGCATTAATAGGACCACCTTTAGATCCGTGCTTCAGATGGACGAGTCAGTCAGCTTGCCTGGCTCCCGTCTGCTTTCTGGACTTGCCACCGACCACAGACCTGACCACGTCCTTTGGGTCACCCTTCCTGGATGGAGGCCCAGGGACTGGATCCCTGAACACGGCCCCAGTGCTAGCCCACTCCCCCACTGATGGCCCAAGATTGGGCTCGTACCACATGGAGGGACACTCAGGTACATCCTGGCGATGTCTCCTAGCTTCCCATTCAGATGTCACCATCATGACCAACGCCGCTTAGTAGCCGGGTAGGAACGGGGCCCTGACGCATGAGATGGAACATAGGCCTCCTGCTGGGGCCCTCCACTCCAGCGTGCAGATGCATGCTACATGCGTGTGCGCCCCCGACACACGTGAGCCCGGGTGCAGCGCCTAGTGGCAAGCTAAGCCAATTTCTGGAGCAGCCGGTACTTCATTCACAGCTTCGATCCTCTCGTATTGACTCACTCGACGGCAATCTTTTTCAATCGATCCATTTTCTGGAGAGCCTACTGACATTTTATTGACGCGCACGTTTCTCGCAATTGTTTTTCTCAGAATATTTCAGTGTGTATTAAGCAAGAAAATCCTGTTCTTTGTGTGTGTGTGTGTGTGTGTGAGAGAGAGAGAGAGAGAACATGGTAGTATTGTACCCCCATTCCCCCCACCCTTTGTCAGTTCTGACCAAGAAGATACTTAGAAATTCGGGCGTGGGGGGGGGGAGACAAGAAACCACAGCCTGACTGATATTATCTCTCCGCAGCCTCCACCCTCGTTGCTTCCTCTGGCTAGGGCTGAGATACAGGTGCTGCAGAAAGAGGCTCCATGGGAGAGGAGGCGTCTTGTGCAGTCCAGCCCCAGGGGGCTGTCACGGAGGAACATAGGGTCACACGCGTGTTACACGGGACTACATGTACACTACAAGTCTGGTGAATGCGTAATGTCAAAGGTTCCACATGTTTGTAATGTTGAAATTGAGAACTGCACAACTCGAAATAGGGATTTGACGCGTCACCAGGGCTGCAAAGAAATCGCATCCCACGCCTGGCCAAAGGACCATCCCCTGCTGGGTGTCTTGTCCTAGTCTGTCTCCCTTTGCAGCCTTGGCTGGACTGTTCTCCCAGGAGCAGCTCTGCCTGGGCTGAGCGATTAGCATCTCTTGAGCCTGAGTGGGTGCTCTCTGGGAGAGGAGAGGATTCCCCTCTACAAACACATCAAGTCCTAGCAAAGGCGGAGCCGCATAGACAACAACCCATCCCTCCGCGAGCGGGGGGCGCACAGGATGCTCCCCTTCTTGACGCTGGTCTTGCCCGGTCCCTGGGGCAAGCGGAATGAACAGCGCGCCGGACAGACAGTGGCGTCACTGCAGACGGTGCGTGCGGAGTAAGCGCAAGCTAGGCATTCGGGGGCAAAGTTAGCCTTTGGCAGCAGCAGGTCAGGGGGTCAGGGATGATGCTGAGTCACTGGCAGGCCCAAAGGAATGCCCAGCAGGAGCTGCCCATTGAGAGTGCTCAGTTGGGGCGTGCCTAGGGTTGCCATATGTGCAAATTTTTAGAGGGCACTTATGAGAAATACAGGTTGCAGGGCGGCAGTGGCTTTCAATGCAGCCCTGCAACCTGTATTTCTCATAAGTGCCCTCTAAAATTTGCATATATGGCAACCCTAGGCGCGCCAGTCCACCGTGCCGTACCTCCATGCTATGACACTTTGCCCTTCTGAATCTGAGGTAAAAGCCCTGCCTCCGCTCTCTGCCTTGGTGATCTAGACTCCCCTGCCCCACTGCCAGGCCTTTCCTCCCCCCTGCATGGTGTCCTGTGCTCTGCCCCCTCTATCTCCCCTCCCCTCTACTCCCACACTTTGCCTCCCCAGCTCCCCTTGACTCCGCCCCTTCCCCCCAAGTCCTCCCCCTGCTCTGGCTCCCCCCATGCCTCCCCCTCTACGCCGGTGCCTCACCCTCTGTCCCGTTTGGGATAGGGCCCAGGAAGCTGACTTTTCTCAGGGCCCTATTTAACCTACTTACACCCTAGTGAGAGTGTATTTCACTTGGGCACACACGTCCGATGGAATGGGTCAAGGGCAGGCCTTTGGGGGCCTGCAGAGAGCAGAGCTCCTCCACCGGGCTGGGTTGTTTTTACCCCACTCCCACTATGGCCTTAAGAATGGCACAGAAATGAGCCCCACATCCACAGTGACCCAAAGATCTGCTCTTTTTAGCACATACTCCTCCCTCCCCCCATTTGCCGCCCCATTGCCCACTGACTAACCTGGAGTCTGAGCTGGGGGGAAAGGCTGCCTGGGCAAGAGGCGCTGTGTATACATAGGTTTGTACGGGCAGGAGCGATGGTTCAAGTTGAAACTCAGCCTGTTAAAAAGACTAAGGCCGCATTCCCGTCTGACGGCGGCAGCGGCTTTGAAAGTGACGCGAGGCAAAGACACTGTGGAGGGAGGAGCCAGATTCCGGAAGTAGCGCCGGGGCGAAGGGGATTCTGCCGCAACGCTACGCACAGACGACAGGGCTGGATTCTGTGCCCTGTCATCCATGCGTAGCGTTGCGGCAGAACCCCATTCTACCCACAATGCTGCGCTCCTACCAGCGTACGCTACCCACAATGCTGCGCTCCTACCAGCGTACGCTACCCACAATGCTGCGTTCCTACCAGCGTACGCTACCCACAATGCTGCGCTCCTACCAGCGTACGCTACCCACAATGCTGCGTTCCTACCAGCGTACGCTACCCACAATGCTGCGCTCCTACCAGCGTACGCTACCCACAATGCTGCG
>QEPC01008752.1:1868839-1904593 GCA_003113815.1 Sphenodon punctatus | reverse complement strand
CTGTACAGAACATATAATCAGCTGCGGTCCCTACCTGTGGCTTACAATCTAAAAGACAAGGAGGGGGAGACAAGGAGAGGGGACAGTGGGAGAGACATGGGAGAAGACAAACAAACATTCAGGCGGATGCGAAGTCTCAGGTGCGTGTACTTGGCTTGGTTACAAGGTGGTCGGTAGCAGCAGTCAGCAGAGGAGGGCTGACAGTAAGAGCAAGGGGAAAGACTAGCGGGCATTGGGAAAGGCAGCATGGAAAAGGTGGGTCTTGAGGAGGGTCTCCCTTCCTAGAGACCCTGCAGCCGTCAAGGATCCTTGAGAGGTATGGAGGTAGTTTATTACTATATTTCTGTTTGGCAGGTGGGGAACTTGCCCAAGGACACCCAGCAAGATCATGGATACGGTCGGTCAAAACTGTATTCAGGAGGCCTACGCTGGCTCACTTGGTATTGACACTACAGGTTCTTTCTCAGCTACGAAGTGCAACACCGGAAGAATGTTCTCAATCAGAATCATGATGTAAAAGTTAAAAGGAAAAGCCATATCCATGTTTGTTAAACAGCATAGAATCTGAAGGGGTGCTGAGGGTCATCCTGTCCAACCCCTTGCTTAGATGCAGGATTATAGCTACAGCATCTCCGACAGATGCCTGTCCACAGTGTCCAGACTCTTTCTGAAAACCTCAAACAATGGAAAGCCTACAGCCTCCCTGGACAACTTGTTCCACTACCAAACAACTCTTACTATTAGGAAATTATTTCTGATATTTAACTGAAAACGACCTTCCTGCAATTTGAGCTCATTAATTCTAGTCTTGCTCTTTGTGGCAATGGAGAACAATTCCTTGCCATCTTCTTGGCGGGAGCCCTTTAGATATTTGAAGACTGCTATCATATAAAAATAGAAACTTAAAATACAAACATAACATACAAACATCTCCCACTTGTAGGAGTAACCATCTAAAAGCACCACAGTCTCTCACAACCCAGAATAAACTCAATCCCCATAAAATACAATGACATTCCTCCATCCTAGTGGAATATTGTAAGGTAGAAAGAATTCCTAGAGGATTTAGAATTAAGAAGGTTCCTGGCGTGTCTGCTCAGGATGTTGATTTTAGGAATAATCTCTCTCACATTGTGAGAGATTATTATTGTATTATAATTACATCTAATAAACTTTTGAACATGTTTTTATTATATATAACAGTATTCTATAGGCTATGTTTTGAGTTTTTTTCCATTGTTGGATCAGCCTCTGGTGTGCCACACACATCTTTGGCTTTTGGTGTTTTGGGGGGGGCTTCTCCCGACATTTTTGCTTCTCAAGATGCATTGAGACAAAAGGGGGACAGGGTGGGGGGGAACTTTCCGTGGTGATAGAGAAGATCTAAGATCACAGAGAACTGGTACTGCAGAGAGAGATAGTCAACGGAGCTCAGCCTTTGTGGTTTCTAGACTTCCGAGTGCCCTTGGCCGGAGGCTATAAAATCAGCAGGGGGTGTAAACCATAACCCAGTCTAGCAGGGGACTTTGTGACACCAGGAGATCAGAGATGAAGCTGCTCCAGTGTCTCTCGTTCCTGCTCTTCCTGCTCTCCTCCTCTCCATTGGCCAATGCTGGTGAGTAAAGGATGCTGTGGGTTTAAGGTGACAATCCTGGGTCTGTCCTGCACATAGTGGGGAAATTTCATCCCTCTGCAGCAAGAGGGTGGGGTTTGTGTGGGTCAGCATCCCCCTCCCTTCCCAAAAAAACACCTTCGCTCAAAGTTATGCGGATGGTCCGGCAGCTCCCCGCCCTTCTCACCCTCAGACGTATTTATTTATTTATTTATTTATTTTACAAATTTGCATCCTGCCCCTCCTGCCAAAGCAGCTCGGGGCGGCTAACAAGTATAAAAGATAAAAATACAATATTATATATATATATATAAAAACTTAAAACAATACAGTCCACCATGGAGGATGTCAAAAAATAAACAAAAGAACCCTCCTCAAGCCCCCCCCACCCCCTCAGCGAAAGCCTGGCGGAACAGCCAGGTCTTACATTGTCGGCGGAAGGAGGGGAGATTCCCACTGGGAGGCCCTCTCCATAGTCATCGCCCCGAGCCACTCGGGGGACTTGGAGAAAGGCGGTCCTGTCAGACTGCAGGGCTCGATCCAGAAGCCGGGGGTGAGGCGGTCTGGCAGGTAGGTGGGGCCCAGGCCATGTAGGGCTTTATAGGTCAGCAGCAAGCCCTTGAATGGGGCCCGGCAGACTATTGGCAGCCGGTGCAGAGCTCGGCGCACCGCTGTGATGTGCTGGTATACGTCTCTCTCTTTCAGGTGTTTTGCGAACTCAGGTTGTCGGGGGTCACAAAGCCAAACCCCACTCCAGGCCCTACATGGCAGCCCTGAAAATAGGTGGCGATTTAGGTTGTGGCGGGTTCCTGGTGGCTCCTGACTGGGTGATCACGGCAGCTCACTGCATGAGGTAAGACTGAGCGATCCCCTCCCCTAATGCTTGGGCAGAATCATTCCCTGCCCTTTGCCCAGAGAGAGGCGAGAGAACTGACTTGGGCCACTCTCTGCTGATTCCAGTGACATAACCGTCATCCTGGGAGCTCACTATCCCCACAAGCCAGAGAAATCGCAGCAGGTGCTGGGCGTCCAGAAGTACTACAAGCACCCAGAATACAACCCGATGTCTATGTCGAATGACATCCTTCTGCTAAAGGTAAGCAATTCGCCGACTCGAGTGACCTGCGCCACTTTCCCTGCCCTTGAAATATTTATTTAAATTTCTGTCACCGTTGCCAGAGGCTCAGAGTGGCTGACAACGCATAAAAACGTTAAAATACAAAAAACTCTAAACACCCTAACCACTACCCCCCCCCAACACCACCACCCCATTCCCAAACCCCCGAACCCTCCCAATCCCCAATTGATCCCCGCCCACCAAATGCCTTTTCAAATAAAAAAGTCTTCCACCGCTGCCTCCGGAAGACAGTCAGGCTTAGGTTCACACAGACCTCCGGGGGGAGTTCCAAAGCATCGGGGCAGCCCCTGAGAACGCCCCCCTGCGAGCCCTTCTCGTACGAACAAGACTAATTGAGGACGGTACCTGCAGGGAAGCACTCCTGGCAGATGGCAGGGGCCGCAGCGAGGCATGGAAGGACAGGCGGTCTCTCCGATAGGTCGGGCCCAAACCATTTAGGATTTTAAAGATCAAAACCAGCAGAGGTGAGGGGTCATAATAGAGGGGTGAGAGGGGCTGCTTAGGGTCAACGGTCATGGAACAAGAGGGGCTAGGCTGAATCTAGGGCCCATACTCTGAGGGGGCCCCTTTGCCTAGGGGCCAGACCACCGTTAGGAAATATTCAGAGGAGGAGACGTGGGGCCAACACCCCTGCGCCCGCTCGGAGCATTTCCTAGCGGCACTCAGGCCACATGGCAAAGGGACCCTGCCAAAAGAGAAGTGTTGAGTGGGCAGAGGTGGAGCGCTGGCCCCCTCCGCACCCACTGTGAACACTTTCTTCCTGGTGGGGCTGCGGGGAGCTGGGGCGGCGCTGCCTTCATGGGCACCACCCTGAAGACCCTTGCCCCTTTGAGGAGCCCAAAACTGGGACATGAGCCAGGTCTACCCCAGCCTTGCTCAGCGTGGTTGGTAGGGATGTGGGGGGAGAATGGTTTTCCAAGCTTCCCTTTGCAGAGTCCCTTTGCCCATCCCCTTTCAGGTCAAAGCCAGAGGGACACTGAATCCTGACAAGATGGAGGTGATGTTGGCGGGCGAGGACTTGGGGGGGCCCGGTGGTGGTTGAATCTCCTCTTGTTGGGGGGGTTCGCCCTTCCATGGTGTCTCAAGTGCGGAGTCTGGGTGTGCTCCTCGATTCGCGGCTCAGCTTGGAATCTCAGGTTATGGCCATGGCGGGGAGTGCGTTTCGGCAGTTATATCTTGTCCGGCGGCTTCGGCCGTATCTCTCAGACACTGGGCCAGGTTCAAGGCGCTGGTTTTAACCTTTAAAACCCTTCATGGCCTGGGCCCTGCCTATCTGCGGGACCGCCTCACTCCCCATGTGCCCGTGCGACCCTTGAGATCGTCCGTGGGAGCCTTTTTGGAGGTTCCCTGGGCGAGGTGGGTGGTCACTGATGTTAGATCTTTTCTGGAGGCCGCCCGTGCTGTGGAATTCGCTCCCGGAGGAGGCTCGGTTGGCTCCCACTCTCCTGTCGTTTCGACGTGTATGCAAGACCTGGCTGTTCTGTCAGACTTTGGGCGAGGGGTAGGGGGTGAGGGTTTGCCCACATTGTATTGTATTTTAAATTGTTTTAAATTGTTTAAATTGTTTGGTTTTTTTAATTATTTAATGTTCGCCACCACAGGCTGTCCTGTGGGCAGGAGGGGCAGGATATAAATTTTAAATAAATAAATAAAAGTGGTAAGTCTACGTAGGGGACAGCCAACCAACCCCCAACCGGGGGCGGGAGGGGGCTCATCTTTCCAAGATTAAAAGTCCCATCCGGAGCAAAGATTCATGGGGTTGAACTTGACGCTGTCTGGCCAACACCCCAATTCGCCTCCCATTCCTTCATAACTCAGATTTCCAGGCTCCACCAGCTACCCCGCTCCTCAGAGGGGGCTCATCTATAAGGGTGAGACTCACTGTTACCCCAAATCTTGGATCTTTTTCCAATCACATGATAGAAATGGGTTAGGCCCGTCTTGGTTTTTAATATTATATTAATATTATTCAATATTATATTAATAATAGCCTATAATACTAAAATAAAAATATGACTCATATTATATTAATCATATTCTCCACCAAATGGTGCTCAGGGTCCTTCACAGAAATCATTACCGTCGAATACAATAAAATAACCTAAAAACCATTTAAAAGGGGGAAGGTAATGAGGGAGGAAAAATACATTGAGGGGAAGCAGCGGTGGATCCTCCAAGGCTGCATTCACACGTGTGGGAATTAGGGTGGCCAGACAGGCAAATTTTAGAGGACATTTATGAGAAATGCAGGTTGCAGGGCTGCGCTGACGCCACTGCAGCCCTGCAACCTGTATTTCTCATAAGTGTCCTCTAAAACGTGCATACCTGAGCACTCTAGCGGGAATGCGTCTTTAGCCGTTCGGGAGAGAGGGGGCGCGCACACAAACCAGGCATGTCTTTGATCACATGGGAATGCCAAGAGGCACGTGACTGAGGCTTTTATGTGCATTTACAAGGGCGACTGACAGAGCTGGATTTTGCCGCTCAATCCATCACCCCTGTAAACGGGCAGAAAAGCTTCCATCACGCGCCTCACGGCATTCCCGCCTGGTCAAAGAGGCGCCCGATTTGCATGTGGTGTCCCCTCTCCCCCGACCTTCTCAGGACGCATTCCCGCCTGTGAGAAAGCAGCCTAAAGCAGGGGTGGGGAACAGCAGTGCAATCTCTGCGCGGTGCATAGACGTTAGGGTGCATAAGGGGGGCACTCAAGAAAAGGAGGTTCCAGATCAGGGATTCGTGCCATGGATCCGTCCCCTACCCCTATAGGCAGGTCCCCATCTCTGCTCCCGTCACCTGAGCTCAGAGTTTCAGTGCTTGGGGGTTAGGGGCTGGATCCAGGAACTGGAAAGGGGCCACATAAAAAACTTGCCAGAGGCCACATCTGGCCCCCGGGCCTGAGGGTTCCCCACCCCTGCTCTAAAAACACCTGGAGAATAAAAAAGTCATCGGGTGCTTTTTAAAGGTGAAAAGGGAGGAACTGAGATGGCCATCTGGAGTGAGCGAGTTCCCCACTGGGGCCGCCAAAGCAAAGGTCGGATCGCCTGCTGGCTTTATGGCGTGATGGCGGGATCCCCAAACAGTAGCTGGTTACTGAGCACAGATAACTCATCAGGGGGAGGCGCTAGGTAGGGTTGCCATAGATGCAAATTTCGCCGGGACACTTATGAAAAATACATGTTGCAGGGCCTGCATTGGCGGGGCGCCTAAGGCACCAAGGCAGGCCCTGCAACTTGTATTTTTTCACCCTCTCCCCATGGCCCTGCCCCTCGGGGCACCTTCTACAGAACCCTAGAGGTGGTTGTGTTTGGGGCCCCACTGCGAGGGAGTGGGGGCTCTACATTCTGGCCCAGGGAAATCGGGGGCCACTATGGGGCCCCTAGACATAGAGAAATTAGCAGGGTTCAGGGCAGTCGCCTTGTGGTAAGGCTGGCCCTGGATGTGTGGGAAGGGACCCCCAGCCACTAGGATGAACTGGAGTCCTATGTTTCTCTCAAGTCCTGGGCCCATTGCTACAAAGCACGGAGTGTAAGTGATTCAGACTCTTCTTATTACTTCTATAGCACTTTCAATGTACAAAGTGTTTCACAATCCCCCTCCCCTCCCAACAACCCTGGGAGGTAGGTCATTATTATTCCCAATTTACAGATGAGGAACTGAGGCTGAGTGTCTTGCCCCAGGGAGAGCCAGTGAGTTCATGGCTAAGACAGGATATGAACCCTTATTTCCCTGGTCCAAATCCAACACCTTATCCATTATGTTACACTGGCCGGCAGCCTCTAGCCAGAGACATTTGCCGGCTTAGAATAATAGAACTATAGGGTTTCAGGGTCATTTAGTCCCAACCCCTGCTGGTCAGGGATACCCACTGCCTACGGTATCGCAGACAGAGACAGATTTTGAAAACCTCCAAGGAGGGAGATCCTACAAGCCCCCTGGGCAGCTTATTCCATTGCCCAACAGTTCATACAGTCAGGAAGCTTTTCCTGACATCGCACTGAAATTTGCCTCGCTCCACTTGAAGTCTCTTCCTTCTCCTTCGATCTTCTGCGACAGCGGAGAACAAATGTTCACCCCCATTTCTGTGGCATCTGTTTAAATATTTGAAAACGGTTCTCATGTCCCTTTGTCTTCTTTTCTCCAGGCAAAACATACCCAGTTCTTTCAGCCTTTCCTCCTACGGCTCATCTTCCAACCCCTTTATCATCTCAGTAGCTCTCTGTTCCATCCTCTCCAATTTGTCCTTGGACACTGAAAGCCCATTCTCACACCCTTCCCCCCATGTACCCGCTCTCCAGATCCAGGTAGACAATCTCCAGTTGCCATTAACGGCCATCTAATATTTCTCTGCTGCTCTTTCCAACCCCTGCCCAGCTGACAGGAAAGGCAACTCTCAACAAATACGTCCAGACCGTACCCCTGCCCGAGACAAGCAACGACCTCCCTGCAGACACCCCGTGCTCGTTGGCAGGATGGGGCCTCATTGACAGATATGACGTCCCCGACCAGCTCTACGAAACCAACGTCACCATCTACAGCCGCAAGAAATGCCTCAGATTCTACCCCCAGCTTGACGATGGCATGATCTGTGCTGGCAGCCATCACCAGCTCAGGGACACCAGCCAGGTCAGTATCGGGGAGGGCCCCCCAAAAAAGAAAAGGCGGGAAAAGGAGGCTCGTTGGAGTGGAACGTGAGGGCCGGGAGCCGAGTCGTTCCAAAGGAGCCTCCACCCACCCCCTTAACCACTGGCAGTCCGGTGTTTTTGCTTACACCAGCCTGCTAGTGGGGGAAGGGCCCCACCAGAACCACTTGCCTCAGGAGCACTGGTTTTGAGGCTACCAGGATGGGCCTCTCCTTGGGGCTTCCTCCAACCTGCGAGAAGAGTATTCCTTAGGAAACTCCAGAACTATATTAACAGGCTCCAAAGTCTGCCCTGGAGAGCGGTCTGTTTCTGGGGCACGGGGCTCCCGCAATGGGATGTGTCATCAAGCAGCCAACGTAACCGGTCAAATTAATCCCTGGTGTAAGTGGGTGGCACTGGCAATCAGTGGCGTAACAGAGAACGGTAGCTACAATGAGTGCAGCACCCACAAATCTGGGATGGGGCGGGGCTACAATGGATGGGGAGTGTCCACACATTTTGTACATGGCTGGTGTAGTGTCTCCGAGAGCGCTGGTGCCAGCTACGGGGAAGAGGGGGTTCTGGGACTGCTGGGGTTCCCCAGGGAAGTCAGGTGTGGGCTGAGCCTCTCTGCCCTCCCAGGAAATTCCACTGTCCCCTGGGTGGAATTAGGGCGTGAACCAGGGGTGAGGGCACCGTTCCATCTACTGCCCCACACCCCATTCTAACCCAGCGACGCGCCTCTAGCGTAACAACAGGGATTCACACAGTCCTGTAGGAAGAGAGCCTGGGAAGGCTCCCCATCCACTGTGCCCCTCTGACCCCTTCTCTCTCTTCCGCAGGGGGACTCTGGGGGCCCGATGGTCTGCAACGGGGCGGTGCATGGGGTCGTCTCCTTCGGCCACCACTCCCCTCCTGGCGTTTACGCCCGCGTCGCCCACTACCTGCCCTGGATCAAGAAGACCATGGGGTAGGGGGGGTGGGAAAGAGAGGAAGGTGCTGTCTCCTCATCAACTGCCTTGCAATCCTGCGCTGCTTCCCTCAGGATACGGTCCGCGGCTTTCCCTTGCTTAGCTGGGAGGCATGATACTGTTTGTCTCGGGATTCACCTTCACTGAATCTGTCTGGCTTCAAACCCTGCTTCTGTGGCTGACAAAATGTGACATTGGCGAATCATTCCAAGTCATACTTTCCTGATATCGTTACGCTCATTGTTTCACAAAGTTTAAAATGACGCCAAACCTGAGTGGGTTACATCTATGCATGTTGGAATTACAGAAGTATGGCGCTTTTTTTTAACATAATGCATGAGGCGTATTGCTGATAATCATAAGCTTGTGTGATATTATATAAACACAAACTCTCACACCTGCATTTCACAAAGTTTCTTTTACTTCAAAAAGTCTCATTGCACTTTCTTTGGGGGTCATTCTTTCCCTCTAAAAGCAAAAGGACAAATGCTGCTCTGAAAAGGATAGGGCTGTCCCTTTGATTTTCATTAGGATCATGTAATCAAGTAATGAGTGCCTCCCCAAAGTGAACCCCGCTCTTTATACTTGGCCCCCTGCTTTCATGAAGAAAGGCAACAGATGAATTCCATAGGGGGCATGCAGGGGCAGCTGCTCCTGGAGGGGCCCCGCACTCGGGGTCCCCAGCTCCCGGCCTAACAGTGACCAGGAGCTGGGGACCCCGAGCATGGGGCCCCAGCTGACTCCAACTGACAGGCAGCGGAGGGGGCCAGCAGGAGCGAGGGAGAGGCAAAGACCCCGCCTCTCCCACACTCTGTGCCCCCGCTGCCTGTCACAATTTCGGCCAGGGGAAATGAGGGAGAGGCGGGGCCTCTGCCTTTCTCTCCCAAATTTCCCCTGGCCGAAACAGCCAGGCAACGGAGGGGACCAGCAGAAGTGAGGCAGAAGCAGAGGCCCTGCCTTTCCCTCACTCTGTGGGTGCCCCTCCTGCCCAGTGGTGTGTGCTAAATTGAGAATTGCAGGAGCTCTTGCTGCCCCCTTCGATCCACGCCCCCGCCAATCCCAAATGGAACCCCAACTGGGTGATTATGCTTGGGCTTGTGCCACAAGGCAGTCATGTATACCTTCCTAACCCCACTGTGCTTGAACCTCAGATGATAACATAACTCTCCCAAAAGGTGTGGGTGATTAATCTTTTGTTAATCAGTAAGGGCATAAAAATGATAGGATTATATATGAAATATTCTCCTGTATTCTGCATTACTGACACAACACACCAATGCAAAAGCAATTTAAAAATGCATTAAGCATCATGGATGCACCCCCAAAATTTGAAAGCCCTTTGGTAGTGCCACCAATCACTTTCAAATCACTTTTAAGCACCACGAACATCTTGAAAACACCTTCCCAGACTTGTTGAGGCAGCAGCAGCAGCGAGAGCAAGCAGCCCCCAGCACGAGTGGAGAGTTAGAGTGCGAAGCGAGGAGGGAGCCAGCCCTCTGGCTGCAGCTGCGCTCTCCGTCCTTCTGCCCACGTGGCTGAGAGCGCAGCGCAGGCAGCTGGGGCTGTGTCCGGCCGATTGATGGAGGGGCGGGGCCGGCCCCTGGGATTGCTCCGGTGCGCTCCAGGTTGGTTGGAAGTCCCGGAGCTGAGCTCCGGTGTGCTCCCCCCCCCTCCACTACACCCCTGCTCCTGCCTGTCAGTCTCTCAGCCAGGGGAAATGAGGGTGAGGCGGGGCCTCTGCCTCTCTCTCCCTCATTCCCCCTGGCCGAGACCGTGACAGGCAGCAGGGGGGAGCGGAACCTCCGGTGGCGGCGGGCAGCGCGGCGGCAGATTCAATCTGCTGCTGCGGTGCCCGCCCTGCCTGAGGCTCCGAGCCTGGTGTGGGGTCCAGGCCGGCAGTGGCAGCGGATCAGGGCAAATGATCCGATGGCTCAGGCTTGGGGATGGGTGGAGGGGAGTGCCCCTCCACCCATCCCCAGGTAGCGCGCCGTCCCCCGGACCGAGCCAGGGAGCGCCGCTAGGCCCAAATATAGTAAGGCCAGCCCCGCAGAGGCAGCCAGACTCCCTTGGCCCTGCCTCGGGAGATCATCTGACCAGCCAGATAGAATCATAGGGTCGGAAGGGACGTCTTAGGTGATCTATTCCAACCCTCACCCTCTTAGCCTCAGACACCGGCAAGGGGGAAGAGGATGCGTTGCTGGGGGTGGAGTGCAGTGAGACTGTGGCACCTGGGCCTGCCCCCCACACACAGCCCAATAATAAAAGCCTCGGCCACCTGTAGGCAGCTGCCTGTGATGGCTGCCAAAGACCAGCGCCAGAGGCAGCCATTTGCAGGCCTATTTAGGGGTGAAGGGGGGGGGGTTGCTTTTAATTGGTTTTTAACTGTTTTTGTGAGGTGGAGTGGGGGGGGGAATGGGGAGTGATACCCCTGTGAGGGGGTGGCATGGGCCTGTGGGAAGGAGTGCCTGCCTTGGGGCCCCCAGTGAGAGGGGGGTGGACATGGGGGGAAAGGGCTGCTGTGGTCCCCCAGTGAAAGACATGGGACCCAGCAGATGGACAGCAGCTCCATTTAGGCCGGTGCCCCGGGTTTGGCCGGCTTGCTCTGCCGGTGGCGCTCTGGGATGTTCTGGAGCACTGGGGGTGGGGCTGCCCCATAGCAGATATAGCCTGCTCTGTTTGCACATCTGGCGCGGGCACTTTTAAACGGGCCATTGCCAACCCAGGGGTGAAATCGGCCGGCGCAGGCAGAACCGGGGCCACGGTCCGTTTAACAGCACCCTTTGTCTTACGTCTTGGCACCTGAGGCTGCTTTCAGACCTCCCTCCCGCCCCCAGTCAGAATATGCGCGGAGGGAGAAGGTCTGAAAGCGGCCTGAGTGTCTGCAGTTGAATCGTGGCTGCTCCTCAGAATCTCAGCAGCTAGGCTCACGGAGCACCGGCCTCACCAGCCAATCACAAAGCAGGAGAGGTTTGTGTGTTCCTGTCTCTCTCTTGGTCATGTGACAATTTTGACCCACGGTTTGGCACTTTGCCCACCCCCGTTCTATAAACACACGGCTCGGCTTCAGGGAGCCCTGGTCCATGAAGGGCCGTGAGTAATGAAGGGGAGGTTGATTAATTAAATTACAGAAACCCTTTCCTTTTCCTAAGGGCTGCCTCTCAGGATGTGGCAGTCAAACACTGTTCTACTAGGAGGGGGACCACACCACCATTTTACAAAGGGCCCGGCCCCGAACTTCCTCAGATCTTGGCTTGCACGCCATGTCCCAGACACTAGCCCTGCATTCTCCCACAATCCCTTCTCCAGTGCTCCGGTGACTAAACCCTTTCCCCTGTGCTTGTTCTCTGTGCCTGAATGCAGAATACACACAAACACAAAGCTGCGAGTGGTCCTGAAGCACTGGTGCCCATGAACACCAGCGACGGGACCTAGAGCAAAGGGGGTGGGGGGGTGGAGCCCAGAGTGGGTGGGGGCAGAGCCGGAATGGTCAGGGCTGGTGCCGAGACAGTGAGGGAAAGGGTAAGCAGGAGGTCCAGCACAGAGCACCTGGTTACGCCGTTCCTGAGGGGTCCCGCTCCAGCACCCAGTGCTGCTTCTGAGGAGACCTTGCCACCAGGGCTGATAATCTCAAGAGGGGCAACAGCCAAAGGGCCCCCCCCTCAGGAGTGGCAGTAGCCCCTGGGGACTCCCTAAGAAGCAGTGAAAAAGGGCCTCCTCAGGAGCAGTGGTGGAATGGCTTCCTGCAACGGCCCCCACAAACTGTGGGATCTATTTTGGTGGGGGAGGGGAGAGAGAGAGAGAGACTGGCTCTTCTCCAGTCAGTGTGGGGTAGTGGATAAGGTGCTGAACCTGGGAAGTCAGGATTTGAATCCCACCCTAGCCGTGAACTCCCTGGGTGACCTTGGGCAAGTCACAACCTCTCGGCCTCAGTTGCTCATCTGTAAAATGGGAATATGTGCGTGTCTGTCTTTTCCTGTATTCCCCTCACCCTTGTCCATCTTAAATTGTAAGCCCACCGGGCAGGGACCTGTCTCTGAAAATCTGTGACTGTAAACCGCTGCTATGTCTAGTAGCGCTCTAGAAATGATAAATAGTAGTAGCCACACCCGTGATTCTGTGCTCCTGCCAGGAGAAAGGACTGAGTGGATTGTCTCCCCAGAGTAAGGCGTCTAATTGCTATGTACACCGTAAAAGATTGATGACTGGTAAATACAGCTTCATTAACCCAGCTAATTGATGGCTGGAGGCTTTGTTTCTGTGGGGCTGGGAGCAGGAAGTACACGCCAGGTGTACAGAAGGCGGCACTAGCATGGAGGAAGGTTGACGCCTATGCAGGAGCGTCTCTCAAGCTGCCTGCACTGTAAGACGTTGGCAGAAGGTGGATGTGGCCACTGCCCAGCCCTTGCTGGGCCAACGAATGGTTTTTGCCTATTGTGCCTAACATCCTGAGACCCTTCCAAGCTGGGTGCCCAGACAAGCAGACGGCAAAAAAAAAAAGCAGCACTAGTGGAGAACTGCCCCCCTACCCAGCGCCACAGCTTGACACTAGCCAATCCAACATCTGTCGGCTAAGCATGCAAGCCATCGCGGAGCCGTTTGTGATTGGCTATCACCAGGTAGAACACTTAGAATCATAGAGTTGGAAGGGACCTAGTCCAACCCCGTTCAATCCAGCTACAGCATCCCTGGCAGATGGTCCAGCCTGTGTGTGAAAACCTCCAGCAAAGGAGTCTGCCACCAGCCTAAGCAGCCTGTTCCACTGTTGGAACAGCTCTTGCTTCCTTAGGGCTACCACATCCATCTGGAGGGGATAGGGCCACTTTGATGGGAGCGGGGCAAAGAGGCTGCGATCCCCCTTTTCCGATGTAACCTCGCCCGATGGGAGCAGCACGACGTCTCGTAAAAGCGGCGCCACGTCAGAAAAGGGGTGGCCTGCCCCCTTTCGGATGGAGTCACCCCGATAGGGCAAACGGCCAGCGCATTTATTATCCCCGCAGGTAATACTCATATTTGAGTAGCCTATCAGTGCTCAGGTACCGGATTGCCCAGAAATACTGGGTATTACCATTAATGAGTTACCAGTTTACCATTTTACGGATTGGCAAAACAGTAAATCGATACAAGAATCAGAACAGATGGGAAAATCGGTACTGGGAGTTGGAAAATTGGTATATCAGGGAGCCCGCTGGGCATTAATTGGGTTCCAGTTCCCTGTGTTCTTGGACCAGGGTAAGTACACCAATTTCAATGGGTAGACCCATTTTTGTGGCTACTCGTTTCCGCTCTGCCCCCGGCAATTACTTGTTTTCTGTAATTTACTAAGAGCCCCTGGCGGAGTCAGAAAAATCTGGGTTTCCTCCAGAGCCTGGAGACCCTGGCTCAAAATCCAGTTTCTAAGCCAAGGCTGGAGAGACGGTGCCCCTAAACCTCCTGGATCGGCTTTGGTTACAGCATTCCAATAGCTGCAGACCTCCCGCTGCTCTCCCCTCAGCCCACACCCAGCCTACGTCCTCTTTGAATACTTTTACAGACCCGGGACTGGTCACCCCCAGACCTGCTCAATACCATAGAGCTGGGGGTGGTTCGCTCGATGCTCCAGGCTACCGTCTGCAGCTCTATGGCATTGCCCAGTGGAAATCCTGGCCAAAAATGGATCTGCAGCAGCCGTCCACAAGTAGATGGACCACAGCTCTGCCCCCTGGCCGATGGCCCAGGTTTGGGCAGCCTGCTCAGCTTGCAGTGCTCCGGGATGTTGAGGAACACCGCAAGCGGGGTTGGAATGAAGTAGGCAGTGCCTGCTCCGCCTGTACGTCTGATGTGGGTGCCATCCGTCTGAACGCACCCATTGCCTCTCTCCGCCCCCTCTCCAGGGACTGACCTTCTTGATGTCTGGATTTTGGTGGGGGTGTTTGAGGAAATCTCCTGGCTGCGCCTTCGGTAGAGGCTTTGCCTGGACTAACCTTCTGGCCTCTCAACCCTTGCACGTTTTTTACCAAGAGGCCAATGAATCCCCTTTGGCTCAGAGACTTGGCTCCTGGGCCACACATCTGACACTGCCTCCGTTTTTGACAGGAGAATTAGGTGCCTGCACGTTGGAAGTGAGCGGAATTCACCAAGCCCATTTTTAGACATGCCACAATCTAGCCACTTTTAGAAAACTCATGGGGGTGGGGTTTAGGCACTCCTCCCTGCACCGGAAGATGCCTGGTCACCATTGGAAACAGCGGCACCAGGCGGCTCGTGCATTCTTTAGAAAACCAGAGCTGTAAAGCCCTGATATCAAGGTTTTACAAGACCAGTTTTCTAAAGAACATGTGAGCTGCCCGGCTCGGCTGTTTCCAACGGCGGCTGGGTGACTTTCACTGCAGGGAGGCTTGTCTAAACGCCTCCCACGCAAGGATTCTAAAAGCAGATTTTTAAAATCTGCTGGATTGTGGCAGGTCTATAAAAGCGCCTTGAGGAGCTGGTGAAAGGATTATCCCTGAAGCCAATGGTTATTATTATTATTATTATTATTATTATTAAACATTTATAAAGCGCCAGTTGCAACCTGGCGCTGTACAGAACATACAATCAGATGTGGTCCCTGCCTGTGGCTTACAATCTAAAAGACAAGGAGGGGGAGACAGGGAGAGGGGACAGCGGGAGAGACATGGGAGAAGACAAACAAACATTCAGGCGGATGCGAAGTCTCAGGTGCGTGTACTTGGCTTGGTTACAAGGTGGTCGGTAGCAGCAGTCAGCAGAGGAGGGCTGACAGTAAGAGCAAGGGGAAAGACTAGAGGGCATTGGGAAAGGCAGCATGGAAAAGGTGGGTCTTGAGGAGGGATTTGAAGGAGCGGAGGGAGGCGGCAAGGCGGATGTCGGCAGGGAGGGAGTTCCAGGCATGCGGGGCAGCGAGGGAGAAGGGTCGAAGGCGATTAGGTGAGCAGGAGAAACGAGGGAGAGCGAGGGAGGGGACAGAGGAAGAGCGGAGAGCGTGTGCAGGAGTGCGTAGGGAGATTAGGTCCGAGAGGTAAGGGGGAGCTTGGTCATGGAGCGATTTGAACGTGAAAACCAGGAGTTTGAACAGGATACGTTCAGGAAGGGGGAGCCAGTGAAGGGAGAGGAGGAGAGGCGTTACATGGTCGAAGCGACGGGCAGAGTGAATGATCTTGGCGGCAGAGTTCTCAGACTTTTTTGAACCATGCCCCTCCTTCTGCTTTTTTGTGGTAATTGAGGCCCCTCCCCAAGAATACTATTACGAGTTAAATCGATAAGGAAATCAGGGCAGAATGTCAAAAAATGATACCGGAAGTTAGAAAATTGGTCCATCGGGCAGCCCGCGGAGCACAAATTGTGTACCGATTAGTACCCGATGTTGACAACTCAGGTACCAAAGTTTTGATGGGTTTCCCCATTTTTACGGGTATTCCTTTCAGCTCCAGTCTTGTTGCTGCCCCTCTCAATCCCCTTTGTTCTCCAACGCCCTCTCCCCCTTGTCACGCACCTCTTTATTCTGGAGCTTCCCCTTAGCGCAGTCAGAACGTGGAGTTAAGTATTTACCAGCTGTGCTCCTGCTTGTGCCCCCTTCCCTAAAATACCTTCTGTGCCCCCCCACATTGGCCACCGCTGCATCTGCAGGGGCAAGGAGTTAGTCCTGGATCCAGCCCATTCAACTGGATGCTTACTTTAATGGCAGGGCAAGCTACGCCAGCCTTCCCATAGGATAAAGGAAGGACAGATGCTTCCCTCACCTCAGAACTGCCACGAGTGGCTAGGACACATCCAGGATGGGGCTAGTTTCACAGGGTGAAATAGGAGGGGAAGTAAAGAGGACAGAGCTCCCACTTTCCCTCCTCCCTTCTTTGGGCTGGTATTATTGAAATATCCAGAGTTGGTCGCTATTGAGAGGGACCCATGTTCCCTGCCACTGAACGCAGGTCCCTGTCTGTTGGGGACAGGACACTGGGTTAGATGGAGATTTTTTGTCCTCTTATGCCACTGCCCCCAGGAGTTCCCAAGGGGAGACACTAGAAGGGAAGAAAGGACAAAGTAGCAAGCGTGTAGCTATAATAGGTACAGACAGTTCAGCTGTGTCAGGAGCCAGCAGCATGGGAGGCCCATGTGGAATGTGTGCGTGGGCCAATAGGCAATTAGCACCCACTGAAGACTTCCTAAGTGACTCAGGAAGGCCATTCCTTCTTCTGCACCAGGTCCCATTCTACACCACGGAGTAAAAGTGAGTTGCAACCAGAGACGAGAGGCAGCATTTAGCGTCCAGCTCTGCAGCTGCCAATAGACTGAGCTAGGCCCCTCTGAGGTACCTCACAGCCACGAGCCACCCCCTTCCGGTCAGACCTGAATGATTTCATGCAGATAGCTGGCTAAGACGGTATCCCGAACGTCCTTGAAGACCTTGCGGATGTTCTGCGTGTCTGTGGCACAAGTGTAGTGAGGATACAGGATCCGCGACATGTAGACTTTCGGAAAAGGCCTCAGAACGGAGTCACCCCTCTTGCAGGAACGCTGCTTGTATGCGTCAACGTACATCCCCAGGATGAAACTCTTAGCCGCCTCTGCATCCTGCTTGGGCCCTGCCGTGGAAATGTGAGGGGGGCTCTGAGCCAGACTGACGGTAAGGGCATGTCTCCCGACATGTCAACTGGCCAAAGAGGGACAAGCCCCGCCCACTCAGAAAATAAGCTCCACCCTTTAAACAAACTCCACCCCCTCACAGGCACACCCCCCCTCCCAACATTCCAAGTGGATAAAGAGAGAGAGATGCCCTCCTGCTTCTCATCCATCATCCAGCCAGATACTGGATGGTAGCCGGTTATCGGATTAACGGCATTACTGTTTGCCCATCATTTTTATTTTACTCCCTCTCGCTGGATCTGGTACAGTTATGCGGTAATTCGGTAAATGGTAACTTTTAGTATCCCAGTTTGGCTGTTAATCTCTGTGGTAACCGGTTAGTTACCAAATGACTGCCAAACTAACCAGAACACCAGATATTAACTGTGCATAATAATTTTTGTATCCATTTCCATATTAAATAAACTCATCTTTTTGTCTCCAAAAGAGGGACCGTGGGATTCAACACATGAAGAGGCATGTCAGGGGCACAGGGTTGTTCGTATACCATTGGGTCAGGATTGGGACCAGAAAAGAGGATCAGGAGGCATGGTTGGGGGCAAGGTAAGTAAGAACGTGGCGGGGCTGGAGCCGGGCACGGAGTAAAGCAAGACTGGGAGAACAGGAGCAAGAGCAAGGCAGGCTAGGAAACCAGGAACAAAATGAGGCAGAGACAGGAAGTCCGTCACAGTCCCACCCAATTCCCTGCTGCTGTTAGCTAGCTTTGTATGGGGACAGGAATCCAGTCAGGAAGCTCGGTGTGTGCGCGTGGGACAAGGCTGAGATCTAGGGCTTATGTGGAGGCTCGGGAGTGTGGCCTGTCAAGCACAGAGAAGCCCCTTTGGGGAGTGGCCAGGTATGGCAAAGCAGTGATGTTACAGAACTGGCCACTGCTCTGGGAACCCCCAGGGGCCCAGGTCTGAGACCCGGGTCCTAGCACAGGCACGGTCATCAGGGAAGAGGTTCGTTAAGGGCCAAGGGAGTCATTGGCCCCCTTCCCAGACCATAGTTTGCCTCACCTTCCACCTCAAACCATCTCCTCTGATTCCGGAGAAGGGGAGAAAACAGTTTACTTGCTGTGTTCCTATATGTTCCTGGCAGCAACAGGCACTCTATTGCTGCTTGTGTTAATACACTCCATCACGGAGGAAGGGACTCAGCTGGGTCAGGAAACTACATAGATTCCCTCCCCTCCTGCATTCTGCTGCCTCTCTAGCTGGGCTGTGCCTGGTCGGCAACTACAGCATTCGCTCCCGAGTCCAGAAGCAGGGCTGCCCAGGCTAGGAGATGTGTGGCTCAGGGACCCCCTCCTGTAGCAGGACACAGCTTAATTGGGACACTGGCCCTTTAAGAGGCAAGCACCAGCATAAGGGCAAAGAAGGTGCTCTCTGGGGCACAGACGCTACGGGGATGAAAGGGCAGCGCCCGGCGCCAAACACCTGCATTTGGGCATGGCTGAGCCAGCCCAAAGGCTAAAAGCCAGAGCAGAGGGCTCAGTAGAGAGAGTGACTCAAGAGATTGAGAGGAGGCAGGAGCTCCACCTCAGACAAGGAGGGTGACTGAAGGAGAGTTGCTTGGTTGGGAGCAGCCGGAAAGCAGCACTTCAACCTTGTTTGGAGTGTGTTGCCCAAGCCGGAGGGTTGTAGAACATGATTATGCACAGTATCCTGCAAGGACTTACCCCAGGGGCCCTCGACTCTGTGACACAGTTAGTTAATCCAGCTCCAATGTGAATTATGTAGCAGCTCTTTCTGCCACACCGGGGTGAAAGCAGGCAGGGACAGCAAGGAATCACAAAGACTTCCTCTGCTGCCACCAGTTACTACCAAGGGGTGAGGGTCATTACCTAAGAAACTGGGGAAATAAGCAGTCAGGTCGGAGCCTTTGATCTTCTCCTCCAGGATGTCAGTTTTGTTCAGGAACAGGATGACCGAGGCTTTGCAGAACCACGGCAGCTCCAGGATGGTCCTGAAGAGAGACAGGCTCTCCTTCATCCGGTTCTACAACGGGGGCAGAGAAACACAGGGTAGCTTTATACATTGTTAACCACCGAGGGAATCAACCCTGTAGTACTATTTACTATGTCATCCCATGGTGGAGCAGCATGAACAAATGCGTTTCTGTTGTCACCCTATGAACTCTGACCAACAAGGGGGAGCCCATCAGGTGGCAGCAAAAATAGGTGAAGACTGAAAGACCTGCTGGTGAAACAGACCAGGCAAAGTTCCCCACTGCAAGGCAAGCTCCTTTCTAGTGAAACTGACCAGGCAAAGTTCCCCACTGCAAGGCAAGCTCCTTTCTGGTGAAACCGACCAGGCAAAACTCACTTTCACTCTCTCATTTGAGGCATCTTTTGGCCTTCTCCAGCCCCCCTCAGCTTCTGCTCTTTCCTTCCTAGCCCCACCTCTGCTGGGGTCTTCCTGTTCCTTATCTAGGCCTTTGACTGGCCATAACTGATTTCAACTGCATCAGGATGCTGGCTTGCCTAGGAGCTAATCCCTGCAAGGGCTCACCCCCTGGCCAGCCCCCTACTGCATGCAAAGATGCCCATCACCAGATTAGAGATGGGGAAAGTTGCTCGATAAGGCATTCCCGCTACACCTACACTAGCACACGGTCAGGGCACCGTACCTCTTTGCTGTTCTCCTCCAGGCACTGGTCATACTCGCTGAGAGAATCCAGGTAGATCAGGGCAACCACATTTTCAAAGCAATGGATCCACTTCTTCCGCTCGGACTTCTGCCCACCAACATCCACAATTCTGCAGGGAGTCAGAAAAGAAGGGCGCGTTAGCAGCCGGAAATGGTTATGCGCTGCCGTCCGGTAACCGGACGTATTTGTGCTCTCTGATTCACTCAGGCAAGGATTGGTTACCAAGTGGTATCTGCTTACTGTTCGCTAGTTTAACCACTTAACGGTTTTACCGTGTTCCTGCACAATATCACAGTGCACCATTTACTGTATTGCCCATAATTCCTCTCCTGTTTCTTCCCCCCCCCCCTCTTGGCCCTGGTTTCAGACTAGCAGCAGTGAGGTTCGGTTACACAGTGATATGGTAAAACCACTGCAGTATTATCTGGCTATTGGGTTTGTCGATTAGCTGTCACGGTAACTGGTTAACAGCTGGATAATCAGCAAACTAACCAGGATGGCGGATATTAACTTTGAATAATAAATTTGCTATATGGTTCAGTTCCACTGCGTACTGGCCTTGTTCACACTGGAAGCTAAGAGACTCAGAGCTAGCTGGTGATAGTCTGCTGAACAGACATGCCGCCTGATCACGGATACAATAGGAGGAATAGGGAAGCTTACCAGAAGCGGTGACAGAAATGGCAGAGAAGTCACCCCTCTCCTGCTGACTCCATTGTTCCTGAGGCCCCAACTCCCACTGCCTCTGCTTCTGGAACCCAGTGCTTCTCCCCGGACCCTCCCACTGCTGCCACTGCTCCTGGGAAGCCCCCACTTCACCCTGGAAGACATCCTTAACCCATTGTTCCCGGAGGAAGCTTGCCTGGCCCCTAGCCTGTTAACATTTCGGCGAAACGGTAAGACCTAGCTGTTCGCCCAGGCCTTTGGGAGGGAGGGGTGTTTTAGTTCCCCCACCTACTTGAGTTTTTATGCTGTATCTTAGTCCTGTTTTAATGTTTTATAATGTGTATGATGATTTTAACTGATTTTAGTGTTTTAATGTTTTGGAAGCCGCCCCAAGCTGCATGGCAGGAGGGGCGGGGTAGAAATTTATGGAAATAAAAAATAAATAAAAATAAAATAATTGTGAGAGGATGGAACTCATTGTGAGAGGATGTTGCAAAAGGCAATAGAGTAACTGGATTTTTTAAAATGATGGGATCCATTTTCCAAGGATAGGTCCATTTATTTAAATGCATACATCACCCTTCCCTCAGAGGGTCGCTTACAATTAATAAAAACAACAACAACAAAATGTATGCCACAAAAACTCCTCCCCCCTCTCTACAAACTCCCCCCTCTCCTCCCCAAAAATCCAACCAACCCCTGCCTACCAAATAATTTTTGAAATGAAAATGTTTGGCACCACCTCTGGAGGATGCTTCGGCTTGGGCTCAAGCGAACCTCCTGCGGAAGGGACTTCCACAAAACTGGAGCAGCAACCAGGAACACCCTCCTGCACAACCCTGTCCTACAGACAAGGGTAACGGAGGGAACCTGCAAATGGATACTCCCAGCCGACTGCAGGGGCCGCAATGGGACGTGGTAGGACAGGCGGGTCTTTCGGATATTTGGGACCCAGACCATTTAGGGCTTTAAAAGGGTCATAATCAGCACCTTGAATTGTGCCTGGAAAGCTATAGGCAACCAGTGCAAACTCCGGAGCACCAGCTAGCAGACACAATGGTCAGGGGATGAAGCCTCCGGCTGCTGGGGAATAGGAATAAATAGCAGGGAACGGATCAATTCGTTGTGTTTCTGTGAAGCAACGGAAGCTGCCACTGTCGGAGACAGGACACTGGGCTAGGTGGACCATTGGTCTGACCCAGCATGGCATTTCTTGCAATAATTTCTTATTATTGCAAGTGGCTTGGAATGGGGGCACCTGGTGCCTTCCCCACTGGATCCCACTGCTTTTCCCTAGTGCTCACCTCAACATTGTCTTCTGCACGGAGAAGCAGTATTCATTGATGCCGGTTGTGGGCATCCGGGACCTGAGGATGTCCTGAGGGGTGGGGCTGTACCCATCCTCGGCAATCCGTTCCAGGCTGGACAGGAAACTGCAGAGAGCGGGGAAGCAAAGATGCCAATCAGTCCTTGGAGGCCAGGCTCATTGCAGCATGTTGTAGGCATTGAGACTTTGGAAAATTAAGAGGGGACAAAATCCCAATTAAAAATAATAAGGCCTTCTTTTTAAGTGCAGGGGGTGGGGGTGTCTGTTTGTGCTGGACCACCTGACACAACCCCCGGGGGGTTTTAAATGCCACCATTTTGATCGTATTATATAGTTTTATTTTTATATTATATTTATATTGTATTTTGTGTTTTTTTAATTAACATTATTTGTGAGCCTCCCCGAACTGCTTAAAAGCAGGAGGGTGCAAGGTATAAAATCTGTAAAATAAATAAATAAATAATAAGTACTCAAGAACTGCAATACCGGGTAAGTCCAATGGTCCATCCAGCCCAGTATCCTGTCTCTAAGAGTGGCAGGTTCAGTTGCTTCAGAGAAGCTCACAACTGGTCCTAATGGAATGAGCTGTCCCCTGCTGTTCACTCCCAGCTCCGAGAGCAACCCTGAATGGATGGCTCTCCAGCAAGGCTGAGGAACGTAAAGCCAGGGGAAGCAAATGTGATCTGCGCTAGTTTTAATCTGGCCCCTTTCTAGTTCCTGGATCTGACCACTGGATCCAGTGCCTACCCCCAAAGCACTAAGAGACTGAGCTCAGGGTAAGGGAGCATAGATGAGGGTATTGCACAGTGGCCGGCCTTACTGCAGGGCAACCTCTTCTCGGAGCCCCACAATGGCCAACGATTTCAGCAGGGCAGGGTGCAGGGGTTCCACACTCTCTCAGTGGGACCTCAAACAAAACCACCTCTAAGGCCCTGTAGAAGGTGCTCCTGAGGGGGTAGGGCCATGAGGAAAGGGGGGGGGGGGCACCAGGGACCTCATAGGTGAAAACAGACGTAACGCTAACTCCACTTTAACATTTCTTATGCACATTGCAGGGCTGCATAGGGCACCAATACAGCCCTGCAACATGCATAAGAAATGTTAAAGTGGTTTTAAAGTGGAGTTAACGTTATGTCTGTTTTCAGCCAGAATTTTCTCTTTGCCCCGGGCCCCCATAATTTCTAAGGCCAGCCCTGGGCAGGCACACAAGGACAGGGGACAGATCCATGGCACAGAAGGGTCCATAATTTGGACCCTCCTTTTCCCGAGTGCACTCCCTTAAGCCCCCTCGCCCCCAGTTTCTATACAGCGCTCGGAGCTTGTACATATTTCCAAAGTGCACCCTTCGAAGAAAATGTTTCCCCGCTCCCACCCTACATGTGATGTTAAATGCGGGGAAATCGGCATCATGTTACTTTAACATCGTCTTGGGGTGGAGCAGTTACTCGGAACCAACATTTCAGTTGCTCTGCGGGTAAAAACAGGCGCGTGGTCGCGCACGCTGGCTCCCTGGCCCCGGTTGGGGGGAGAGAAACCGTGGCTGCCACCACCCCCCCCAGGCCAGGGCACGAAACAAATGTGTCCGTGGCCAGGGAGCTGTCCCGACACCTGCACGCCCTGGGGCGGGGAGGTGCACCACAGAACCGCGGCTGGCCAGCCCCACCCCCCACCCCACTCCCACCGTGACAGGCAGACATGGCAGCCAATGATGGGAAGCCATGGCAGGTGTGGCGGGATATAACGGCCTGCCGTGGCCTGCGTGGGCAGCCCTTAGTCTGGGCTGCAGCCTCAAGAGATTTTCCAAGGACGCAGCCCAGGCGAGCTGCCAACATGCCCCAGGGGGTGCAGAAGAGGGCCCATAACCGGCGGCACGTTCACACACTTGCCAGTGGGTCCCAGGCCACCATCGGGTCGGTTTTCACTTGCTGATGGACTCTGCCCACCAGGGGGGGCTCCCTGTTCAGCGATCAGACCAGGGAGCTCAGTCTGCGCTGAATTACTTAATGAAACTGACTGGGCTTCCTTGTTCCCTAGTCATTTTCACTCCAACCCAGGGGACCCCGTGTTCTCTGCATTTTTTCCTGTTGCCGCCGATGGGGAAGATGCAGGGATCGCAGGTCCCTGCTCCAACCCAGGGTGATGGGAGCTCAGACCGTTTCATCCAGGGATTCAGTGCGGCGAACAGTGGCCGGACAGAGCAAAGTCGTGTGGCAGGGGGCGGCACCGAACAGATGTGAACTCCGTGCCGTGCTATCGGCTGCGCTCGTGGATCTTGTTGGGAGTTCCCCGGATACATTCCGGGTCGCCAATCCGCCGCATTCACGCCAAGGCAAAACCTGGCACTGCAACGACCAAATGCCACCGGGGGCCCCGGTGTCGGGCAGCGGGAAGAGTGGCGAGCGTTACGTCATCGTTGGAGTCAGAAACGCAGCAGAGCCGTGGTACCCCCTGCTAGAGCAGCAGTGCCGTTCCAAGCCAGCATTGTGGCAGCCATGCTCGTGTTCACCCCCCCCCGAACAACTCACTAAGGAGCAGAGTCCAGCAGGTGGTACTCCCATCGCCTCTGGTAGCAAGCCTGCATCCCAGCGTCCTTCCACAGGCTCTCAATGGCGCTCGCATAGGGAAGGTCCAGTGTCGCCACTTTATAAGCATCCACGCCCAGGACCAGCTCTGCGTGTTCCTAGAAACAGGGGGAGGTGGGAAGTCACAGTTGTACGAAGAAACCATTCAGCAGGCAGTAGCCTAAAGTGGTGACAAAATGGCGGCACCCTTCTTCAATTCGCTGCCTGGGGGCTTTGCCATGGATGTACAGAAGCCTCCTCTCCCAGCTCCCAAAGCAGAGGCATACCTACGATGGAATGGGCCCTGGTGCAGACGATGGAATGGAGCCCCCTGACCCTCTTTCCTAGCCGGGGGGGGGGGGGGAAACGGGACACAGCTGCACCAGGGCACATACCCCCCCCCCCCCCCCCCCCCCCCGGCTTATGGGATCCAGTGCAGCCACATCACCTTTTGCTATTGTAACTACTCCCTTGCCCTAAACCAAGGTCTGAGCTGGCTGCCTTGCACTGCTGGCATAGGGGTGCGGGTGGGGAGAGCTGCTGCTGCTGCTTCCCCAAGACTTAGGGGGAAATCTACAGTTTTCTATTCGTGCCACCAGCTGCTCTGTGACAGCGGGTGGCCTCCCCGCTTTCACCTCCAACACAAACGCCTGGTCTTCATCTTCAAAGCTCTGCCCTCATTTCCTGCTACGCTCCCACCCAGAAACCTCTCTCCTCCTCTGCCACCACCCTCCCCTGCCCAAGAGTCTCCGCTCCCTGGGCCAACCATTCCTCCCTCCCCAAGCTAACAACCTCCCCACCAGTCCAGCTGTATTGCCCATCCTCTCCCAAACTAGTGCCTCCTCTTTTCAATTGGTAGCAGACTTAGCAGCAGTTTTAACTGCAATTTTTCTTTCCTTATAGACCTGTCAAACTGGCAGAGCCTCATGCACTTCTGCACCAAAATAAACTCATACAAAAGGGACCCATGTTCAGTTTACTGCAGTTGCCACATTGGCAGCAATTGGGAGGGGTAACGCAGTGGGTATGGCCAAAGATACAAATAATCGCCATCACTAAACACACAAATACAGATGCAAATACAAACACGTGACCCCATTCACAGCCCTGCCTTCTACTGTCTCATCTTTCAGATCCAGAATCTTCCGGATCCCCCCCATCTCTCTTGTAACTAAGCCAAGCACATGCACCCAGAGGCACGGACCTGTCTCGAATTCTGGATTGTTCAGGGCCAGGCACATTGTAAGCACTATATAAGTATTAATAAATAATAATAATAATAATAATAATAATTTCCCCCCACTCTCAATAGTTGGAGCGGATGCTCCCCTCTCTCCTGACCCTGCCCATGCTCTGGCGTACCACGTTCTCGGGATGGGCGTAAGGGATCTGAAGTGTCTCCATGGCCTTGATCATGCCCTGCATTGACATGAAGACGTTCTGATACACCAGCTTGGCGAAACCTTTGCAATCCTCTTCCGAGAAGCCTGCCCCATGGATTATCAGCATCTGCTTGATGAAAGTGCTCTTCCCGCTCTCCCCGGTACCTGTTCGTACCAAACATGGGACAGGGGAGACACGAGTATGTTTTTGGTCATGGTCACCCTCTTTTGAATCCTCCAGCTCAAACACCTTGTCCTGGCCTTCAAGGCTCTTCATGGCCTTGCTCCCCTTATCTTTCTGCCCTTGTTTTTCCACCTGGGAATATCGCTCCTCCTCTGCCACAACCATCACCTGCCCCAGCATCTCCTGTTCCCTGAACTGTCTCTGCCCCTTCTCCCACATTGCCCCTACGCCTGGAACTCCCTCCCTGACCACTTATGTTCTCCCTCCCTTCTAATCTATTTATTACTTTCTTTCTTTAAAAACCTATTTGTTTATTTAGTGAGTTAGTTAGATTTTTATTCCACCCTTCCCCCAAAAGGCTCAGGGTGGTGGCTAATACCATACGTATAAAATACAAAAATAAAAACCATATGTAGCAGAGTGGCGTTACTCTGCTCCAATGAGAAACTAAAGGGCCCTTTAAGAACCGGCCTGTTAGTTGATTAGGGAGGCAGGAGCCGCCCAGGTGAGAAAGAGTAAATTAGCTGCTCAGGGGAGGGAGTAGGAAAAGATGAGACAGACAGCTGCCCAGAGTGCAGGCAGAAGAGAGAAAAATATCTTGGGGCTAGCCGGGAGAACGAGGCTAGAGAGAAAGGTGGTGGGACCTTGAGTACCAGCACCACGGCTCAGACCACCGCTGAGACTAAGCAAGGGCAAGAAGGCTGAGCTGGTGCGGGCTGGGAAGCAGCAGAGCTGCTGGGAGCTAATAAGTCTGGTGCGGACTGGTGAGCGGCATCAGGCTGCTCTACTGCTGAGCGTGTGTCCCAGGACAACAGGAGAGTAGAATCTGTTGATCTGTGAGACGCAGTGGGACGCCTTCTGGAAGGAGTGGGAATGAACATCAGAGAGCTGCAGGGCAGTGTGACATGCCCTGGGAAGTCACAAAGGATCCGGGACAGACTTGTGGGGGCTGTTGAGTGACAAGGACATGGGGATTCCGGGACCAGGTGTAGACCATGAGTGTACAATGGTGGAGAATGCAGGCATTCTGTGGGACGCCATCATGGGTCTGGTTCCCCACTAGGAGAGCTGCTGTTAACCCTGGAGGATCAGGAGGAGTTGCAATGCCTGGGAGTGGATAAGCGATCAGAATGTGTTGGAGACTATGGGACTTACTTATTGAAGGAGATTTTATGGGGTAAGATTCCCTGGTATTTGTGAGAAAGGCTTAATGTTCACCTATTGTGAAGATTTTATGGGTTATGCCCTGGTATTTAATGGGAATATATATTGTGATTAGAAGATAAGAATTGTTATTAGAAGCTGGAAGCACCTGGGAGACATGCAGAGCAAGGCAGCATCAGCTCCAGAGAGTGGGCTGAGGCGCTGGGGAGCAGGGGGCACCTGGGCAGCCACCTGGTGAGACCGGGGAGGCTTGAAAAGATCTGCAAGGAGCTAGCAACCAAGGAAGGATGCCAGACGCCTCAGGAGGTAGCCTGGAGCTGAGTGAGAGACCGCATCGGAGAGCACACTGCAGACAGAGAATAGAAGTCCTGGGATGCGGTCCTGGAGACTGGGGAGGCTGTGGGGCGGTCTGGAGGGCCCAGGAGCCTGCAGGGAAACCAGGTCGGAGACCCTCGAGTGTGGCTCTCAGCTGACACCAGCATAGGAGCGCAGGAGTCAAGCCAAAGCGCCAGCAAAAGTCAGGCTGGGAGCTAACGAGCTCGCCTGGGGAAGGTACTCTGGGGACACAAGGGCTTCTATTGAGGGAGCAGCATGCTCAATAAGGGGGCCAGAGTAAGACCCGGTTACATCATAAAATACAATGAAATGATATAGAAAATGCTCATAAAATACACCCTAAATTCTAACCCTGCTTGCTAAACTTCTGGCCAAATAAAGAGGTCTCTCTTTGCTTCCAGAACTCAGGCTAGGGCTTTCTCTCTTTATTTACCTCCCCCATCAGGCCTTTCCTAGCTCCTCACCCCCACAGACTGCTCCTTTATGTTTCTCCTAATACTACCTTATCCTCCCTGTCCCGTTCCTGGATCGGGTCCCTCCACTCAAACACTGAAAGAGGGAGCTCAGGGGAAGGGAGCAGAGATGAGGGCCTGCACGCCAGGCAATGGATCCTTGGCATAGATCCATGATCTTGACCCTCCCCTTCCTTCTCCCATCATGAACGTCCCCGACTCCAAACACCATCTGCTCCGCAGAAGCTTGTATTAAATTTTCAAGAGACCTGCGGGAGGGAAAAGGTTCCTCACCCCTGGCTTGCTGAGCTTGGAGAAAACCTTGGTCTCTTTCTGTAGCGATGAGGGCTACGGGTTCCGCCAATGAACGTGCAGCACAGGCGGTGTGGCATGCTGGCCCCCTCTAGTGGTGTGGTGCTGCAAGGCCAGCCACGAGATCTTTTAACGTAGAGCTGGGGTGGGGAACTCATTCCCTCACAAGGGCTGATTTGAAAGTTAGTACAGGCTCCGAGGGCTGCACAGAGGTTGTTAAGGGGGGCACCCAGGAAGAGAAGGGTCCATACCATGGATCCGTCCCCTATCCTTGTGTGCATGCCCTGACGTCTACTCCTTTACTCTGGCTCAGTTTTTCAGTGCTGCTCGAGAGTAGGAACAAACTCCAGGGGCCAGATCCAGGAACTGGAATGGGGCCACATCAAAACTAGCCATGGGTCACACATTTGGCCCCCAGGCTTAAGGCTGGGGGTGCCAAAACGCTGGGGGTGGGGTTGACTTAAAGGGTGGAGGTTCATGCTGAGGGAGCAAGAAGCTCCCAGTTCAACCCCTGTTGCCAATGACCCCAAGTTACAAAGGCATCCAGGAGGGAGAGTTTCTTCCATGCAGAACTGATGAAGCTCAGAGATCAAAGCTAAAAGACCAGGCAAAGGATTTTTTTTTAAAGAGGCCTAGGGAAAAGGCCACCCATCATCCCTGCCATGGTCTGCCCCACCCGAGTCTCACACACACCCAGAGCAACTCACCCAGTAAGAGCAACTTCAGCTCCTGCCTGTCACGCTTCTTCTGCTGGTAGAGAATCCTGTTGATTTTCCTGTCGATCCTGATGGCCGTTTTCTCCTCCTCTGACAAACAATAAGGACATCGACGCCAGCAGCAGGCGCACCAAGCCATGGCGAGGGAGATGGTCCAGTGCCGTCACACGTGCAGCGCTTCAGGATGCAAAGTAGTCACCGGCATCTCCAAAGTAGAGGAATCGCCTCTTTGTGGTGGGATCCAGATGGGTTCTGGTTTGAAAGCAGGCTTCCAAGGCTAAGGGTGTCTTAGACCCAGAACCACACTCAGTTCAGAGGTCTATGACTTTGTGAATTACACAACTCTACCACTACCTTCTGAAGAGCTTTAGGGGCTCCGGATCACACAACTCCACTGCCTTCTGAAGAACCTTAGAGCCCAAGGTTCACACCACTTTCAGATATCTACCACTCTGGAGTCCCATGGACGTTCTGCGCAGCTCACCTCCTCTGCGACAATACTCCTACCGAAGCGGAGAATCTCTTCGGTCCACTCAGAATGCTCCTCCTCGCACGTGAACGCTCAGGTGATTTGTATCCCGCCTCCTCTCCAGTTCCACCTTGTGGCTCAACAGAAACATACGGCAGACACATTCGAGCAACTGTTTTGCGGGAGGAAGACAAAGAGTGAAATTCCACAGCGGATCAGATGTTCGACATTTCACAAACGTACACCCTGGGGACGGGGGAATCAAAGTTTTAAAAAAAATTAAAAGTTGACAAAGTTTTTTTTTAATAAACTTGACTCACTCTTCCAAGAAAATGACAAATCTCTTCCCTCTCTGACTTCTGTAAAGCAGCAAAGACCAGCTCCACTCCCCTAAGCAGGGTTCTACAGACTCCCTAAGGCAAGCTAGCCGAGTTTCCTAGAAACAAATGGTGAAATCTGGAACCTCCCATACTGAAGAAGTTAATCTTCACTTACTTCCTTCCCCTAAGCTCCTCTAAACAAACAGGTCTGCACCACAGAAAAGACAGCCTCCCCCTCTCCCTGCATGCAAAGAATCTTTCTCCTTCCTCATTATACATCTCCTGGAGCCTCTCCCAGAGCGGTCTGTATATCAGCTGAGCAGCTGCCCCTCCCATGGTGGCACCTTTCTCTCCTGAAGAGTAACACGCAGATGTTCTCAGTTCACCCACGTTTTGGTGCCACTCCCTGCTTAAAGGACGCTGACAGATGAAGCGTGGAATATCTGAAGTGAGAGACTGTAGCTGGGGAACGGGACTGGGGCATTGCTTTCCCTGATGGCAGGGTGCTAGACCAGGAGCTGGGAATGGGGAGCCAACCCAGGAGCTGTGGGGAGTCAGTCCTGGATTCCGTTATGAGCGAGAGAGGTGTGTGGGTGAGGGGCCAATTCTACCTCTTGCCCCAGGTTCTATTCCAACCCAGCTATGCTCCTGATAAGGCCGTAGCTAGAATAGTGACAGACAATGCAGCTGAATCAGGGACCCACAAGCCTGGTGGGCCCACACTCCCTGGTGCAGCTGTGTCCCCTTGTCACAGGGACCCACTTCTGTGGGTTAAGTGCATGCAGGATCAAGCCCAAGGAAGCTTGTGAATCAAAAGTAGAATCCATAAATAGTTTATTCAGCTCAAAGGTCCCAGGCCAGGGACGGAGCCTCTGGCCGTTCAATACAATCCCAAGCTTAGCCAGGTAACAGTCCGCTGGCTTGGACCTCGCCAGCTCACAGAGTCCTCCTTCCTTCAGGACCTCTTCAGCCTCCTCTCCCGGAGATACAGTCGCCTCACTGGTCAGGAGCAGACTCTGGCAGCCTCTCCAAGAGATCGGTTCTCTTCAGCAGTCAACAGCAGACTGCCGCTTCCTTGAGGAGCTGACTCTTCTTTATAGCACTGGCCATGCCCCAAACACTCCCAACCTCCTCTTCCTGTCTGGAAGCCATTTTAGGTCTTCCACATCTTATGGCTTAGCCCTGCCACAACCCTACTGCTGGGAGAAGAGGCAGCGGAGTTCTAGTCTATCTTCTGCAGCAGGGCTTGTTCTGACCTAGTTTTGTCCCTGTTCCCCCTCCACTTGGAACAGACCCAAGAAACGCTATTATTATTATTATAAATGTTTATATAGCGCCAGTCGTGTGGCCTGGTGCTGTACAGAACATAGAATTAGACGTGGTTCCTGCCTGTGGCTTACAATCTAAAAGACAGCTCCCTTTGTTTTCTGCACTTCCTCATTTTGTCTGAGAGGGGAAAAACCAAGCTCTCTCCTGAGTCGGCAGAGCCTGCTGCAGCCCTTTGAGATCTGGGATCTCCAAGCTAATGCTTTGAGACGGAGCCTCTCTAGATCAGGAGTCTTACCACCCGGTGCACGATGAAGCCCCTCCTCGCGTCACCACGTTGCCCCGTAAGGTGGCCGCTTTCAGCAGGAAGAGAACTCTCCAGAGGGAAAGGAATTCACGTTGAGGCTCTGAGGCTGCCAGAAATTTGACAGAAGCGTGAGCGCAATGGATGCAGTGGCCATGATTCATGCCCCAGCAATGGAGTTCGGCAGGTGGCGGAAGCTGGTTGATTGCTTCACTGGTCTCCTATTTAAAGCAGCAGAAAGGGGGATGGGAAGACTTATGTCCCTGCTGCTGAATACACCCATCTGACTCCACTAGGCTGTTTATCAGAGTGCTTGCGTTCGACTGCAGTGGAATGATGGGCCAAGGGGGGCTGTGGAAGCCCTACTGATGAGAGATGTGGCGACTGAGTGGTTAAGATACTCTGCTACACCCCTGCAGGCTGTGGGTTCAAGTCCTGATTGGTCTTGTGCTAGATGGCCCTCTCTGGTCTACCCAGCTACAGCTGGGCAGCTGATCCGTCGGGGGGTGGAGCATTCAAAGGCAGTTGGGTGTACTTACGGTCACAGCACTCCCTTGTGCACGGTGGGTTCCAGAAACTGGGGTAACTTAACCACACCAGCCTGATGGCACGCATGGCTTGTGATGGGCTTTGGCTTGACATCACTGGAGGCTTGTAAACGTAGGTTAGACAGACCTCTCTCTGACAGGGCCGGTCTTAGAATTTGCAGGGCCCAGGGTGAAGATAAAATGTGGGGGCCCTGTTGGGAGGGAGTAACCTGTTGGAATTCTGTGAGGGTGTAAATAAGCATGTGAACAAGGGACACACAGTAGATAGAGTGTACCTGGATTTCCAGAAAGCATTTGATAAGGTCCCTCATGAGAGACTCTTGAGAAATAAAAGTTATGGGAATAGGAGGTAGTGTCTTACTATGGATCAGAAACTGGTTAAAAGATAGAAAACAAAGGTTTGGGTTAAATGGTCAGTTTTCACAATGGAGAGATGTAAAAAGTGGTGTGCCTCAGGGATCTGTATTGGGACCGGTGCTGTTTAATGTATTCATTAATGATTCAGAAAAGGGTGTTAAGAGTGAAGTGATCAAATTTGCAGATGACACCAGGTTATTCAAGGTAGTTAAAACACGAGCAGACTGTGAGGAACTGCAACAGGATCTTATGGCACTGGGTGCCTGGGCATCTAAATGGCAAATGAGATTTAATGTGGACAAGTGCAAAGTGATGCACGTAGGGAAAAATAATCCAAACTATGAGTACACAATGCTGGGTACTAAGCTGGGAGTTACCACTCAGGAAAAGGATCTGGAGGTGGTTGTGGACAATACAATGAAATCCGCAGCGCAGTGCGCAGCAGCAGTCAAAAAAGCAAATCGAATGTTAGGAATTATTCGGAAGGGGATAGAGAATAAAACTGAGGAGGTCATAATGCCTCTGTACAAATCAATGGTGCGACCGCACCTCAAATATTGTGTGCAGTTCTGGTCGCCTCATCTCAAAAAAGACATAGCTGAACTAGAAAAGGTACAGAGAAGGGCAACAAAATGACCAAGGGCATGGAAGGGCTCCCGTATGAGGAGAGGCTTGGTAGGTTGGGGCTGTTCAGTTTAGAGAGGAGACGACTGAGAGGAGATAGGATAGAGGTCTATAAAATCATGAGTGGTGTGGAACTCAAACAAGGAGCAGTTATTTACCCTCTCAGCTAGTACTAGAACTAGGGGACACTCCATGAAACTCATGGGTGGCAAGTTTAAAACAAATAAAAGACAATATTTTTTCACTCAGTGTATGATTGGGTCGTGGAATCTACTGCCAAAGGCTGTGGTGAGGGCCAGTACTATTATAGAGCTGAGTTTAAGAGAGGTTTGGAGAAGTTTCTGGAAGATCGGTCCATTAGCAGCTATCAGCCAGACAGGATCAGGGACTATGACAGGAGCTGGGGGAAAACAACAGGGAATGGATCCCCCATTGTGACCTGTTGGGTGCTTCTCCCAAGCCACTGTGATTGACCACTGTCGGAGACAGGATACTGGGCTTGATGGACCATTATGGGACTTATGTTCTTATACCAAAGCCATCCCTGACCAATGATTGCCCCTCTTTTCTTGAAAACCTCAAGGGAACGGGATGCTACAGCCTTCCTAGGCAGCTTATTCCTTGGGGAATGACTGGGAAGCCTCCGCAGGCAGTGTAAAGAGTCTTTCCCCCATGGGTGCAGGGGAAAGAGCAGTTCTGCTCTCAGCCTGGGGTAAGAAGAACAAAAGTCTGGATAGTACGGCAGCTCTGTGCTAGAGAAGGAGGAAAGGGAGCAGAAGAGCAGTCCGTGACAGCTGCCTGCCCTTGGCTTATGGGGCAATCGGGAAGGTAGGACGTTCAGCATGGTGCGTCCCACTCCCCACTAGCAAAGAATGCAGTCAGAATTCTCCCAGGGGGAGGAGTCATAACATCCCACATCCTTCCACCTCAACCCACTCATTCCCTCCCTTCCTCCTCTACCCCCTCGCATCCCACATCATCCCCCACTGTCTCCAGCTCCTCAGCCCCGAGCCCCAGTTCCCCACACCTTCCCATCTTTCCCCATGCGCTAAGCTGCTGCCACGGTTACTGCTATTCCTCCCTCACGCACCTTGTAGCACGGAGAAGAGTGTGCGCTAGACAGGGCCTCCACTGCAGCAGTAATAGGGATTCTGCTCACTCCCGCTCAGGCTTGGCCTCCACCGCTAGGCCGGCTCCCCACCCACCGGGTCCCTCTGTTGGCATGCAAACTCCCACCCCCACAGGTACACACACACCCTCCTGCAGGAAAGGGAACCCGCTCCCCTCGGCTGGTGCACACAGAGAACCTCATTCCCCCACCCCCCGGGCTGGGGGCGTATAGGGGGCGCAGTCAACCGTTGTTAATCTAGCCCTGACAGCGTCTCTTTTTTTACAGTCAGGCCCACTGCCCAGCTTCCATTTTATAGGTTTAGCCTCTTAGCTAGCTGAGAAAGCGTGTGTGGCCTGGGAATCATTACGCTACCTCAAAAAGGCAAAAGGAAACGGTTCTGCAAAGAATTCAATTAATTCTCCTGTCAGAAGCTGCTAAAGAGCCAATGTAGCCTAGTGGATAAAATGGTTGGATTAGGAGCCAGGAGCAGGAGACCAGGGTTCAAATCCCATTTTAGTCATGAACTCACATGGTAGCCTTGGGCAAGTCTGTTTCAGCCTCAGTTCCGCCATCTGTAAAATGGGAATAATAATGATCTCCCTCACAGGGTTGCTGTTGTGCAGAGGAAGCAGATTGGGTGGTTAGGGATGCCACCTGTCTCCAGGCTGACTCTCACCCAGAGGGAGCGAGGCCATGTTAACAGAGATGGGGCAAATGGAATGCCATGCCTAGGGTGGTCATATATGCACATTTCCCCACAACACATATGAAACTACATGTTGCAGAGCCTGCATTGCCACAGCCAGAGAGGTGGCAACCCTAACTGTGACCACCTGAAACGTTTAGCCTCCGTAAAGATGTGTGCATTGGCAAGGTTTAAAAGTCCTGCAAAGAGTAATCCCGCAGGGCTAGCCATGTCATAGCCTCCAACGGGACCGTTTGGCCCAGTACAGTTCTAGGCTTTTAGACCCTTGCGCTGCCTTTTCCATTGGTGAAAGGGGCCAAACCCCAGCACAGGATGAAGCACAGTGCTGGGAGGGAAGTGCCAGGAGCAGGAGCAGCACAGGATTCCCCCACTGCCACTGCTCTGGCACGTAAGGGTGATCAGGATGGGTACATGTCTGCTGGACTGCCCTCTTGTCTCATTGCACACCGCTCAAATGAAGAGCAGCCGCCCTCCTGCCCTGACTTTTAGATTAAGATTCTTTCAGCTTCTGTGCCACCTCCCTACAATCAGGGACCCGAGTTCACTGCACCAAAAAAACCTTAAATTCTGCAACCAGTGAAGCCAAACTCTGCAAATTCACCATGAGCATTAATACTTGTATCATTAACTTGATATGCATAACTGTGCATGCTGAGAAGCAAATTTGCAACAGGTTTGACATAGAATCACAACTTTGCTAATCAAACACAACTCAAATCCTCTGGAATTTCAGCCCCCCAGAATGCCCACCTCATATTAAAACCCCAGACCTCCCCCACCCAAACGTAGGGCCTTCAGACCTCACCCACCCACAATTCATCTTCCAGGGGCCATTTACCCTCGGGGCATGGTCACACCTCCCGGACAGACGGCAGCTGCAGGTTTAGTTTGGGGTCAGGCGACAGGTTTATGCCTGAGCCAGGATTTAAAGCTCCTCCGGACAGCCCCCCCTGCAGTGTCACTGCAATTTCAGCCTGGCACTGCGAGGACTGGCTGATTCTGCAAAAATCACAGCAAATTGAAGCAACGCAGTCAACTCGGGGCCCTGCCTACAATAACCCTTCCCCGCCTCCTCGGTGCTGCCCCACACAGCAACCTTCCCCACCATCTCCCTCGGTGCTGCCCCACAGCAACCCTCCCCACCGTCTCCTCGTTGCTGCCCCACACAGCAACTGTCCCCCATCTCCTTGTTGCTGCCCCCACAGCAACCCTCTCTCCACCTCCTCAGTGCTGCCCCCCACAGCAACCCTCCCCCCCGTCTCCTCAGTGCTGCCCCACACACCAACCTTCCCCCCCGCCTCCTCAGTGCTGTCCCCCACAGCAACCTTCCCCACCGTCTCC
>QEPC01008752.1:1834198-1857851 GCA_003113815.1 Sphenodon punctatus | reverse complement strand
GTATGTCTCGAACTCGGATCCGGCCAGTCATCCATGTTTTTATTACCTCGAGACTGGATTACTGCAATGCACTCTACATGGGGCTACCCTTGGTGCTGGTTCGGAAACTACAACTAGTGCAGAATGTGGCGGCCTGTCTCTTGACTGGGACGGGCCGACAAGCATATTACACCAGTGCTCCACGCTCTGCACTGGCTGCCGATAGTTTTCCAGGCCCAACTGAAGGCGTTAGTGCTGACCTTTAAAGCCCTAAACGGCTTGGGTCCTGCCTGCCTGCAGAACCGCCTCACCCTCCGGGTTGTGGATTGGCCTGGGGCGCCCTCCTCGGGGTTTACCGGGTGTCCACCGTGAGGAGGGCATTCTCTGTGGCTGTGCCACGGCTGTGGAACTCCCTCCCGTTGGAGATCCATTTGATTACCGACCTCCCCTCTTTCCATAGGCTGTTCCGCCAGGCCTTTCCCGAGGGAGATTTGGGGGGGGGGGGAACGGGTTTTATATTGTAATTTTATAATTGTTGGTTTGAATATGTTTTAAAATGCTGTGAGTCGCCCCGAGATGCCTGGGGCAGGAGGGGGCGGCATATAAGTTTTAGAATAAAATAAAAAAAGTTGGGGCAAAGCAAGCCATAGCGGGCTATCGCATCTTCTGCCATCATGGCAGGGGACGGGGGGGAATAGGGCACTGAGCGCAGGTGCATGTTTGCGTGTCTCCCTGCCCTGCCCGGCAGCCCAGCTGCAGGAAACGTGTGTTGGTGACCCAACCCAGCCCAGACCACGTCCTCTGCGACTCCCCAACCCAGGTAGGGTCGTGACGGCAGCGCGCCGCCATCACATTTGTTTCCACCCACCGCCGTCTCAAAACCTGGGGTTGGGACAGGACCAGGACTCAATTGTCTGAAAGATTTTCAGGACAAACAGACTGGACCTTTTCAATCAATTCATCAACTACACCTTCTCTAGAATTGGGGAATACATTTCTAAACCCCTTTCTAAAGATTCTAGAATAGCTAGAAGAGGCTTCAATACGCTTATCTGCATGGCATAGTTACCACAGCCATCCATTCATCCAGCTATCTACGGGGTATGTAAATCTGCATTGTCTTAAGTTTTAAAAGGAATAATAAGATGGTTCTGTAGTTGCACCATTTGGATAAAATTGTTGACTGGTGCCTTGTTTTTTAAACGTTTTATTTTTATTTTTGTATTTCGATGTGATTAATTTTTTTCTATGTATGCCTATAGCCAAAGCTTGGCTTTAATAAACTAAAATAATTACCTATCTAAGAATTGGGAAAGGTGCAGAGAAGAGCAACAAAGATAAGCAAAGGTAAGGAACAGCTTCCGTACAAAGAAGGGCTAGGGATCTTCAGCTTGGAGAAGACAAAAGGCTTTGTACGGAGAAGACAAAAGGCTTTGTAAAAAGTCTTCTCAAAGAGAAGACTGTACAGAAGTCTACAAAGTCAAGAGTGGTATGGGAGTAAATAGGGAGTCGTTCTTTACCCTCTGAAATAATACTAAGACTAGGGGACGCTTTGAAGTCAAGCAGTAAACTATTTAAGATCAAAGGAAGTACTTTTTTACTCAATGAAGAATTAGCTTGTGGAACCTGTTGCCAGAGGGCAATGTTGAAGCCAATAGTCGCATTACTGGATTTTAAAAGGCTTGGGTAAGTCCATCATTAGCTATTAGTCAAGTTGGAGGACGAAACCTCGGATTGTCAGGAGAGAGGGAGTAAATAGCAGGGAATAGATCACCCCATTATGACCTGTTGTGCGTTCCTCTGAACCATCAACCATAGCCAGTGTCGGGACAGGATGCTGGGCTAGATGGACCACTGCCCAACCCAGTATGGCACTTATGTACGGAAAACAATGAAAAAGACTGAACCTCTCTCAAAGTAAGACAAAAAGGCAGATCTAGGCAGAGCAGTCTTTCTAGTGACCCTGGATGGACCCTTCAGTTCTTCGAGCAGGTGGTGGTCATATCTGTCAGAGGATACGTTCAGAATCTCCACACCCCGCACACCATGTGGTCTGCGAGGCCGGACACGTAAGGCGGTCTGCAGCAGGTCTGTGCAACTAATGGCAGCAAGACAGTTGTGGCCCCTGCCAGCACCCAAGGCTCCCTCCAGGGAACCACACACGCACACGCTGGCTTCAGCTTCTCTGAAGCCACCCCATGAGCGTTCGTTATTTCCATCCTTTCCCCGCTGCCCTGGAAACAGCTACATTGCCAACAGGGCCAGGCTCACAAATAGCACATACGCCAGAAGTCAAGGGTTGATGGTTCTGTTAGTCTCCCACCCCACCAAAAAAGTTTGGAAGCTGGTTTATTCCTCACTTTTGCAAATTAAAAAAGGTATTTTTGCCCAATGAAGGATTCTTTCCCTCACCTCATTACCACTATCAAATTCAGGGCAGAATCTGCAAGAGACTCATTTTTACCATATTAGGGACTTCACAATAAAGTGAGGGAGAGGGAAAGCCCACTTATGCAAATTGCTGGCAAGACTGGAGAAGTATGCCCGACACCCCTCCCCCTAAAAAGGGGTTTGTTCCAGTTTCAGAACCCCCATCTTTAAAAAAAAGCAAATTCTTACCATCAAACTCTGGAAAATAGTCCACAAGGTGAGAGTACAGAATCTTGTCTTCCAATAGGTCTTTCTTGTTGAGGAAAAGGATGACGGAGGAGTTCTGGAACCAGGGGTAGGTGATAATGGTCCGGAAAAGGGCTTTACTTTCTTCCATCCGGTTCTGAGAGAAAGGAAACATGTGAAAGCTCATCTCTCTTTTCCCCCACGCAGAACCAAATCCATAATCAGCCGGACATCTCAAGAGGCCCTGCAGGGAACGCCCGTGCCCCATTTCGATCAGAGGCCTCTTGGCCAATTAGCCACTCCGAGTGCTCTAAGCTTCTTAGAGCTGGCAAAGAACAACGTACTGTGGGAAATCAGGGAACAGCTTTTAGATATGGTGGCAGCAGAGGGTAGATGGTAACAGTGCTGAAATAATGGATCATCAAGTGGCCAGTTATGGTCTGGGAAAAGGTGGGTGCTGCCCCCTACAACTACCCACCCTGAGAGCTTATAACAGATGCAGGGGAGTCTTCCAAGGAATGCATACGGAGAGCGGCAAGGGAGAAGGTAAATGTTTGCTTAATATAAAAGCCGGAGTGCATCCAAGCAATCGGCGCTGGTGCCTGTCCCCAAGGAGCTCATTACCCATTCAGCTGCAGCTTCTCTCTTCACAATAAAGAGCTAAAAGCCAATAAACGTTCTTAGTGCCAGACATTTTAGTACCTTCAGGAAATCAGAACTCCCCCAAACCCTTACTCCAGCTTTTCCTTTGCCAAACGCTCAGCCTTACCTCATTATCAGACTCCACCAGAACTTGGTCGTATTCACTAAGGGCTACTAAAAACATGATGGAGGTCACGTTCTCAAAGCAGTGGATCCACTTCCTTCGCTCTGACCTTTGACCCCCAACATCCACCATTCTGAGGGAAGAACAAGCATGCAAGTTGTCAGAGCAATAACCCAGGTTTACAGATTCAACCCCCACCGCCAATGCGCAAACAGCTTGCACCTTAAGTAATGCAATTCTCTCTTCCCTTGGGAAGTTGAAAGGGGGCATGTCTGTTGTGCTGCCTGAGCTCAACTGCTTTACCAGGATACCCAAGTCCTACAATTCAGCATCCTTGCCCCTACTTTGAGCCTAACCTGGTTTTGCCCAGCAGAGGTACAAGAGGTTCACACCGCAGAGGTAAGTAGGAGGCCTCAGGATAATCTTGTGGTGAATTGCCTCAAAAGCTACTGGTATTTGACATGGCATGTTAAGAATGCATGTCAAGTGGGTGGTTTTAAATGCGGAGGAAATCAGCCAGTGGCAAAGCAGTTGGACCCAACATTGGTGCTGTTCTGTTTATGCTGCTGCATTATAACCTCCACCAGGGGGAACCCTTTAGGTGGCAGCATCAGCACAGGAGTTCTCTGAATTCTCCTGGTTGGGGAATGCCCGTCCTCAGGCAGGATGCAAGGAACCCAGCTGGCAGAGAGCCGCTTAATGAAATTAAGACCAGGCTTCCTTTTCCCCTGGTCAAATTGCACACTAAGCCCAAGACAAACCTGACCAGGGTAATGGAAGCTCAGCCAATTTCATCAAGGGGTGCCTGGTCCAAGTACTGCGCTCTTACCCCACTGACTAATTGTGTGCCATGCTATCAAGCGGTTGTGCACTCCCCTTGGGAGTTACCCAGATACGTTCTGGATCGCAAACCTGTGTTCACGCCAAAGCAAAACCCGGTTGTGCTGGAATGATCAAGTGCTACCGGAACCCCCGTGTTAGGCGACTGGAAGGGTTATGCAATAAACAAGGCAGGAGATCGTTCTAGATTGGAAGCCTCTTGGGCCAAGGTCCTGTCTTTGATCCCAGCTGTTCAGTGCCAGGCACATTCCTGGGCCCAGTTCAAGGTGTTGGTTTTGGCCTATAAAGCCCTTTATGACTTGGGTCCTAATTACTTGCAGGATCGCCTCACCCCGTGTCAGAGTGACCCCTGCGGTCGTTGAGACGCCCTCCTTGGAGTCCCCCGGGTGGCGCCGATGAGGGCATTCTTGGTAGCCACACAGAGGCTGTGGAACTCCCTCCCAACAGAGGTACACCTAAACCCGAACGCCCCCTTGTTTTGTAAGAAATGTACGGCCTGGCTGTTCCGCCAGGCTTTTGGGGAGGAAGACGGGTGGCGGTCTATTTTGTTTTTGTATTAAGTCTTTTTAACTCTGCCTTTTTGTAGTTTATTTACTGTGATTTTACTGATTTTTATTATGTTGTATGCCGCCCCAAGCTGCACTGGCAGAAGGGGGCAGCATAAAAATAGAACAATAAAAATAAATTAATCATTGATCCATGCACACAAGATGTCCAAGAAAGGCCAGCCGTACATTTGAATGATTCTCACCCCAACCCAGCTACCTCTCACATTGCGCACACATCTCCCGCAGCCATCTCCCAGAACGTACAATAAAAAAGTCAACGTTTTTGAGAAGATATTCCTCCCCCTTTTGCAAACAGCAAGCTCAAGTCCCGGACAAAAGGACTTGCTTTAAGACAAAGGTTTGCTATCTAGTTTCTCCAAGTCCCGACTTCCAAGGTCTTCTATCACCACTGAGTCACTCTCTCACCTTGGAAGTCACCACATGGAGGGTAAAAAGGAAAATGAATACCTAGCTAGGGGGAAATGCTTATTGAGGCATTAGCAAACATGTTTCCCTTATAAAGAGTATTTGAGGGCATTCAAGTGCTGTTAGGTCAGCAGCTCCTCATAGTGGAGGTGGCCAAGAGGTAGATCACAAGTTAGTCTCTAGTAGATGAGGGTGCACGGAGCAGGACCAGCCCCTTGGGAGATTGCCTCTGGGGAGGGCAGTAGGACTGGCCCTCCAGGACATGTCTCTGGGGAGGAGACAGGCTAGGAGAGCGCTTCTCCACTCCGGAGACCAGCTGCTCTAGAGCCGTCAGGCAGCAGGAGGGGTGCCAGCTTAGAACATTTGGTGCCGGCAGCAGATTGCCCGAGGGCAATGCCTAGATTAAGCGGATCATGCACAACTGAAGTCTGGCTGCTCCGATGCAGAGCGAGCAGCAATTCTTCGGGTCAAATCCTTACATCGCAAACTTGAGAGATTACACTTGGAAGGACGTACGCTTGGGGGGTGGGGGGAGATTTAAAAGACTCCCAAAAAACGCCCATAAAACACCTAGGCCAGAGAAAGCAGGGTCTCTGTCTGACCAAGCCACTAAACGTCACTCCGAACCAGAAGTTACTTCCGGTAAGAAATTTTTACAAAATCCAGCCATGCTCTCGAAGCCTCCCGCTCTCCCTCGGATAAAGCTAAACAGTGGTCCAGCCCAGGTTACGGATTGCTGTTTAAGCAAAGCAAGTCTTGGCATGCAAGGCTGAAGGCACTGGGCATGTCTGGCCTAGCGACAAGGCGAGGGGAAGACAGCTGAAGGGCTGCCCCGAAGAAGCTGGCAAGGAACAGCTCTGCGCAGCTACAGAGGGCAGGCCTAGAAACAACAGGCTCAGGTTACAGGAAGGGAGACTTGGTTAAACAACAGTTAAGGAGCTGAGCGGGAAAGGAACAAGCTGTCGGAGAAAGTTTTAGGCTCGGTCACTGGAGTTTGTCCGGAAGAGGCTAGATGGCCAACTGTCGGGGATGCTGTAACTGCATCCAGTTATTGTTATTACTATTTGATTTAATCATCAGGTTTTATACCCCGCCTCTCCAGCAATCAAGCAGCTTACAAATAAAAACATTTTAAACCAACAAAATACAACAAAACATGAAAAACCACAATACAAAACCCATTAACAGGAATGGGGGTGCCACAGAAAACAAGAACCCCCTCCCTGCCCATCCCCCTCGCCAAAGGCCCAGGGGAACAGCCAAGTCCATCCGGGCCTCCGCCAGGAGGGACTCCTACAGCCTAGGAGCAGCCACCGAGAATGCCCTCCCCATCGTCGCCCCCCCGAGCAACCCAGGGGACCACAAGAAGGGCGCGCCTGGCGGACTGCAGAGGCCGATGCAGGACACAGCAAGCGAGGCGATCCCACAGGCAGGCGGGACCCAGGCCATTTGTAGGTAAGAACCAACACCCTGAATTGGGCCCGGAAGACTATTGGCAGCCAGTGCAGGTCACGGAGCACCGGTGTAATGTGCTGACGGCGGCCACCACCTTCTGCACCAGCTGCCGTCGCCAAACTGTGCCCAAGGGTAGCCCCGTGGAGAGCATGTCGCAATCGTTCAGCCTGGAGGTAATGAAAGCATGGATGAGGGGGGCCAGCTCAGAGGCTGAGAGATACGGCCAAAGCTGCCGCACCAGGTGCAATTGGCAAAATGCCCCTCTAGCCACAGCCCCCGTCTGGACATCCAGACGGAGCTGCGGCTCGAGGAGCACCCCCAAACGCCGAACCTGGGAAACCAGCGGGGGGTGAACCCCATCAATGAGGGGGGGGGGACACCACTCCCACCACTTTACCCACCAGCATCACCTCCGTCTTGTCAGGATTCAGCCTCCGTCGGCTCGCCCACACCACCAGGCAAGCACCGAGACTGCCGGGTCTGGGTCCGAAAGGTAGAGCTGGGTGTCGTCAGCATATTGAGGAGACTGTAGCCCCCTCACGGCCTCACCCAGCGGCTGCACGTACACACGGAACAGGAGGGGGGGACAGAATAGAACCTTGCAGGACTCCACACGGGAGGCCCCGGGAAACTGACCAACAGTCCCCGAGCACCGCGCATTGAGTTCTCCCGGCTAGGAAGGAGCGGAACCATTCGAGAACAATCCCACCCACCCCGACACCGTTCCGCAAGCGGGCCCCAAACATCTCATGGTCAATGGTATCAAAAGCAGCCCTTTTACCCCTCCCTTTCCGCCAAAGGCAGCTCAGGGCGGCTTACAACATTAAGAACACAAAGCACAAACATAATATAAAACCACATAATAATAAATATCCCCCCAGCCCTACACCATCCCCCCCCCACACCCTCTCTCCACCCCCGTTCCCAACCCCCTAATTTACCCCTATCCCTCCCAACCCCCCCTGACAAACGCCCTTGTAAACAGAACCGTTTTGCGCTGCTTCCTCAAGGCGCTCAAGCCCGGACTTAAGTGAACCTCCCGGGAGAACGAGTTCCACAGCCACGGACACCTTCCTCATTGTGAAGACTAAGTTAAAGACTGGAACCTCTAAATAGGCATCCCCGGGCAACTGCAAAGGCCGCAATGGGACGTGATAGGCCAAGCGAGGAGCCTTCCAACTTGGTTTCTATTATTCTATATTGCACCAGCAATGCACCTAGTGATGAACAGCTGTGATGAGACAGGTCCCTGCCCTGAGGGGCTTACAGTCTAGCATGGACATGGGAAGGGGGCACATAGGGAAAGAGACGGATGCGTATGTTCATGGAGCCAAGAAGCTACGGGTGCACGTGCTTGGCTGGGTTACAAGGAGACGAGAGGGATCTCGAGGACAAATGATCGGAAGTCAGAATTGTTCTAGGCCCAACACATGCCAGCATGCTGCTCTTCCTGGGATGGGTTAACGCCTCCTGCTGGGTAGCTCTCTGGGAAGAGTGAGCAAGTTTAACATGGAGCTATGCCATTCCTCCAAGGCCTTGCTCCTTTCCAAGAAACCCCTGATACCAACTCATTCTAAACCCTCCTCGTGCCCCCAGCCACTTGAATACGAGAGCTGCCAGATCCATCCACTAGTTTAAAAAATGGTCTCTTGATTAGCAGTTGTCCTTCTCTCTCTCTCTCACACACACACAAAAGAGCACAAAGGCCAGCAGAGGCTGCAGCTCCAGTACCTGAAGATAATGTTCTCTAGGTCGAAGGGGTACTCTATGATTCCGGTTGTAGGAACTCGAACCCGTAGCACATCCTGCTGGGTAGGGAGGTATCCTTGGGTCGCGATGCGGTCCACATCAGTAAGGTAGCTGCAAGGACCAGAGGAAGGAAAGAGACTTTAGACTGCAGTGCACACACCAGGGACTCAAGCAGTAACGTTTTCGTTTCTCTTTTCCACCACACCAAGGAGACCAGGAGTGATTTGACAGCAAAACAGCACCACTTGGGTCATTTAAAATAGGACACAAAGTACTAGGACACATGATTTGAAAAACACACTTTCATTGGCTCCTAAGGGATGAGCTACATGACCTTTCTACGAATCTCCCAGCTCATGGCAACTCCTCAGAGTCTCCTCTGAAATAGCAACTGCCCCGTATCAAGCCTCACCAAGCTACAATCACTCCCTCAGTTTCCACTGCAGTAAATGGAAAAGGAAAGGCTGCATGCGGAACTCCCGTTCATTGCCCGTCCAGCTTGGGAGAATATTACTAGCACTAACGAGCCAGGGGAAAACACAAAGGTTTAGTCATTTCCTTTGTTTCATATAAAAATGAGCCAAATCCTTCTGGCTACAAAAAATTAAAAAATCCAACAGCGACTGAGTATACAGTCATTTGAAGCGAACCCACCCTCTTGAGTATCCAAGATCAAATCTTCCCCCATCCCCAGAGCATGACGGTGGAGAGCTAAGAATGCAGAGAAAGGTGCACTTCTGTTATGCAGGAGAGCTGTGGGCAAGACACAAATATGGCCTGCATGGGGACTCCCCCTGAAATCTGAACAACTGATTGGATTACTCCTGGGAAAACTCCTGGTGGCATGACCAAGATCTCGGATCTTCTAGGCACACTGGGGCCAATCCCAAGCCCTGCGGATCCCCAGCGTGCACACCTATGGTTTCTGTGCAGTACTATGTGCTGGCAATGCACACGCGAGATCGACAGGGCTTGGGATCGGCCCCACCGTCTTTTCCCTGGCTCCCACGCAGAGCTCTCTGCAGATATCAGCACAAAGGTCACAAAAGGAAATTGATGTCACAAGATCAGCCTCAAAGAAAACCGGTGTGTGGAGTGGGAGTCAAAAGGAAGGTTATGGACCAGGTCGAAGTGACCTATGTTGAACACTCCTGCCTACACACCTATCCTACATGTGTAGACATTTTTCCTTGACTGGCCCACTTCTTTGATCCCCTACTGGGCAGGGAGACTAAGTCTATGGGGTGAAGCAGCTGAGCTTAATGAATGAAAAGCAGAACATCCGAGCGTGGTTACAGTGGCCATGGCAGACACTACCTAAATTTGAGCAGCTTTTGCTTAACCCCTGCGGTGGGGCTGTGTCTTCGGGGCGGGGGGAGAAACACACTGGCTAGAGGTAACAGCAGAGGAGACCTTAGGTTTGGCACCTTTATTTATATTGCCCACTGGCAGTAGAGACCCGAACACTGAACCAAGTCAGGACACAAGGGGTCACACATCAGGTTGCACTTGGGAGCCCTCCAGGCCCAAGCCTCTTACACGCAAGACGGGTCGGGTTCTCTAGGGGCAAGATGCCCACGGAGAGCTACGATGTCACAGTGCTCTGCGGGGGCAGGGGCATGTCAAGAAAGGGGCAGGATCACCTTAACTCTGCCCCTTGTCCCAATGTGCCCCTCCTGCCATCCCCCCCCCGAATAAAGTAACATCACAATGTTCCATGGGGCAGGGCCACCCTCTATTACATCATGACTGCTGCGGGACTGGGCTTAGAAGCCTGTGTAGGGCTCTACTCTCTAGCACGCTGGGCCAGCACCTCTCTGACAAAAGGCCACATCAATAGCACCCATGGGGGGGGGGGGGGGCACACTTACAGAGGGACGGGACTATTATTTGGCCCACAGGCCAGGAGTTCCCCCATCCGTGGCCAAGGCCAATGGGATGCTGCTACCCAGCAGGGCCCTGAAGGGTAGATTCACTTACTATTTAGCTGAGTCGGAGAGCTGATATTCTCGCCTCCGGTCGTAGCACTCCTGGATTCCAGGGTCAGTCCACAATGTCTTAACTGCACTTACGTAGGGCTGCTCAAAAGAGGCGACCTTTTCTACATCCACTTCCCGAATCAGCAGTGCGTTGGCCTGAGGTTAGAAGGGTGGGGGAAAAGCAGAGAGGCGAGCACACGTTTAGACTTAAATCCTTTCCTAGCGTGGTCTCTAGAAATCCTGCCTGTCACGTCAAGCTGCCACAGAATAGAGTCGCAATGGGCAAAAATATCTATTAACACATTTTGTAAGGCTCAGGGCGGCTTACAAAAGAAATAAAATACAGATTAAACATTTAGAATACAATATCTAAATACAAAAATACACATCTAAATGCTATCAGTTCATCTTCTACTTAGAGGGCCACCTGGTTAAGACGTGAAAGTTTAATTATTTATTGGGATTTATAGCCTTTCCCATCCCAAATATTGGGAATATAATTGAAAAGATGTTCCATCAGTAAGACTTCAGGACAGCCTCATGTGCTCATCTTACCGACGTGCAGCAACTAGGCAGGGTAATATTAAACATGAAGGGATGCAAGACTGGAGTATAAAGGCTCGTTCACACCACACTATTAGGAGGGGGTAGTGGTATAAACCCACATTCTGAGGGTGGTGTGAGACAGCTAGAATAAGCAGTTCACATATTCTGCTTATGGGCTGCAGCTGGGGCCGAAAGCAATGGCTAACTACTGACTGGGGTGGGTCACCAAGCCTGCGCTGGATTCCAAACAGGCTCTCTCTAGCTCCTCCTCCCCATAGACTCATCACTGACGCCCCCACTTCCATCATTCACTCCATGATGATCTGTGCCACTCAATGCAAAGCATCTGCTTGCAAAGATCTAACTATCAGGGGCAATGGGGCTGTGGAATATTTAACACGGAGAAGCCTTCAATTCCAGATACGTCTCGGACAGGGCTGTGAACAGGAAGCCCTGGAGCAAGGACTGTCTCCACACAGGGTTATCACAAGGGCATTGCTCCAGACCCTTTGCATTGTGGGACACACCACAGGGAAGCAGGGAGAGGCCAATAAGAATTTTAATTTATACCCTATCCGGAAGGTTCAGGGCAGGTAGCAACAGAAAGAAATACCACAGCTTTTTGAATGCATTGCTACCCAATCAGGTGAAATTCAGATTAAGGAACAAGTGGTGAGTTGGGAAGGGGGTTGTGTGAAAGGACCTGAAGCTTCAAGGGGGCAGAACACCTGCCAAAACCCAATCCGACATCTGTGCCCCTGAAAGCCAGCTGAATTCAAACCCTATTTGGCACAAGAATTTACGCATGGATGCAAGGTAGTCTAAGAACCACCTCATCCCAAAGGAAGGACAATGTCTACCAGCCCGGCTCTGTCTAACAGATAGACATCCCTTTAACAATACAATTCTGAGAAACATAGCTCATCCTCATGCCTTGGGTTCAGATGCAGCAGGGGTGGGCAATCTCTTCCCTCACTCCCAAGGGACACTTTGAAAGTAACTACAAGCATCACATGCCAGAGAGGAGTTAGGGGTGCTTGAAGGAGGTGCCCAGGATAGGGGAAGAAGAGGAGGGTCCAGTTCATGGATCCATCCTCTAGCCTTGGGTGCACAGCAAAAGAAAGCAAAAACCCTCTAACAATACACACAAGCACAAGCAGCCTCCCTCTGCAGGTTTAACCTTGCTTGTTCTGCGGAAGCAACTGCCACCCCTTCAGCCTCAGTCATGTGAACACAGACTAGGACTGAGCTAAGAGGCAGCTACCTCTGAACAAGCCCTCGTGTGAATAAGGCCACACTGACAGATACTTAGATGTAGTTGAGCCTTATTTCATTTACCTTCCAATTTATTCACACATACGGAGCCCTAAGTTATCACACCTACTTCCAAGTAACTGTAGCGTGAACACATTTGTTTTTTCTCTCTAAAGTAAAGTTTGCCATGACCATCAGGGGAGATTGCAAAGGAGTTATTTCTGTTTGCAGCTGCAGTGTGAACGGTAACAAAGTGGAGTAGTTACCTTAATTCAGTTGAAGTAGTTATTTTGGTTTAACACTATTGGAACGTGCCTCAGAAGAATGACCATTTACTGTTCTGGAGACACACCAGCCATACTCACTAATACTACTCAGCTATAGAGCATAAAAGGGGAGGATGCAAGATCCCATGTAGGGGCCCAAAGTTGCCAGTGACCGGGAAGAATGTAAATGTTTAGGAGACTATAAGGCAGCAAAAATCCTCCAGCTGTCTCTTTAGAAATCTGCTGCTCTCCAAAACAAGGTAAGAAAAAGCTACACAGGATTCACAAAGCAATTCCAGCCAGCAATGAGACAGCTACACCCTTCTGCCCACCTTGTTCTGTTCGTACTTGTACAGAATCTTCAGGGTCTCCATGGCCCTGATCATGGACTGCATGGCAGTGAAGATGTTTTGGTACACCAGCTTGGTGAAACCCTTTTTGTCCTCTTCAGAATAACCCGAGCCATGGATTATCCGCATCTGTTTAATGAAAGTGCTCTTCCCGCTCTCCCCTGTGCCTACAAGAGAGGACAAAAGGGGGGGGGGGAAAACTCAGTAAGATCACACCAAGATTCATACAGAGGAAATAAAGCAGTTTGCATATTCTATCCTGACTGCAGCTGGTGCGGAAAGCAATGGCCAACTACTGACTGGGCTGGGTCACCAAGAGCATATTATACCTGTGCTTCAGAGTCTGCACTGGATTCCAAACAGGCTCTCTCTAAGCTCCTCCTCCCCATAGACTCATCACTGATGCCCCCTTCCATCCTTCACTCACAGTCCCCCCCCCCCCTTGAAACTAACCCAAGTACGTGCACCTGCAGCATCTTATCATTAATGTATCCCTGCCTTCCCTTTTGTTCCCCTTTTGCCCTAAACAACCTGGGCCCTACATATCTGAAAGACCAACTCCTCCCCTATGCGCCGTCGGGGTCAGCTGAGAACAACCACTGCTAATTCCATTGCTTGCACCAGGTTTGTACGGAAAGAGCCTGCAGAGATTTCTACTTGATGGCTGCCCTGCAACTCCCTTCCCCCTGGAGGTTCACAAAAGAACAAGCATCTTCTAGAGGCAATAGAAGACCTTTTTATTTGGCCAGGCATTTAGTGGGAGAGGGTTTTTATATTTATGTTGGATTTTATTTTATATTTATTTAGATGTGTAGATTTTATATGTAGCTACCAGCCCCAAGTTCCAGGACTTCCAAGTTGCAGACTTCCAAAAAGAGCTAGGGAGCAAGAGATGATAGTCCTTCTAGACTAACACTAACCCAACAATGAATACAAGTTTCCATGGTGGGTAAAATAGTTGTTCCCTACACAACAGGCTTCCAGGCAGTTCAGGTACTCATTCCAAGTCTTGCATACCACACGCCGAGTCCAGAGACCCTCCCACCCCTGACCTATTCCCATACCACCCAGCTTAATGTTATAGTCACATACACTCCACCTAGCATGAGTCACCATATGCAAGTCCCCGGGGAACTCCTAGAACAGCAAGGTATGAATCTGACGTAAGTATGGTGATTACATCATGGAAGCAGTAACAATTTTATTTACTGCCAATGCCATTTCCTTCAGCGATCCAGACTCATTATAGTAGGAATTCCTAGGGCAATAGGGCACTGGGGTGCCTCAACAGGTTGGCAGGTGTGCCCTGAAAAATTCAGGTAAGTCTAGTCACTTAGCAAACCATGCCACCTCAAGGACGGCCACGCTGCAGATGTTAGAATGGATATTAAGTAATATTAATATAGGCAGGGCTATAAATATCTGCTTCCTCTGGTAAGGGGATTTTTACAGCCCTAGACCACTGCCCCCATTGAGTCCTTTATGCCCGGCTGATGAATTAATTTAGCTACCCTGACAGCCCTGATTATAGATGTAATGGAGAATGTACTAGTCCAGGGTTGGCCAAGACTCTCAATCCTGAGAGTTGCAGCATACCAAAATCATTGTATGGCTGCATGCTCACACCCCTCTCCTGCTTTGTGACTGGCTGGTGGGACAAGTGCTCTGGAGATCCCGCTGCTGAGATTCTGACACAGAGATAATGCGGCTGATGAAGCTTGGGGTGTGATGAATAAGGATACAGGACCAATAAGGGGGGGGGGGAGAGAGGAGAAGAGAGAACAGGACCAGCCCTGGCCAAGAGCCTCACTTGAACTAGCCAAAGCTCCCAAGCCACATTTTGGCCAGCCCTGTACCAGTTTATAACTTTGTCCTGAGTTACAACCCAAGAAAGGCTGTCTGTGTTCGGTTTGGTTTAAGCAGACAGCTATGTGGTGTATATCGACATGCAAGATGGCTCTGCCTGAACTCAAGAAAGGTGGGGGGAAAACAGATTTTATTTATTTAAACTTTTATCCTGCCCTTCCCTAAAAAGGCTTAGGGCAGCTTACAAAATATAAACAGCATATTTAAAAATCCATAAACACAGGACAAGACAAAAACTCGACAACCTTCCATAACCCACAAAAACCCACCTCCGCATTTCCCACGTCCAACACCCCCCCGCACAGCCCTACCCAAATCCCACCCGCCAACCCCACCGTCCCCTATCCCTGCCCGCCAAACACCTTTGCAAACAAAAAGGTCTTACACTGCCTCCAGAAGACACTTGGACTCCGGCTCAAACCAAACCTCAGGGGGAAGGGAGCTCCGTAACGTTTAGATGAGGAATGGATGCTACGCAAGAAAGCGGTACCAGAATCTAAGGCAGCACGCATCCCAGCAAATGAGAAAGCGAATCAGGAAGGCAAGTTTTAAAGTCTGTATGTTAAGATTCAGGAGGCTGTTCAAATAAACAGGATCATAGAAGACAGGAGGCAACGGGCAAAAGGGAGATTAGAATCAGAAAGGGACCTCAAGGATCATCTAGTTCAATTCCCCGTTAGGATACAGGATGACAACAGCTACATCCCCGACAGGGGGCTGTCCAGCCTCTTTTTGAAAACCTTCAATGATGGAGAGCCTACATCTCCCTAGGCAACCTGTTCCTTTGCTGTACGGCTCGGTTAGGAAGTTTTTCCCGATATTTACCCTCTAAAAATCTACCCTCCTGTAACTTGAGAGCCTGTTATTTTTTAGTCTCTCTGTAGCGAAGAAAAACCATCTTGCCATCTTCTTGGTGGCAGGAAGATTGTCATCACATCTCCCTTTTAATCTTCTCTTTGCTAAGCTAAACGTACCAAGTTCCTTCAACCTTTCCCTCAAGTCTTGCTTTCCAGACCCTCCTCTGAACCTGCTCATTTTGCCAGCGTGCAGCCCAGAACTGGACAGAATACGCCAGCTTAAAGAAGCAAAAGTGGATTTCAATGAGCAAATGTAAAAACCAAATACTCCTTTATGTCTATCAGGAAACCTACGAGAGAAACCGTACATGTGCAGAATCATTTGGTGTTAGAAGGAATCACCGTGCATAGGGATGTATTAGAGGTTAACCAGTTCTTTGCATCAGTCTTTTCCGATCATCCTCTGTGATGAAGGTGCCAACCCCAGAACTCCTCTTTAGAAACAACAATGAGTTCCTATCAGTTTGTGTTGCTATTTATACCTATTGCAGCATCAATGCACCAGACCTGGATGGTGTTCATTCAAAGGAACAAAGTGATCAACATGTTGTTGGCCACAATATGCCGTCTCTTATTGACAGAGATTATGATCCTGGAGGATAGTAAATATTGTGCCCATATTGTAAGACAGGCTCTCGGGAAGTTCAAAGAAGTTACAAAACTATTCGCTTTACGCCCCGTACCTGGAAATGGTGGAAATACTAATCAAGCAACAAACACCTGGATCATCCAGGTGTTAGAGCATGACCTGAGGGAGGTGAACTCGCAGAGTTTCAGAGAAGGGAAATCGCCTCACTAATCTATTAGAAGTAGGGGTGGGAATCTGGATTCGAATTAAATCCGTAACTATACAGAACGGGCCACTACAGATTAATCTGTACTGAACTGAAACAGCGCAACAAGAAGTCGGTTTCAGTTCGGTTCTCAAATAAAATATATTAAAAGTTACGGCACATGCACACCCTTTTCTAAAATGGCAGCAGCAGTGTTGCCACCATTTTAGAACAGGGAAGCCAGTCTGTGCCGGTGCAGATGTGGCTGCCACGTGCTAGTGCCGACGCGGTGGCCGCCATTTTCTAAAAGGGCACACATGCAATTCTGCACGTATGCAGTTGTTTATTTTTAAATTATTTTGTATTTGATTTAAATACTAACCTATAATGAATCCACATTTAAGTACAACTACTTTGGGAAACAAAACAAAAAAATAAATCAATACGAATTTGCATCCTGAAGACCACCCTAATTACGAGTTCTTTGAGTGTATTGATAATTGTAATAAACAATCCACAGAGTTTAATTTTTCAGAATGCCTTTGACAAGGCTGACTATAAAAGGTGGAGGGTACTGATCAGTTATGGGAAAAGAGCCCAAATACCGGCAGAGAGCTACAAGCTGGCTGAGTAATTGGCAAGAATCAAAAGTAGGGGGGGGAACCCGGTCCGTTTTCATCACATTGAAAGGTGCCTCCAACACCACATCCTTGCTGACCTAGTGTTTTAACATTTTCTAGACCACTAACGAAACAGTTAGGCAACCAAATAGTCAAAAGCTGTTTACAGTAGTCAGGTCAAGAAGATTTGAGGGATCTAAGCCCAATGAATGGGTAACATGATCGCAAATTACATTCAACAGAGGTAAATGTAAACTAATGTACATTGGTGGAAAATATGGAATTATTCATGAATCTTTTAGGGCAAGGGAGGCCAGACTTGCTCTTCCTGATCTACCAAGCCTAGGCCTCAGCCGAGGGCATTCTACTACAGAAGAGAAGAGTCCTTCACCCTGCCTGTTTCCAGACTGGTCACGCCCCTGTGTGTGTGTTTCCAACATCACAGGGCTGCAAGGGGAAGGAAGAGCCGCTTTGCAACACCCTATTCAACGATCAGTCTCCAATCATCATTCACAGCTGAGCGTGATGGACATCTTGGCCACTTCTGCAGTAGGGATTTAAAGCAGAGGTTCCCAAACTATGTCAAGACCCCAAGTAGGGGTCACAATCTTCAGACGGGGTTATGATTCTGATATCCATTGTGTTTCATACATCTGTCACTGTCTGTGGTCATGGGACTATATTTAACACTTAAAATTGGATCACAAGCAAAAAAGATGGCATTCTTGGGCCAGAGTAACATCTCAAGCAAGTGGCTTGGGCATCGCCGCGGGGCTGTTCCGTGAAGACCTTTGCTCAGTCAAAAATACCAATAGGATGTTATGATGTATCAAGAACAGGATGGAACATACAGAAAGGATTCCAATGCCGTTATACAACCTCGTCTCAAACACTATGGGCAAATGGTGGCTTGGGAGCTGCATTTGGCTCTAGGGCACCTGTCCTGAGGCACTCAACGGAAGTGGCTTCCTGGGAGCATGCCCATGGGGCTCCCTTATGAGCAAGACATGCCAAGATGGCCAGTTCTGCGGCTCAAACCTGCTGGAGCATGCCCTATGCTGCTACCGCTGATGATGATCAAACCAGAGCCAGAGCTTTGATGTGAAAGGGAGGAGATGTGGGAGAAGTCATGCTGCCCCATTTATGGGATCATCAGGGAGAGCAATGATCAATGTAATGCATCTTGTGGCTCTCAAAGAGATAAAGTTTTAGTATACAGCTCTTGGGCTTGCGACTTGGCCCACCCCACCACATGCCATTGGCAAGGCCACCTCTGCCCACGCCTGCCACATTTCAAGAAGGATATGACTGAGTTGCAAGGAGCTCAGAAGGGCAACAGAAGGCAAAAAGAGCCAAGAGAAACTCTATGAAGTCACTGGGACTGCTTACTTTGGAAAGGAGACACCTAAGAGGGGATATGGTCAGGGACCGTGTTCACCAGGTTTTCCCGTTGGCAACAATGGGGGAAATGCAGTGAACACGGGTCCCTGGATATGATCAAGTATATAAAATAATGAACGGCACTGAGAAGCTTCCCATATAGAATAAGGGGATAGACCAGTAGTTCTCAAGCTAGGGAGCAGGCCCCCGCAGAAGCACAGAAGATATTTGAGGGGGGAGGGCATGTGAAGAAGCACCCCTAGCTTCACTCTGACTAAACTAGAGAAAATTTCCAGTGATGAAGCAGCAAAGGGGAGAGAGGGGAGGTTAACAGGTGTGGGGAAGGGAAGGGAAGAGAAAGAAGATGCCTCATCTATTTGCCACAAGAGGAAGGGAAGAGCACAGTTTAAGCACCACTGGGGCATGCAACTGGAGGGTAGAAATTCAGAAATTATGAGACTGAGGCTAGGATTTGAGAGAATTAAGGAGGGATATCCACCTATATGGTTGGCAAGAATGTCCAGAACTGTAAGCAACTTTGACGCTTCCTACTTGAGAAGTAAAGGCAAACTCTAAACGTTGGTGGTTAGGATTCCTCCCACATGTGCCTGCTTTAAGAATTCTACACTTCCTCTGAAGCATCATCTCGGACGCTGGCCAGAATCCAGGATGCTGGGTTAGATGGACCATGCGTCTGATCAAGTACGACAGTTCTTGTATTGCTCTTTACAAGCACGAGCTGCACACGAATCAAAAGCACTAACAGGATGAAAGGACACCACAAGCTACCTGTTCCACAGCTTTCTACAGTCTCAGAGTGGTCGGAAACCACCAGATAGTGAAATATTTTGTTCAGTCGCTAGCCGAGGTGATTATAATCTTTATAGGAAGAAACTGATCACTGGTTGGAATTTGTTTTCCATCTTTGGAAGTTAGAATCAAAAGTTATTTCCTGAAAGAGAGAAGTGGGGGAAGAAATTCCAGAATTTTGACTGCTAAACTAGGTTTTAAAAAGGAATAAAAACCACCAGGAAGACAAAGAGCAGGAATGAGACTAACTGGAGAATACTTGGCAGTTAGGATTTGAGCCCCTCCAGTCAGGAAGCAGGAGGGATGAAGCCACACAGATTTCAAGTAGATAGGTGGCTTTGTTCATTTTGGTAAGGTGGATGCTAAGGGTAATTTCTTAGATTTACTTCTGCCTAGGAAGTTTCCCTATCACAGCAATCTGCACGTTACCTGGCATGTTTGTCCGAATCTTGTACTTGGCAACAAAGGACGTAAGCATGTTTTAACACAGGGGTGAGGAACCTCAGGCCTGGGGGCCGGATGTGGCCCACGGCTAGTTTTAATGTGGCCCTTTTGTGGTTCTGAGATCTGGCCCCTGGATTCAGTTCCTTTCTATCGTCAAGCAGCACTGAAAAACATGAGCTCAGAGTAAGGGAGCAGAGATGAGGACGTACAGTACACACAAGGACAGGGGCCAGATCCATGCCACAGATCTATGTTCTGGAACCTCCTCTTCCCGAGTGCACTGTTAAGTATCCCTTCCCCTGACTTCTATGTAACCCTCAAAGCTTATACCAATTTTCAGAGGGGCCCCCAGAAAAAAGATTCCCCACAGTTTTAATATATAGGAAAGTTTGTCTGCAAAGCTACAGAATTTGACAGAACTCAAGGGGCAAATGTTGTTCTTGAAGCTATTTTAATTTGCATTCACCAATCTACAAGATTCCAAGTTGACAATGTCCAAGTAGTGCAGCCTAACTTTGAAGGTAAACATCTCTAGCAATGGAAGAAGGATGAATTGTATGCATTCCAAATCCACAAAAGCAGAGCCTGCCAGAGGTGAAGTGTAACGTGCTGCTTTTCCTACTCATCATGCCATCACAAACTAGGGCTGTTGTGAAGGGAGGCTAGTCCAGCTCTGGTTAAAGCTTATAGGTATCCAAGTTGGCAGGTTAGCAATTCTGACATGAGACACTTACATCCTCCTAAGTATCAACAGGTGAACATTCAATAGAGTGCAGAAAGAGGGAAAGTGGAGACTTTTTTGAATAGAAAAGAGAAGATAAACAACAACAGCTTCACCCTTTTCCAGACACACATCCTGATGGGACTGTTGTGATTGTGCCTTCTATTACAGCTTTTCAGAACATTCTCTCTCATCCAGCTCTTACATATTAGCCATACACAGTCCTCAACCTTCCTACACTTTGCCTGCACAAAACATCCCAGTCCTATTGATCACAAATTACTCCTAATGAGCTGATTCTGAAGCCCTGTAATGCAGGGATAAGACAAAGAAAAAACAAACCACACCTAGCAAGACACTTTGCCAGAATGGACGAGTACACAATCTAATGCACTCCCATTCCCCAAGAGCCTGATAGAATTCTTAATGTTTCAATTCACTGCACTTTGAAATTAAGACTCTGACTCCCACTATCATGGTGTTCTTTCAAAGAAAAAAAAAAAAAAAAAAGTTACACCACAAAAATCAAAGAGAGAAGTCTTTTGTGGTCAAATACGCTGTGGCGAGGAAACGATTCCTCCCTTTTCTCACCACACTAACCAGCTCAGAGAAAGGGAAAGTGAAAGATACCTCAAATGCACTTTGATCAGATAACTGCAAAACACACTATTTAGCACCAGGTCACTTACCTAGGAGCCAGAGATACAGGAGCCTAAGAGGATGAAGCGCCCAAGTTTCCATTTTAAATGCCTCTTGTTCGACTCCAGTCCCACAATATGTATATTAGCATTATTATGAATGCTGAAAATACTGGTGAGAATAATCTCCTGCCTTCATAAGAACACAATAGCCTTCTTTCTATGACAGTGTTGAGATAAGGGAATAACTGGAGCCCTCCATTCCGTCAGCAAATGTAAATGCACCAAACTTTAATATAAATGTTGTTTTGATGCTTGAGGGGAAGGAGGGGGGTCATCAACAATCATGTGGTAAGGTCAATGGTAGCATGTTTTGATTTAGTGTTATTCAGGGACAGAATAACTGCAAAACAAAACACAAACTCATAAGTGTTACTCAGGGAAAACCGATTCATGACCAACATTAGTAGGCAGTAATGAAGCCTTGAAACAGTATGATCTGCTAAAATAGTCATGGACTCACTAGGAGCACTTCTATATTCTACCAAGAACAGTCTTCAACGTAAGTCAGCATGCTGGAGATGGGCTACAGGCTACTCCTGGATACTTAACCTGTGCTCTTACTGACAAGAGTCTGGCTTACAGCATGGGCCTAGGTTCAAGATACAGTCTGCTGTCCTCAAAACAAAACAATATCCAACAAGGGGGAGGAGAAAACTCATTGCCAATAGATCTCTTATTGATGTAGCACTGTACGCGTGAAAGGATAAAGAGGATCATTAAGTATGCACAAAAGTCATTTTATCAACATATAAATTAGCCAGACATAGGGAGGAATTTGGCCCGAACGCACATCATAGAATTTTAGGATTGGAAAGGTCTCCAATGGTCATCCAGTCCATCCCCAATAGCCTGCGACAGTTCCAGTGCAGAATAGCATCTCCCACCAAAGATGTCAGGAGATGCTAAGAAAGCAGGATGCGACTGCGTCTTACTTTGAACCGTGGCTTTACACAGGGAGGTTCTCACCAAAATTCTTAGCCTGATCAGGGGAAGAAAAAAGTTTGTGTCAACTGGAGCTTATTAGAAGTTCTTGTTTCAACTGGTTTTAAAATCCATTCAAACGGACCCATCTTAGAGCTGGCTAGAAGTTTCACTTGTGCAGACTAGGTCTTAGGACAGGGGGAACCTTTTCCTTCCCAGGTGTCACTTTGAAAATTAGTGCAGGTTCGGGGGGGACATAAGTGAGGGATGGGGTGATTTAAGGGGTGCACTCAGGAAGAGAAGGGTCCCGATCATCTGTGCTATAGACCTCTAACCTATCCCTGTGTGCATGCCTTCCTCTCTGCTCCCTTACCCGGAGCTCAGTTTTTCAGTGATTGGTAGGAACTGGATCTAGGGGTCAGATTCATGAACTAGAAAGGAGTCATATCAAAGCTTGCTGCAGGTAGCATTTGACCCCTGGGCTTGAGGTTCCACACCCCTGCCTTAGGGAACCCAACAATCTTCCATTACCCCGAGTGGCCAAACCCTTGGTTTTGCATGTTATCTGAAGGGCAGCACTATTCCAGTCTTTAGAACACCCTGCTTGGGACATCGATTTATTAAGGTACAGAACAGAAAAGTGTCCTTTACAAATTAATGAACAGTGCAAAAAACTGTATTCCTTGAAAGTCTCCAATCCATGTACTGATGGAGCTGGACCCAGATTTATGGAAGTTTGTGGCCACAACGGAATTGGACCACTTTACATCCAGACAGTCCAATTGTATGTGCCAACAGAACCACACACTATTTTGATTTGAAACCATAAATACGATGGGCAAACCAAAGCCATAGCAACTTGCATTAAACTGCAGCAGCTAATCACATTGCACAAGAAAACTCAAGTGAAAGCAGCTATGTGGGTTGCTTGGTCCCTAAATCTGTATCCCCCATCATCAAATTCACTGCTAAAGCTAGTCACTCATGACTATGGCAGATCCCAATGCAACACAAGAGGCTGAACTAGTCCATGGTGGAAGCACCAGACACACTAGCACTCAACTGGCTACAGGGGCATTCTCGGTTTCTATTGCCATCAGACAACCACCTCAAAGAACTCCGGATTTTACAGCATGCATAGCTCTCCCTCATACAGACCCCCATTTCAATATCTGAAGGAACTGCACAGACACATATAGGCATGAAATTTCAGATCAAACTCCAGGAGCAAAAAATAAAAATAAAAAATTCAGTCACTAGACTTTATCCTGATATTCAACCAATCTTGCCCCACTACACCCCTGAACCAGTTTTCTGGGTGCCCGTGGATCCCAGGAACCTGCCAGTTTCATGTCCTGCACATAGGCAGGGACCATGTCTATTTCTATACCGCACCAAGTACATGACTGGCGCTATATAAATGTTTATTATAATAATAATAAGTCAACATTCACAGGAGAAACTAAAGTCATCCAAGGATTAAGGAAGCACAGGAGCTAAATTCAGACTATGAGGGGGATGCAGGTTGCCCTGTCTTGAGAGAGGAGAGAACAGACAGGTCACTTTGAGGTACAGCACTTTCCGGATGGAGAGAGGTAGGGGATCCGTGGCAAGAACACTAACAGTGCAGGAAAGAGAACACATTGGGAAGGGTCAGAGGGAACGTGGAGTGGATGGACTGGGTGCAGATTAGGTAAAGGATGAGCATATGGGTGACAGCGTATGAAAGGTGTAGACAGGATACAGACACAGTTATAGGTGAATGCTAGATGGGGGGGGGGGGGGG
>QEPC01008752.1:1811720-1828020 GCA_003113815.1 Sphenodon punctatus | reverse complement strand
GGGGGCAGGTGTTCTCCAGCTGGGGCATTCCAATGGGATTGGGATGGGGGGGCAGGTGTTCTCCAGCTGGGGCATTCCAATGGGATTGGGATGGGGGGGCAGGTGTTCTCCAGCTGGGGCATTCCAATGGGATTGGGATGGGGGGGCAGGTGTTCTCCAGCTGGGGCATTCCAATGGGATTGGGATGGGGGGGCAGGTGTTCTCCAGCTGGGGCATTCCAATGGGATTGGGATGGGGGGGCAGGTGTTCTCCAGCTGGGGCATTCCAATGGGATTGGGATGGGGGGGCAGGTGTTCTCCAGCTGGGGCATTCCAATGGGATTGGGATGGGGGGGCAGGTGTTCTCCAGCTGGGGCATTCCAATGGGATTGGGATGGGGGGGCAGGTGTTCTCCAGCTGGGGCATTCCAATGGGATTGGGATGGGGGGGCAGGTGTTCTCCTGCTGGGGCATTCCAATGGGATTGGGATGGGGGGGCAGGTGTTCTCCAGGTGGGGCATTCCAATGGGATTGGGATAGGGGGGAGGTGTTCTCCAGGTGGGGCAGACAAGTGAGGGGTCGGGAGTGAGGGAATTGGCTCTCTTCAGCCCGGGTAGATAAGTGGAGAGGCAGGGTTATAATTCAACTGGGGCATGCAGGGGGGACTGAGAGAGCTCTCTCCAGTTGGGGGATGTCAAGGGTTAAAGGTCTGTCTCCTACTGGGGCATGTAAAGTGGGGATTGGGGGTGGGGGGGTCAGCACAGTATGCAAAGCGGAGGAGAGGGAATGTGGGGAGGGCTCTCTCTCTAGTTGGGGTGTTCAAGGAGATGGGGAGGGCTCTCTCCAGATGGGGCATGTAAGGCGGGAGGGGGGAGAAATGGGAATAGAGAAGGTTGGGGGGGGGGTTTCCTCCCATGCAAATTAGGAAGGCTGGATTGTGCAAGTTTTGTTCTTTCTCCCCAGTTGAGCAGGGGGAGGCCGGGAAGCTAGACCAGAGCGTAGTCCCATAGATTGTAGCCAGAGAGTGGTTCAAGCAGATCGAAGCTGCGCCCCGAGGAGATAGGAAGCACAATTATCCAAGCAGGGAGCAGGAGGGACATGTAACACCATGTGGGCTGAATGGCCTTCCCTTACTCGCCTTTATTTTTTTTAATCCCTTGGGGAGAAGAGATGCCTCCCCCTCCTTCCTGGGAGCAGAGAACGCAGGCCTCACTCCTTTGCAGGGAGGCTCCCTCCTTGTAGGTTCATCCTGAGGCTACCTCATCCCTCCTGGGTGTGTCTCATTCTCCTTGGCAAGGATGGTCCATGGGCTGATGGTGCTGAGAAGCAAGGCTGCTGTCGTCCGTGCCTGCGGGGAGGGGAGGAATCACTAGTGGAATTCTGCCAGATGCGATCGCCAACACCTTAAATTTGCCTGGGGCTTTACAGGTGGATCATACAGAAGCATGATCCTCTGTTGAGAGAGAGACTATGCTAGAAGTTAGCACAGGTATAAATCCTATTATAGTGAATGGCACTCCTGCTTGGTGCTAACTGCTAGCGTGGATTCTATTCCTATGGCGGATCATTCTGCAAGTCTCTATATGTCCCAGGTTACTACCAAGGCTTCTGGGGGTGCTGAGCACCCAGACAGCTAGGTAACTGCCCTGAGGAACTAATATCCTAAACTACCCAGCACTTCTAACCTTCATGGAACTTTAAAGACTCCTCCTTCCCAAGCAGGTTAATAGTAGTTTCATTTTTACAAGTGTGGGAAACTGAGGCATAGATTGGGATGTCATTATTTTGATCGCGCTTTCAGTCTTCAAAGTGCTTTCTAATCCTCTAGTTCACCTTTGCGACAATGATGATTATTCCCATTTTACAGATGGGGAAACTGAGGCTAAGAGAACACGATTGGCCCAAGGCCACCCGGTACGTTTATGGCTAAAATGGGATTTGAACCCTGGTCTCGGAGGTCATAATCCTACACTGCTTCTACTAAGCTATGTTGACTTGCCATCCAGCGTGATTCTATGTGTAGATGATGCTGGTGCAAGTTATGCGTGAAGTGACTGCGGCTCATGCTTGTGCTAGAGGCTCACTCTGCTAGAGTAATTTGGCCAACACGCTTGGAGCTGCGGTGAGTTGCAGACATTTCCAAGGCTTGTGACCGTACTCTGCAATGTGACTGTAGCTAATAACACTGTAACTCTAGGATGCAAGAAAGTAATTGAAAGTGTATCCAATATCAACTAGGAGCACCCAGGGTCATGACCTCCAATTTAGAAACATCGACTCTTAAGAGATTCCTGGTTCCTAGTCTGTGCTTAGGTCCTCTGTGTCCTAAGTGTCCTGTATGGTCCATCCGAGCTACCTTAGTCATCAATCGATGGCGGTCTACTGAGAGCCCTGGTTTGGACATCTCCCAGCTTCTCTTGTGGAGATGCTCTCAAAGATAGCCTTGCCTGCTGTGCCAGAGTCACTCTTCCAACCCCTTGAGATGTTTCTTGCAGGCCATACTGTTCTCTCAGAAGGCGATCTCCAAAGGGTCAATCCCCATGACTTACTGGAAAGAAGATCACGGTGGATTGTGACCTGGCTTGATCATCCCTGCCCTAGTTACTCTATGACGTCTCGTTGCCAGAACAAGGCTATGTTGCCACCCCAGCCTTTTGATGAAGGATTGTCTTGGTTTTAATGGATGTCCTCTCTTGTCAAATGACCGTGTCGTATTAGTTCTTGGGAGAGACTTGCATTGCACAGTTGAGTCACGATAGGGTTGTGCTTCAAAAACAATCTCGTTGCATGTTGAATTAACACGGGTTCCTTGAGAATGCCTTGCCTGAATGTGTCTTCTGGGATGTGTCTTCTGTAAGTCGGAGGTGATGGGAAAGAGATGCCCGAATCAGGAAGATTCTTACGTGGGTCCTGGGAGGAATCTAGGGGGCCCAGGGCTTCGAATACAGCGGTGGTGAATCCCCTGACATTCACCCTGCTGCAGCTTGTTCTGGCTGTCTGCACCACTGAGGGTTGGGAGAGGAGGGAGGTGGCTTCCTGCATCCTCCCCATCTCTGTCTCCTGCTGCTTCTAGTTGTCTCATGCCAGCTCCCTGCCATGTCACCACACTCCATCCCCATGGCTGTGGGCAGCTCCTTCTGGGGCCTGGAGTTTTTTTTAAAATAAAAATGTTTTGTTGGGTCTTGCCCACAAAATGGTTGGAAAACCCCTGCTGCTTTCTGCCAGTCATTCAACCCATGGTGTTGCTTGCGATGCCCTCTCATGCTGCTCATGGCAGCTCAGCATACACGTGCAAAATATTGAGGGGTGGGGGAGTAAGAAAAATATCACATGTGCATCTCAGAACTGGCAGGGGAAAGGTTAAAATGCCCCAAGTGTCATAAGTGCACTACTGTGCCACCTACCGGTTCTGCTGCTCTGCCCAGAGCATCTCAAATCTTGAACTTTGAAATTGGCTCGTGACCATAAAAAGGCTGAGGACCATTGACCAAAATCTTGCCTTGAATTACAGAACTCCTCTTGTTCTTGCTGGATCTCCAGAGTAATGGCCTTGATACTGTGACCATTTATAGCCTCTTGACACCCTGTTCCCTTCTTGAGTGTTCCCACCAAAAAGGCAGCATCTCCTGCCGTGCATATTCAAGGGGCTAGCCAGTGTTCTTCCTCGTTCACACAACACCCTTCCCCCTAAACTCACCATGTGTTCCTTAATCAGTGTTTGTCTTGGTCAGTACTAGCAACACATTCAGACAACTCCTGATTCATCTGCCCTTCACTCCTTCCTCACTTTATTTCCTTGTATTTTCTACTATGCAATGGCTATGGAGGAATACCCTTGTGATTTCCCTCCATGCAATGGTCTGGAAGTAAAATGTAGGGGAGGAAGAGAATGTTTCTGCTCTAGGACCCTCTGGCCACAACTCTATGGTAATGTTTAGGCATGAAGTGACCAACAGGAAATGATGCATCAGGGATTGAAACTTGGTTCCAGTTAATCAAAATACACACAACATCATTGCTACTAGCTAGAATCCGAGCCTTGCAACCAAGCTTTGCCACTGGGTGGCAGAGAACATAGGAGCGGAGGGAATGGTAAGGATTTCACACTAACCATTGCGAAAGAGCATTGTGGGAATGATGAACCCACAGACAGAACTTACCACGATCTTTCCTGGCTTCATATTGGTTTTTCCTTCCTGAATGTCCCTTATTTGGGTGGGGATATTTTTTTTGGGGTGTGTGTATATTTATATTAGATGTTATTTATTTTATATCTTTGGTGTTCTTATTGTATGTCCTGTAATCTGCCCTGAGCCATTTGGGGAAAATAGACTATAAATCCACTTAATGAATAATTTCCTTCCTCTTCAGAGAGAATTCTGCCGCTGTTGCTGTTACTTAGGTTTCTCCCACCAGATGCCTGTTCCAGCTGTTGACGACAGAACGGACATAACCAGCTACAAACGCCTGTTTCCAGTTCCAGTAAGTGAAAACAGCATTGAGGGCTATCCTGAATTTTCTGTGCCTTGCTGCCTCAGTCTCCACCTAAAGAAGACACCTTGAAATTCCCTGCTCCTTGGGGTCTGGTTTGTCGATTTGTGTTAGAATTCCACCCTAGGGATGTTGGGTTCTCTTGAACATGAGTGCTAAATGAACATGTCAGCAGTGTGACGCAGCTGCAAAAAAGGCTAATGCAATTTTTTAGGTTGTAATAACAGAAGCATTGTCTCCTGATCAGCAGAGGTGGTGATTTCACTCAGTTCAGCACCGGTCGGATCTCACCTGGAGTATTGTGTTCAGTTTTGGGTGCCTTTATTTTTAAGGAGGATGTAGACAAAGTGGAGCAGGTTCATAGGAGGGCTACGAAGATGATAACGGGTCTGGAAAGCAGGTCTTGAGAGGAAACATTGAAAGAACTGGGTATGTTTAGCAAAGAGAAGATTAAGGGAAGACATAAGTCTTAAAATCCCTAAAGGGCTGCCACTGAGATGTGGCAAGGAACCGTTCTTCATTGCTATAGAGAGAACACGTCCAAATGACAGGAAAGTATATTTCAGTTAAATCTCAGGATAAACTTCCTAACAGTGAGAGCCGTGCAGCAATGGAGCACGTTGCCTAGCGAGGTTCGCGGGCTCTTTGTGACTGGAGATTTTCGAAAAAGGTTGGACACTGGGCAGCCATTTGTTGTGGATGTTGCAACTGTATTATTCATCCTGCATCCAAGCAGGAGGTTGGACTAGATGATCCTCCAAGTTCATTCAAACTCTGACATTCTGTGGTTTTTATGCCGTAGGGTTAACAAATACCTATTCCTTGATTCACAAGGTCAGTCCAGAGCCAGCCATTCCTACTCCTTCCCTGTCTCCTAGAGGCTGCTTTGCCCTGCCTGCTAGCGGCAGAGTGGGAGATGTAAGAGGGGAGATGCAGGGAGTCCCTGGTCCAGCTTGTGCGTGCACTGGCCAGTAGCACTGCTAGCTACTGTCCTGGGAAAGGCTCCTGCACAGCTCCCACTAGTGCAAAAGTTCCTTGCTGCGGGACAGAATCCAAGTGGGATCATACCGTCTGTGGATGGAGTCATGATTTGTAGGGATATACTTTGGTAGTGCCGGGAGCGGGTGCAGTTGCACCTACCTGGTCCCACCCCTGTCGGAGTGTCCTGATGTCACATGTGGAAAGGGGGTGGGGTCACATCAGAAAGGGGCAAAGAAAAGCAGCTTTCCCACACCGTGCACATAATTCTGCTGGCATCCTTGGCTCGGGGATTATGTTTCAGTCTCAAGACGGGGTCATGCAGGCAACAAGATTGGGAGCCACTACCCTAGCTGGTTCTGCAGCTGAGCGCCTGGGCGGATGGGTCACCTGGCAGCTGCTGGGTTGGGTTTGTTCACCTGATCAGGCAGTGAGTCAGGCTGTGCCCAAACACCCTTAAAGGGCTAGAAGCTTGCTGTGACTGGCAAGGCTTTGCCTTCACCCTGGCAGCCCCTTTGCTGAAGTGACAATACCGCAGAGATGGACCAAAATAACACCCAGTAAGCAAAGTGGCAACCCACAGGCTGACAGATATCATCAGAGCAACAAATGTGGTAACTGCAGCGCATTAGAAATCAGATAAATCCAAACACGGCAGTCCCAGATTTGATTTGTGAATCTGGGGCTGAAAACTTTATTTCATCTCTGATAAATGCCTGGTTCTGGGATCCTCCCCCATTTCTGATCATGTGACAGCAATTGCGCCATTCCAGCTAGCGCTACCTGGTTCCCATGACTCCTTGCGATATCCTCCCGGATTCACTTTTCACACCCACAGCCGCTTGCGTCCAATTGTCACTTGCCAACAGCCAACTTTTCCTTTCCGGCGGTTGCTCCTATAACAACTATTTTTCTCCAAGCCTGGTCTTGAATTTAGACAATGGCTTATGTGCACATTTTATGCCGTGTTTGTTCACGCTAAGGTATACCTGCTTATGCAAACCGGGGGCAACCCCATTTTGGCGTTTTCAAAATCTGGTCCCCTTGTGAATCTAGGAGTGACAGACAGGGCAACCGAGTGTTTATAGGCGTGACGGTTGGAAACAGACACTTCTCTGTTTCACACACATGGGCTCTTACACACGGATACAAACACACTCACACATACAGACTCTCTAACAGTCTCACGTGTCCACAGACAGAACTTTCACTCTCTCACTCGTACACGCTCTTACACAGACACACGTCCAAGCAGACAGAACTCTCTTTCACACTCACACGACACATATACACTCACACGTACACTAACTCTCTCAGATCATCACTCATTTCACACGCACCCCTCATTCTCTCACACACGTTCTCTCTCTCTCGCACGTGTGCACACACACACAAGCACATACCAACACACAGAACTTTTTAACATGTACACATTCACGCATAGACACTCACACATATAAACACAGACAGAGCCCTTTGTGTGTCATACATGCAGACTTGCGTGCGCACACACCTACAGACTCTCCCTCTCTTGCACGCACAGACCCTCACATGTCTCTCGTTCACACGCACAGGCACTCGCTGGTAGCAGAGACAAAAAGCGGGGGTCTGGCCCCATGCATCACTGGAAAGAGAGCTTCTGTAGCTCTCTTTCCAGTGATGGCAGTTCAACCCAAGGTCCAGCAGTTCAACCCAAGGTCCAGCTTGTTGTTCAGACGCTGGCTAGCTGGATCCTGGCTCCTGCAGAGCTCCCCGCTGGGGCCCATCGCATTATCACTCCCACTCGGGATCTGCTGGCCAGGCCCTCACCTCCAGATTCCCCAGCCCTGATCCTGATGCTACTCCTGGCCTCGATCCTGACTGTTTGCATCAACTCTGACATCTGCCCATGGCCTGGACATGCCCAAACCCTGGCACCAACTGCATTTCCAGGACTTCCCAGTGTTGGTGGCGGTGTTAATAATTCCTATAGTGCTCCCCCTCACCTAGGAGCTGAGGTGCTTACGGGGATGTGCCTAGGGAGAGGGAAGGAAGAGGAGAGTCCAGATCATGGATCTACATCTTGGATCCATCCCTGATTCTTAAATGTTGGCCTTCATCTATGTCCGCTTCCCTGACCTCAGTTTTTCAGTTCTGGACTGGAAGTTTAGCCTAGATCCAGGAGTTGGAAAGGGGCTACGGGCCAGATGTTCTCCATCCCTAGGCTAGAAGTTTCTGAGTTCTGACCCTGCTCCTTTTGTCTGACCTTTGGGAAGATCCGTTCTCTTTCCTGCCCTTTGCATTCAAACAGGGCTAATGATCTTTTATTTTATACTTTTTTTATCTTGAGAATCTGCTGATTAGTTAATGTTTGTATGTCGACTTATAGTGTGCGTGGGCTATGGAGAACTGAAGGGCTATTGTTGTTCCTATTATCTCCCGCATGCAGGTCCAAATTCCAAAGCTCAGGAGATAGCAAACAATGACAACAACAATAGGAGGAACTCAAGTTTGTACTTTTCTCCCAGCTTGGGGGTAGGTTTTCTTTCAATAGGTATCTACTTTCATGAAGCCTGCTAGACTAGGAACTGTTCAGACAACAGTGCGCTGTAATCCTTGTGCTTTCTCCGTGAATCTGCTGCTACTCCTTTGGATGTTTTCAAAAAGGGTCTGGACAAGCCTCTTGTCTGTGATACTGTAGGTAGACAGCAGGTGCGAGGAACCTGCAGCCCCCCCAGATCTGCTCCCTATTCTTGAGCGCATGCCCTCATCTCTCTGCTCACTTAACCTGAGCTCAGTTAAGGCAAAATGAGGCCCACCTTCCAGCTCCTGGATCTAGCGCCAGATCCAGTTCCTACTCCCAAGCACTGAACGACTGAGCTCAGGTTAAGTGAGCAGAGATGAGGGCAGAAGAATAGAGGGCAGATCCTGATCTGGATTAAAACTCAAATGCGTATTTGTTACTATCCGGTATGTGTGTAGAGAAAGTAAGGTTGCCGTGTTGGTCCCAAATATAGGCAATAGAGACAAAGTAGTAATGTCATATCTTTTATTCGGCCAACTCCAGTTGGGGGTAGTTGTCACAGAGAAACATAGGGTCACACACGTGTAAGACGGGCCCACATGTAGACTACAGGTCTGGTAAATATGTAATGCAAAACATTCCACATGTATGCAATGTTGCAATACATGTAGACTACAAGCCTGACAAATATGTAATACAGAAGGTTCCACATGTATGTAATGTTACAATGGAGAACTGTAAAACCCAAATCAGAGATGTAACACGTGACAAGCCACAGGAAATGCAAAGAGATACAAAGTGTGTATTTGCGTTCGCTTGCCAGACAGACCTGTGGAGATGCAAAACAGTCATGTTTCCCCAAGACGGGAAAACAGAGACAAAGAAAGGGGAAACTATTTAAACAGGCCAGTGAGTCTCCTTGGGAGTGCTCTCCCAGAGCCATCTTGTACATCTGCATGCGAAAAGCTGCCAGCAGCAGGCTGGAGAAACCATGAGGAGAGAGACATGATTTTGCTCTTTGCCAACTAAGAAGCCAGTGCCCAGTCGCTTATACCAAAGGCCTGAGAGAAACCTGAAACTTATGGACCTTGGTAGGGTAAGATGCGTATGCTTATTTAGGAACTCAACCAGTATAGATCAGGAATGCGTTATATTTACCTTTGATTTCTAATAACCACTCTGTATCAGCTATCTTGCTTATGTAATCAATAAACTGACTTATCATTATGAAGAAGTGTCTGTGTCTAACATTGGAACACAAGTGAGCAACAAGAGCCCTCAAGCTCTTGAGAACCCAAAGAGTAAAGAGTCTGTAAACGGGAAGGATCGGGACCTTGGGTGACAAAGGAGTTTCATTGTGGCAGACTTGAATTAGCCAGAGAGAGAAACTAATTCAAGTGGGCTGCGCGCAAGGGAAACTGAGTCACTCAGACCCGGTAAACTGGGGGTGCGGAGCTCCATCCCGTGACAGTGGTGCGCAAGCTTTTGGACCTCACAGGGTTCTTCATCAGGCAAGTCAGGAGTTAGAACTGGAGACTGAGCAAAGCAGAGAAGTATAGACAGTGATTGGAAACAATAGCAAAGGAAGTAGGGGGGAGAAGGTGAGAACGAGCACCAGGTCGCAGGTCCACAACTCAAAAGGATGGACTACGACAAGGTGGGAAGAGTAAGAGCTGCTGATAGCAAAGTAAACTTAAAGTTTCCTGTAGCTGTAGACAGGAATGGCTGTGAAACCCGTATCCAAATTGAGCATGATTTTTTGTAGGTTAGGCTGAGAGATCTAGAACGGGCCCAAGGTTTTCCCCACCCCTCATTTAGGACAATTCTCAACATGGAGGGGGAAGACCAGCTTTCAATAAGTTCTTGCAGGATCAGACCCACTCCTATGCTCCTCTGTGAGCAGCATGCAGCACAGAATTCTTTCCTTCCTGCTGCTTTTATGGACATGTCGATTTTACCAACCAAACCAAACCCACCGCTTACCATCCTTGGCTCCTCCCAAACCCTTACTCTGAGGTGAGCTTCCGGCAGTCTGTGACTTCCTTGCCCAGCCCGCGAACCCCTCTCCTCCTCAGCATTGCTACTCAACAGAGACAATGGATCACCAAGGAGCACTGACAGTGGTAGGGATTTCACGCCGGGAACGCGGTGATTCCGTGTGGTAGGGATTTCACACCGGGAACGCGGTGATTCCGTGTGGTAGGGATTTCACACCGGGAACGCGGTGATTCCGTGTGGTAGGGATTTCACACCGGGAACGCGGTGATTCCGTGTGGTAGGGATTTCACACCGGGAACGCGGTGATTCCGTGTGGTAGGGATTTCACGCCGGGAACGCGGTGATTCCGTGTGGTAGGGATTTCACGCCGGGAACGCGGTGATTCCGTGTGGTAGGGATTTCACGCCGGGAACGCGGTGATTCGGTAGCTATCCACTAACCGTGGAGGAAAACCGCCAAAATGTGGATCTGACACTGGAGAGTTTCGAAAATGGCGCCAGGAACTGGCTGCAGTCAATGTGGCCTCCTGGTTGAGGTGCTGGAGGTGGACGTGGCAGACCAGAGTTCAAACCCCTCCTTGACGCATTCTCCGGTGGTCTGGCTCAACTTTCTGTAAGCCCTTGGATGTAAAAAAGATCAAGTTTTCCCCATTCCTGCCATGGTGGGGAATGCAGTGAACTCAGGTCCCTGATTACAGCCACACAATGATAATCAGATGTCTCAAAACATCATCAGAAGTGTCATTTCCTGGGTCAGACCGATGGTTCATCCAGCCCAGCATCCTGTCTTTGATAGTGGCTGCGTCAGTTGCTTCAGAGAAGTGCGCCATTCCCTGCTTTTTACTCCCGGCACCCCCAACACTTAGAGGTCTCATCCCCCGGCCATCTCAGTGACTAGTTATTTATGGGCCTATCCTCCAAGAATGAATCCAATCCTTTTTTGAACTCAGTTCTGCTATTGGCCTTCTCAGCATCCTCTGGCAGTGAGTTCCACACGGTAACTGTAAGTTGCATGGAAAAAGTGCTGCCTTTTTATTTGTGTTAAACCTGCTGGCAGTTCATTTCATAGGGTGTCCCATTGGTTCAGTAATTTGGAGAAAGGATAAATAATAGCTCCCCGTTTACCTCCTCCAGATACAGCCACGTCAACCCAGAATAACACAGGTTAGTGGTTTTGCTGTTTCGCCCGTTGACAAATACACGCTTGAAAATCTGTGCCATGCAAGATGCGGCAACTGTCTGGATGGCAGTAAATTTTTGCCTTTCGCCTCCAGTGAAAGCAGATTTAAAAGTAATGCGGATTAAACTCCATTGTGCGGCGAATCCCTTGAGAATGGCAGCTTGCGATTTCCGGCTCTTTTTAGTTGGATCCGTGGGACACCTCCTTAGCTTCTCTGGTTCGCCAAAGTCTAATTTCCCAGCAGGTCACCCATCCCTGCTGAGGCTATTACGTTTGTGGTTTTGACTTTCCTCTTGCTAAAGTGTTTTATCTGCAGATTAAAAAAAGAAAAAAAAGAAAGCAAGCCGTAATGGATCCGGCATAGAGGGTAACTTTGAATCTGCAGGCTATTGCACAGAGAGAGAGAGAGAGAGAGAGAGCAGTTGTCTTTGGACCCATCTTATCAGCTGCTAATTAGAACCAAGGCACAATATTGTGCATCTCTTCCCAAGCAGAGGGGGGATGCCCCTTCTCTCTTCTGAACCTAAGAGCAAGGCTCGCTTTAGGAACGGCAGGGCCTGGGGGTGAGCAGCAGGCCCCAAAAGAAGTACTTGCCCTGAGAGCCTCAGGAGCATGCCACGGCACTGAGACCCCCCAACGCCGCCTCTACTCGTGAGGGGACTAGGGAAGCCGCCACCACTGTCGCACCAGAAGGGCCCCAGGCAGCCTGTTGCAGGAGCGACGGTGACAGGTCCTGAGAGCTTCAACTAGGGTTGCCACCTATGCAGGTTTTTGAGGAACACTTATGAAAAGTACATGTTGCAGGGCCTAGAGCCTGCAACGTGCACTTTTCATAAATTTTGGTTAAAAATGTGCATAGGTGGCAACCCTAGCCCTCAAAGCGGTAGTGACAGCAGCAGGGCCTCCCTGGGGTCCTCTAACGTAGTAGCAACTGTGGTGGCAACTCTCCCAGGCCCCCTCGGGGCTCGCACGGCAGTGCCTCCGGTGAGGGCTCCAGGGAAACTGCCTCGCCCTCAGACTGGCCACGCCTAGGAGCCAAAGGGAGTGGTGATTTGCTGAAGGGGGATGCAAGACTAGGGTGGCCGCTCCTGGTTTTGGAAGGGTTTGTCGATTGCTCTTTTATTGATGTCCCTTTATGCCACTTGTACGCACGCTCCTCCCCCAGAAGTCACAATCGTATGCCTTCTGGGCAAGAATGAGAGCGTGTGGAGTCGGAGGTGAGCTAGTGGTTCCAGCCCAGCGGGGAGGGAGGAGCGCTAGGGTTACCGCAGCGTCCGGATTGTCCAGGACGTGACCACTCTTTTGATCCGCCCAGCCCCATCCGGGTGGATTTTTCAAATATGCCCCCATGGCTGGGATTTTGCTGGTACCGCTGCATCCCCTTCCCCACCCCTCGTTGCTCAGCCCTGGCTGGGGGAAATAGCCCTGAGCCAGATGCACTTTTCCTCCCCCCCATTTCCTGTATTGTGGGGCTGCATCAGTGGCTGCCCTACCCAAGACAGAAGCCCCTGCTCCCTTGACTTCAGCAGGGCAGAATTGGGTGGGTGGGGGGCACAGATTTTTGGGATCAGGGGACAGACATGCCATGGGGCCAGCTACACCATCTGCTTCAAGGTACTGGCATGAAGCTGAAGGTACCCGGGGGGGGGGGGGCACTATTTTCTCTTCTTCGGTGGGCCCTGCATTGACCCCTGATCTCACCAGGGCAGGATGCGAGGTCCCAAGCAATAGCTATCTCTAGGGTCGCGCAGAGGGTGCCCCTGAGGGGTGGGGCTACCAGGGCCCCCACACTTTACCTTTGCCTTGGGCCCCATGAATTCTAAGGCTGACCCTGCTGGTGACCGCTACCATCCTGAGACTGGGGGAGGCTGAGCTTCTGGGGGAGCAGCCTAGACCAGTCATCTCCCTGGGAAACTAGACAGGACATCCCTAAGTCTCCTCTTTAATCCTGTCAGGGCAGTGCCAGATCCTGGGCAATTGGGGGCCCCCCACATGTCAAACGGTGGCACGGGCCCTCTCCTAGCATAGGAAGGTTTGATGGGCCCACCCTGACTTGTCTGTTCGAAAAAGGAAAACATTCCCATCATTCATTTGAAATGTTCAATTCAATTAGGATTGCCGCCTCTGGTGGCGTTTTTGACCGGACATTCCCATAGCCCAACATTTAAGTCTCAGGTTAAAAAACCGACCAAAGGCGGCCACCTTAAATGAAACATCCCTATGGCCCCCATATCCTGGGGTGCCCCCTCTTGAATTGCTGAGGGCCCATCGTCGGGGGCTCCCTGCGTTTACGGCTCTGTGGGTCCCTATTTTACACCCGTGCTGCTTGCATTTCAGGTTTAGTCAATGCCATCGTGTATTGGTGGGACCATCAGGCTTCCCAACACACGGGGCTTGGTGTCACACAATCTGCTCTTGCCTGGACCCAGCCTTGCATCGGGATTCACTGTAATACATAGTTGAGAAGAGACTCTTTTTCTCGTGGTACCATCTTCCACCCCAGCTCCTCCCTGCTCAGCCTATTGGTAGCTAGAATTAGAATCCCAGGTAGCTATTTTGGACCTCACTCTCTATTTTTATTCTCTGCCGTCCCTCTGGGAATTACAGTCATGAGATCCCCTTGGAGCAGAGGCAGATTATAATTATCCCAGTGAGGATGTGGCCGGGACAATTCCTCCCAAGAAGCTCAGCTGTCCAGATCACAAGTGGCCAGCATTGTGCTTTTCTCTCCCTTATTGTCAGCTGTTTCCCAAACTTTTGGAACCAAGAAGCCGAGGGGCAGATTTGCTTCACGGATCCTCATTATTTCCCTGCTGCAATGGAGCAGAGTTTCACAGTGGCTACTCCGCAAATAACTCAGCAAGGAAATTCATGGAGGGGTGTGGAGATCATTTGACAGGCGATTAGGCTTTTACTGTGTTGGGTTCCGCAGTGTGGAACTTGTTCCCTCCAAAAATTCATATTTGCTCCCCTCCCCTTGCCTTTAAAAAGCACCAAAAGACTTTTTTTAAAAAAATAAATAAATTCTCCAGGTGCTTTTATTATTATTATTATTATTATTATTATTGTATTAACAAGCATTTATATAGCACTAGCAATGTACCTGGTGCTTTACAAAAAGCTTTTAGAGCATCCACTGCTGGATTTTATTTCCCTTTTTCCTTTTAAAGTTGTCTTTGGGGGGCGGGTGTTTTTTTTTGACTGGATTGTTCTTTCTTGTATTTTATTGAATTTGTTTTTGCAGAGCACCCCAAGTACCATCTGGCAGGGAGTATGGGGAGTTCTATATAAATAAAATGATTATTAATAGCAAAAAACCCAACACCAACGAGGGGTCCGTCTGAGCAGTGCTTACTTTATTTTCAAAAGCAGTGCTAGGGCTCAGGATTGCCCTGTAAGTCCCACACTTTGCTTATTCCAGAAGCCTGGGGATGGGGGATTTAGTTGGGTCACTCATGTCTCAAAATTTATCATGGGACATCCAGCATCCGTATGCTCATTGCAGGCTGGTCATGGTGGCACAAGATAAGTGGCTTTGGTCCCCAGAAGATGGGGGTCTTCGACCTCTTTGGGAAATACAGGGCCTGCTGACCATGCGGTGTGGTGAGGGCCAGGGGAGCTCTCTCTGGAGCTTTCAAGGCTAGTAAAACAGGCTTGGGTCCCGAATAAAGGCTGGGCTGAGCTGGAAAGGGAGAAACCAAAGCTGGGGAAATACTCCAGAGAATTTTCCCAAGTAAGCCCGCTGGGGCAGGGACCGTGTCTCTTTCTTACAATTGTAAAGTGCAAGGTACATTGCTGACGCTATATAAATGCTTAATAATAATAATAATAATTATTATTAATAATTCACCTGTCAGGTCCTCATTGTTGGCCATCTCAGGAAATGGGGAACGGATGCTTGTCCTCCTTGCTGTTCCGACTTCTTTTCAGCAGAGGGCAGTGTTGCCGTGTTGCTGGCCGAGCGGTATTCCATCACAGGCAGGACAGGACTTTTTTATTTTATTTTTTAAATGGCCTTTTTCGGGCCACCCCCTGCAAGGGAGCCACTGACCCTCCCCCCCCTTCCTTATATGCTGTCAGCTGGGCAGCTCAGAACCCCATCTTACTGCCAGAGGCTAGCATCAGTGGTGTAGCAAAGCTGTGGTGAACTGATCCCAAACTCATGTCCCAATTATGCCTCTTCCCCGAGGCCAGAGTGTAGGGTCTTCAGAGTGGGGGGCATGGGGAAATTTGCAGGGTGGGTAGGGACGGTGTGCTGGCTCTGCTCCCTCCCCCTCTGAACATTTCCTAGCGGCACTCAGGGCTAGGGTTGCCACCAACATGTGTTTTTTCATACGTGTTCCTTAAAAATGTGCATGGGTGATTGGGTGGCAACCCTAGCCAGGCTGCTTGCAAAGCCTCCGAGGCTGGGGCCCAGGCTCTACTGAGCCCCGTTGTTCCATGATCGCGACGCCCCTGCTCGTTAGCCCCCTTTTCAGAGAGGGATGGATTGAAAGATAGGGAGACTTGCCCATGTCCACACAGTGAGTCAGTGGCAGAGGGGAGGGGGGGAAAAATCCAGGACTCTGGTCCCACCATGCTGTCCCCTGCCTGAGAGAAGAACCTCCCGCTAGGTGGATTCACCCCATGGTGTATAAACAGAGTTGCCACCTATGCACATTTTGAAGGAACATTTGTGAAAAACACCTGTTCCTTCAAAATGTGCATAGGTGGCAACCCTATGTATAAGGGACTTGTTTGCTATGGGGCAGGGAGGTAATTACCCCTCTCAGATCTTGGCTCTGCCTTCACTATAGTTTTCTGACGTGGCCCTGAGAGTCCACAGGGGAACTAGGCTCGCTCCCAGCCCCTCTGGGGCAGCTCCCACCCAGACTGTAATGCAGCATAGACCAAAGCCAGCCTAGGAGAGCGTTGAGAGGAGCACCGGGTCCTGGTGCCAAGATGGGCCCTTCCCCGTGGTGGGGATTAGGGCTCCTGGAGCTCCAAGCAGAGGGCTTCACATCCACCAGCCTCTACCAGATGCTGGGCGTGAGATCGCCATGGCTACCACAAGGCCCTGTTGTGAGGTGGGACCAGCCTCCGGTTGCCATCCTCTGTCCAGAGAGGGCCAAAGCAGAGCCGGCCTTAGAATTTGTGGGGCCCATGGTGAAAATAAAATGCAGCCCGCCCCCCCC
>QEPC01008752.1:1784602-1810767 GCA_003113815.1 Sphenodon punctatus | reverse complement strand
ACCAACCTTACACTGCTGGTTGGTTTACAAGACAATGGTACACACCAACCTTACACTGCTGGTTGGTTTACAAGACAATGGTACACACCAACCTTACACTGCTGGTTGGTTTACAAGACAATGGTACAAACCAACCTTACACTGCTGGTTGGTTTACAAGATAATGGTACAAACCAACCGTAAACAGTTGCTATCTGAGACTCAGGTGCTATACTGAGTAAGGACAGTGCCTGGATGACTCACACTTGGGCGAGACCGGGCAGCCCAAAGTCTAAGGAGCCTGAGTGGAGCTCAGTGAGGGAGAGACTTGGGAGGGAACAGATGTGACCTTGGCCTGCTCTGACCTACTGTAACCCAGGACCAACCTGCACATGTGTGCAGGCGCTGCCAGATGCCGGCCCGAGATTACCCCGAGCCGTGTTGGCAGCTTGCTTGGGCTGTGACCGTGGCAAATCTCCGCAGTCCCAGCGCAGGCTACGGCCTGCCTGCCTGGGCTAGAGCAGGCTAGCACATCTGTGCAGCCACAAAATACCCGTTCTGGGGCCCACCATGGCTGTGCCTCATTTGGCCACCATAGCGGTCTGTCATGGCAGGAGGCGGGGCGCTGGGAGCAAGGCGCGGATGGCCGCCTGCCCGTCTCTTTTGCTCCTGGGCCACGCGGGTGGCAGGACAGATCCCCAGCACAGGCGCGTAAGAACTGACCCAAGCCGTGTCGGCCATGATTTTCCACCCAGGGGACCGGTCCGCCCACCGGCCTGACGGCCGTTTTTTAAACCCTGTAGGAAGCAGGAGGCGAAAGCTAAGGAAAGCTCTGCCTAAAGGGAACCGGGCAAGGTAAGGGGCAGCGGAGCTGTAAGTTCTAGGGGTGAGGCCGGAGCCAGAGGGCTACCCCTAGTAGAAGAGGGTTGGGCCGGGCAAAGGGCTTCTAACAGAGAGGGGCCAGTGGAGCCCAGCAGCGAGGAGGGCTGCTAACCGGACCGGGCCCAGGTCAGAGGGATTGTGCCTGACCTAGGGGCTACCGAGACTGGGAGAGGTGTGTGTAACTGTGGGTGAACTGGAGCTGGGAATAAAGTCACTGGAATAAGAAGGGACCCCCTGGGGGTGGCATCTCTCCCCCAGGTACCGATCTATCTATTGATACCCACACTCCTCATACTAGGAGTGGGGAACCTTCTCACTCCTGGGAACCACTGGGAAAAGGGTGTTAGATTGGTAGTTTATGTGGTTTATATTTTTGTTTTAAAGTGGAAGCCGCCCCGAGCTGCTTTGCAGAAGGGGCGGGGTATAAAATTTTAAATAAAATGAGCACAGACTCCAAGGGCCAGGTCAGAGCTAGGGGGCAAGGAGTGCTCAGGATGGGGAGGGTCCATCTAAGCTGGCTCTTTGTGACAGCTCTATCCCCCCGCTCCTTGCAGGAATCCTCTCATCCCCGCTCTCTTCGCCTGAGCTCGTTCTTTCGGTGACTATGTAGGGAGTGGCTCCGGGAATTGAAAAGGGGCCAAAATCAGAAACAACGGTGGGCTAGGTGCCAAGGCAGGCCCTGCAACATGTATTTTTCATAACTGTTCATTAAAAATTTGCATAGGTGGCAACCCTACTAGGCTGAATTTAGCCTCCAGGCCCCAAGTTCCCCACTCCTGCCTTATCCCTTCCATCTTATCCCCTTTAACTAAGCTACCCCATAACCTCTCCGCTCCATGACCATCTCCCCCTACGTTCCTCTTCCCTTTGGCTTTACTAGACGATAAGCACCTCGGGGCAGGGACCCACCCAGCCGCGCCGGACACACTGCCGGCGTTCTCTCCGTAACGATAATAATGCCAGTTGTCTGCACATCTGGCTGTCATCAGGGCCTAATCAGTGCATCTGACCCGCACTCGGCACGGGGTAGCTTATGAAAACCACAGGCAGTGGCTCCCGGAGGCGAAAGACCTTTTAAATTCCCAGCCGGAGCGGACTGCCTGCTGGGCCTGGTGGCAGGATACAAGGCTCTCGTTAAAGGAAGGGAAAACACTCGGTGCTTTGATCCAGGCCCCACGCTGCTCCTCGGTTTCCATTTTAATATATAATACAAGAATCCAGAACCGCCACCGCCTCCCAGGTATTTCTGAGACTTTGGTCTTTGCTTTCCAAGCCCTCCTGCCCCCTCCCAACATTTTTATCCTCTGATCTTATGGGGAATCTTCTTAGATCCGTGATCAAACCTAAGGGTAACCGGGAGGCAGGGGGTTGGATCAATGCACATTGCCTCTGGCACAGAGGCACGAGGATACACTTTGACAGCCGACGGGGCACGCTGCTTCCCACAAAGCACCACAGCAGGAACGCGGCACCTGGGGAGGACCGCAAATGGGAATGGGCCATAGAGGAGAGCTAACCCGAAGGCAACGTTTGTGGTTAGACACCGGTATCACTCCATGCTGTGGGCAGAGGGGGAGCGGCCCAGGACCTTGGAGAAAGCCATGTCAGAATCCCCACGCAAGAAGTGCAAACAATCCTTTTATTTCCATTGCACCCCCCTCCAAACGGCACTATGCAAAGCCACACAAAATCTATACAAATATCAAAATCCATTTAAAAAGGGAAGGTAAACAGGGAGGCTAGAATACATTGAGGGGAAGCCGTGGATCCTAAATCCACCTGGGGAATAAATAAGTCTCTGGTGCTTTTTGAAGGTGAAGAGGGAGGAACGTAGCTGGATGTTCGGAGAAAGCGTCACGCTGAGGGACCCGCAGCAAAGGCCCGATGTTTGTGGCTTAAGACGTGATGGTGGGATCCCCAAAGAGCAGGTGGTATCTGAGTGCAGAGAACTATTAAGGTGAGGTTCCAGGAGCAGGTCTTGAATACAGGATATAACCAGGCCCTAGACTGTTTGGGGCCTTAAAAACCAGCAGCACCATATTAAACTCAATCTGTCGCTTTGCAGGCAGCCAATGCAAAGAACACAGGGTGGGTGTCCTATGCAGGGACCCGCGTTCGCTGGGTTTTCCCCATTGCCGGCCAATGGGGAAAGTACAATGAACATGGGTCCCTGGTAGAGCTGTGCATTCAGATTCCGATCAAATGCAAATAAAACCAAGGAAAGCCCTTTATGGCTTCCAGATGAAAAACACAAATACAAAGGCAGTGTGTTTGGATTTTGCATCAACCCTAAAATTTCCCAGAAAACAGTATCCGAGGTCTCGTACTGGACCCCCCCCCCCCCCCCCCCCCCAAAGCTACAGCACATTCTATCCAGCTTGGAGCCAGGCTGCTTTCTGAGTTTCTGCCTGTAGTGAGGCAAGCACACCCCACTTTGCATAGTCCTCTGTCTCAGGACTGCAGTCTCCAACAATGCAAGCAGGGACTGCCACTTCAGCGGTGTTTGAGTGTAAGCAGTACATTTTCAGCCCTAGGGATGGGTGAACAGAATGCGGTTCGGGGGTTCGGTCATTCGGTTCAAAAGCCGAGTTCGGGTTTGATGGTTCGGTTCAGCCAAGTTCGGTTTGGCCGAACTTGGCCGAACATTCAAAAATAGCGAAACTGAACCGAAACCGAAACCTAATTTTCGGCCCTGGAAAGACGTTTTTCCTGCCTCCGAACTGTTCGGTCGTTCGAGAGTTCGGTTCGGGCGTCCGAACAGACCGAGTTTGGTCCGAACTCCGAACATCCGAACCACGTTCGCTCATCCCTATTCAGCCCAGGGGAGAGCAACGGGTCTGATCCTGCGGAGACCTGCTGGCATAGAAACGTTGCTGAACCGAATAGCAAAATCATTCGCCGCGGTGCGCACACGCCATTCTGGATAGTTTGGATAGCGGGTTTTACAGCTGCAAACCGATTACCGCAGTGGTTAATCGCCAAACTGAATCATACTGCAAAAGAGTTAACTGCTTTATCCTATTACCATCTAACCAAATGTTACCATGGGACAGGGTCACGCCAGGCCAAACACAGCACTGACCCCCCCCCCCCACCTGGTTTACAGATGACGACAGGCATAGTCCCCCAAATAGGGGAGACAAACCTACTCCCTAGGCTCCCGGTCTCCTGGCAGCTTCTTGACCCCTGATTCCAAGCTCTCTGGCTATGCCAGATCCAGGACAGCCCTGCAGGAAGCAGAGTTCAGACTTAGCTCCCTTGCCCTTGGAGCCAGCCCAGAAGCAAACTAAGCTTGCAGCCCCTGGTAGGTAAGGCTTTAGGCCTTGCTGCTCAGCTTTACATGGCTTCCAGAACCTCAGCAGGCTGGTGCTGCTTAGTCGACACCTCATTTCTTTCCTATCTACTTGACCAGATAGGTGCCAGAGCTCAGCTCGCTTTCTTGGGGCTGCACCCCTGCAGGGACTTACCTCAGCCCCGAGGGCCGGGTCCTACAAGGACTCACAGTGACCACGTTGTCACGTACTGTTACTAGCCAGAAACCAGATCCGGGGGTTGGGGGAGTTACCAGGAAAGGAATTGTGGGAAACGGGAAAGGAATGATGGGGAAATGAGAAACGCCAATATGGTAAACAGCGGTATGCGAATGGGTAAACGGAACTATGGAAAATGGCACGCTGTCATACATCCTAAATCAGTAAAATGGTTAACTGGTTAATCTGCTGAACAATAAATGGAAACTACTTGATATCTGGACCTTTCTGGAACTGGTAGGATGCCATGGATCTGGCTGGAGACCGGATAGTGGCAGTTATCCACTTCAGCTGTACACAGGAGGGATGAAAATGTTATAGCTCCAAGCATGTACCAACCCAAAGGATTCCCTCTCTTAATCCAGACCTTCCATGGACAGTCTTGGCTAGTCATCCATCCACCCTGCCTGCCATCGGACTCCTGCCCCTCCCTTCGCTCCATGCTATTTTACCAGCAGAGTTCCTCTGTGATTTATTTTGCTTTGCCGACTTGCCGTGTTTCCGTAAAAGCACCGTCCCCAACACCCACTTCCTAGGCTGAGGGGAGCTATGAATAGGCAACCATTACAGCTTTCAAAGGGCAGGAGTTCAACCCTCAGTCATCCCTGGGTTTCTAGCAGCCAAGAGCAGGCGTCTCCAGATGTGGGTGGGGACTCATCAGTAGCACGCTTGGGGTAGCGAGTGTTTTATTATCCCATTACCTGGTGGCTGTGGATTCTGCAACCTTTCCCCCCCAAAAATGCTGCACCCAGGGAACCCAAATTCCGTGAGTAGACAATCCAGATTCTGCAAATGGAATAATAAACTAGATGAATTAACTCCCTTCATCAAATTATGCATTTTGGGGATGCAAACAAAATTTACCAGCATGCCATTCTGTCAATTTTTGATCATCTCATATCTTTAAAAACCTCACAGAATACCCCACAGACCTATCGGCAGGGGTGATCTTCTCTTCCCTGGGGGGTCATGGGCTGCTTATCGTCAGCAGCTGTGGCACAGGGCTCCGCAGCTCTGGAATATACCAGCAGCTTACAGTGCCAATACCCCATTAGCTAGTTCCCAGTGTGAGCACACCATTGGTTAGCTCGCAGTACTCCCCACTCAGGCTTCAACTCTGTGCTGCCAGAAGCAATTTCTGCAACCATTTAGCCACATGCAAAATTCTGCAAGAATCACTGCGATCACAGCGGTGCAGAATTCACAAGACTTGCCTTGGGGTGCATGAAACAGAGGTCATCAATGCCCCCGCGCCAGACTGCTCTGTGCCTAGCAATGCACTATCGTAGAGCATGGAGCCAGCATGGGCAAGCACTTATAAGCAGATCTGTCAGGATTCCCGGATTCTTTTCCCTGGGTCTGCTACTGATTCACTGTGAAATGATGGGCAAAGAGTCTCTCTTCCAGCCACCTTAAAAGGTCACCCTAGTGGAAGCCACGAGTTCAGATCCCTTCTGGGCCCCAACATTTTAGGGGTACTAACAGGGCTTAGAATTTGCAGAGCCCAGGGCGAGGATAAAATGCAGGACCCCTAGTGCCCCTCCCCCTTCCCTGAGGCCCCACTGCCTTGGGGACACCCCCCGCCCCGTTGATGTTCATGTTTGGAGACTCACTAGGAAGGACTAGCCCCCCCCTGGGGCACTGCAGAACCTCCCAAAGTAGAGAAAAGAGCAGGGCCCGGGGCGGTCACCCCAGGTCGCGCTGCAGTAAGGCCGGCCCTGGGTGTTAACACACATTCCACTGATTGAGGACGCCATGTTGGAAATAGTCCCCCAGCGTAACCGGTAGTTGAGACCCTCATTCTTCAGCTGCATGTTGGCTACTCATTTGCCCTGCATGGTGGGTCTGGATGGACATCTAGGCCAACCACGCAGGCAGAGCAAGCCCCGGTGAGGAGCTGTTGGGATGGTCAACAGGGGCAAGCGGGGAGAGCGTGGTGACCATTGCCGCTGCCATGCTCTCCTGTCTGTCGCCATCCCTTGGGTGCTGGGGAGCAGCAAGTCAGCCCCCCAGGACCTACCACCATTCCCTTGGACCGGTAAGCCCTGCCCTGCCCTGCCAACAACTTGTGGGGAGCCAGTGGCCACTCACGACCGGTTATGTCTGCACATGTGTATAAATCCCCCGGCCACAGGACTACATTTCTGTGTTGGCTGTCTCGGACACACAGGTGTCATCACATGTGGAAACTCCTTAAATCAAGGGTGGGGAGATTCCCCCCCAGGAGCCGCTTTGAAAATTAGTACAAGCCTCAAGGGTCACGGCAAAGTTGAGTGGGGAGATGCTTAATGGGTGCACAGTGCACTTAGAAAGAGGAGGACTCCGATCACGGATCTCTCCCACAGATCTGTCCCCCACTCTCTTTGTGTGCTCGCCCTCAACTCTGCTCCCGTCCCCTGAGCTCAGTTTTTCAGAACGTGGGAGTTGGAATTGGATCCAGGGGCCAGGAACTGGAAGGGAACTAGCTGTGGGCTGCATTTGGTGCCTGGGCTGGAGGTTCCTCACGCCTGCCCTCAATGGTCAAAGAGGGACATAATCCCTGTGCTCTCAGGCATAGACTCACTCCCGCGCACACACACACACAGAGAAATAGTCTCTTTTCTCTGAAATAAGGGACACCTGTTATGTTCTCTGATGCTTCAGGGCCTCAAAATCAGTGAAGTCCCTTAAAAATGAAGGACATCTGGCAACTTACCTATATCCCACTCTTGCCTTTGTCACGGACTTGTGGAGTAACAGCAAGCAGCCCACGTTCCCTCTCTGAGCCTCAATTTTCTCCTTTTGTAAAATAGGCGCTTCACGCCTAATATTTGCAAATCTCAGCTGAAAGGTGCTTTGGAGGCAGCAACACGTTGTTACTCTTCCGTGGCATCATTACAGGAGGTGCCAAAAGGAGGGGGAAACGGGACAAAGTAACGTTTCCAAAAGAGTTTTTCTAAGGAATCGCACCTGTCGCGGGGAAGACGCCCAGATCTCTTGCTCTATCTGCTGGGAGAGGAGAAGGCTCAGATCAAATGCAGCAGGAGACAGCCCAGAACGCCACATCAATGGTTGGGATTAAAATTTTAAGCCGCGCGTTTTGTGCCTGCTTTGTCGGCGGCGGCTGATTTTCGGAGTATTATAAACAATGATAACGATCATACATTTTTCGAGCGCCTTTCATCCGGCGGGATCCCAAAGCACATAATTAAATTACACTCAATCCACACAGAGGTTTCAAAATTGAGGGATTGGACGCTCCTGAATGAACTCAGCCGCTGCTGAGTGGCAAGAGCTACCAAGGAAGCCACCCAGCCTCATGGAAGCAGGGCCTGGCCCTCCGGGGTTAAGTGCCCGCAGGAGCCGCACCCAGAACTGGATCCAGACATGTGGGATTGAGTTCCAGCCCAACTTTTTGCTTTATTTACTGTAAACCACCCCCAGCATATAAACCAAGTCCACGTACGGTCCTTCTCACTGACTCCCAATCTCCGAGGTCTGCTCTTTCCCCAAATCTGGAAGCACAGCTCAGTAGGGACAGGTGGCCAAAACAACCCCCTTGTTCCTGGCCTTGCAGACCTCTTGTCCTCCCGTAGCTCCACAAAACAGCAACCCATATCCTCCGAGGCGTCTCTCCAGTGTCAGCTCCCCACGGCCAACCTCCCACCGAGGCACATTTTTAAGGAATACTTATGAAAAATACATGTTGCGGGGCCTGCATTGGCACCTTCCCCTTCCCCCCCTACCCTTTCTTCCTGAGCTTCCAGCTCCGCCCCACCCTTCCTCCGCTACCCTCATTAGCCGCCATTTTGGTGCTGGGGACTGGGCACCAGCTTGACTCCCTTAAAGGGCCAGCTGCTTCACAGCATGCTGCCCTGCTACACTCACGCTTCATGGTTTAGACGGGACGGGGAACCTCCAGCCCAGGGGCCAAAGCTGGCCCAACTTTAGAGGGGGTTGACTGTCAACCCCCTCTAAAGTTGGGCCAGCTTTGGCCCCGGGACCCCTTTCTAATTCCTGGATCTGACTGAAAGAATGAGCTTGGGGAAAGGGAATGGGGATAAGGAGATGGACACCTAGATCCATGAACTGGACCCTTCCTTTCCTTTCCCACATCTTGAGCCTGCACACCCCTTTAGTGCTCCCCCACAACTCCTACCCAGCCTCCAGAGCTCACCCTACTTGGCCTGTGGGAGGGGAAAGGTTCCCTGGTCCCGGTTGGAGATGCTTGCTAGGCTAGCTGAGATCAGGAATAACGTTTCTCCCTCTGTGTTCAGGGACCGGGGCTTGTTCGATAGCACACCCGGGAATGGCCAAACTCTGGCTCACGAACTGTATGCTGCTCCCGGGAACGTCAAACACAGCTCGCTCTGCTGCCATGCCCAAAGCACTGCCAGCCGTCACCCAGCCTAGGAACCACTCTGTCTCCAGGAGCAATTCAGGAGTTACAACTGGAGACTGATCAAAGCAGTTTAAATTCCTACTAAGGTAACTAGGCCAGCCAGGGCTGGAGTTTAGAGGCCAGATAGCCACCAGGGTTAGAGCTGAAATGAATAGTCAATTTCAGCTCTAACCCTGTCCTCCTCCGTCCCGTCTCTCACCCTTCCAAGCCTTCCCTGCTCCCCTAAGCACCTTCGTCCCTTCTCATTTGCTGCCCCCCATGCCTGGAACTCCCTCCCTGTCCACATCTGCCTTGCCCCCTCCCTTCATACCTTCAAATCTCTCCTTAAAACTCACCTCTTTCGCTCTGCTCTGTCTGACTTGACTCTTTATCCTGCTGAGCCACTATTTCCTATACCTACGGTCTGTTTACCCCTATCCTTGCCACATGGACCTGCCTGCTGTCATTCTCATCATAACCAAGCCAAGTACGTGCACTTGAGACCTTGCATCTTCATGAATGTTAGACCCCTTGTCTCTCCCTCTGTTCCCCTTCCTAAGTCTATCCCCCAGCTCCTGTCTCTCAGACTGTAAGCCCTAGGGGCAGGGACCGTGTCTATTTTATTACTTTGTAAAGTGTCAGGTACACTGCTGGCGCTATATAAATATTTGTTAATAATAATAATAATTTATTATCTGACGTTAATATCCGCCATTTCAGCTAGGATGGAGTTATTAGGCTGTTAAAACTATGACTGCAACAGCTAACCAACAAACCAACAAACCAAATACTCAGATAGTGCTAAGTGCTTTACTGCATTACTGTTACCATATTACTCTATTACGGCATTACTGCATAACCAAACGTTACCGTTAGTTACTAGTCAAGACCAGGTGCGGGTGTGTGTAAACAGGAAAGGAAGGAATTATGGATAAATGGTATACTGTGAATGGTGCGCTGTGGTAAAATGTGGTAATGTAGTCAATTTGGTAAAAGAGTTCACCAGTTAAACCACCAAACAGGAAACAAGTACCGTTCGGTAACCTAACCAGTCTTTGCTGGAGTGGATACCACAGATCCAGCTGGGGACTGGCTAGCGGTGGCTAACCATTTTCACTCTAATCCAGATGTTGAAGATAACCAGGGCCTATACTGCAGCCGACACAGGTACCTAAGGTAATACCCGTGGGTAATACCTACATTTTCGGGTTGGTGGGTGACTACCCAATCACCAATCAGGAACTCGAATGCCCCCCAAAAAACCCAGTAATTTGTGTTACTGAGTTTCCAGTTGCCGAACAGTGAATGGGAATGGAAAACTAAAAAATCAGGATGGAGACTGAAAACCCAAGACTGGAAGTCAATATTCAAGGACATTTTGGAACATAAAGTACGTGAATTGGGCCCTAATTGGGTACTGATTAGTACCCAAAATTTCTAGGTCAATTTGGATACCGGACACTCAATGGGCCGCCCGGTTTTTTTGCGGGTATTCATTTCGGCTGAAGTCTATGTTGTTCAGGGCCCTGGAAACCCAGCAGAGCCTTGTCTTTTCTCTGTTTCTTGAGCAAAGAGGCTTAAACGGTGGCTGCTTTGGGGAATTAATTACATTGCTCGTCAGCACGTATCTGTGGTCAAAGGTTCAAGCCGATTCAACTGCACCTTCTCGCCTGCATTATCTATTGAGCCCCTGCACCTCCAAGATGCCAAGGTCAACAGTTAAAGGCAAAATCCTTCTTTTAATCTCCGGCAGCAGGAGAAACCTCTGTGCCTCTTTTCACCCTCCCCTTCCTACACCCTCCACCCCCGCCCCTTGGCACTTCCATCAGCCCACAGAGGAAGAAGAAGAAAAAAAAATCTCACAGCTTCCTGCAAGGAGTGAGAAATGAGCCTGGCATTTCAGCCAGTAAAAGGGTGATAATTACCCCCTAATCAGTCTGCAATGCAAATACCGCACAGAGCAAAGGGGAGGAGGGGGAAGCCAGGGAGGATGCTGCCACAAAGACTAATGGAGCCCAATTATTCCAAGTCACCCATAAAGGGAAAGGAGGCGGGGAGGGGGGAGATCTATGGAGATGCTCCTTGTCAGCTGTAAACAGCCCTCCCTGCCCACTTCTTTCTGGGTGGCTGCAGACTGCTCCTATTGGGTCATCTTGCCTTCCTAGGGTGAGATGGTACAGCATCCACGGGGCCCAACGGGGCCCAACCCTACCCCGGTAGTTTGCCGTGATGGGGAGTTAGTGCATTTTAACCTGCCTCCCGAAAGAAAGAAAGAAAGCTTAGGTGATCTCTCTCTCTTTCTCTCCTTAATAACTTTTGATCTTGTCAAATCAGATTTGGCAGAGGGCCCGAAGATAAGTACAGTTTGGACCCAAAGATAAGTACAGATCCCAAAATTTATAATGGTAAGTGAATCTGGAAGGGAGAGAGTTATGGCTTCTTTTGCAGCTGAGGGCAGGAGTGGGTGTATGAGCACAGAGGAAGGATGGGTGGGGAGTATTATTATTATTATTATTATTATTATTATTATTAATAATGATTTATATAGCACCCGCAGTGTGCCTGGTGCTGTACAATCAGTAGGAAGGAGAAATCAGGGGGTGGGGGTAGGGTCTCCCCTGAGTGAGAGACGGGGGAGTGGGTGGGATGGGGCGTGGATGTCTGGGGTTTTTATAAAAAACTATCCCACCTACTCCCCAATCATATATTTGACTGACATATATTTTATTAATATGTTGTTTTGACTAATTGTAAGCTGCCCCGAGCCATATAGATAAGAAAGGATGTAAGTCCAAAATGTCTGTATAAAAAAAACCTCCTATAGATTTAAGCATTACTCCTAAACCAGTTAAAAGTGCAGTAAACTGACAGATTCGTGGTAACTGATCTGCACCAATAATGATCGGTTACCAAGCAGTATCTCTTTATTATTCAACAGTTTAACCGAATTACCAGTTTACTGTAGGACGGTTTTGTGCCATTTACGGCGTTAGTGTTGCCATTTTTCTGACCATCCCACGGTTCCTGGCACGTCCTGTTTTCCCATAATTCCTTCCCTGTTTATGCCCCGAGCCCTGGTTTCAAGTTTAGCTCAGTTTCCCATTGGGTACCTAGTTCAAACCTGCTGGATGTAGTTTTGCTGTTGGTTCAGAAATAAACTGGAAATGACGGGACACAGGGAACCAGTGAACAGTTTACACAGTACATCGGCTATGCGGTAAAGAGAAGGCGGTATTACGCCAATCAGATAACCACTGCAGGGATGGGACTCAGGGTGGAATTTTGGTTCTTCTTGATTTTGGGATCTTGGTTTGGAATTTTTTTTCAGGGGGGGGGGGTTTCCCATTGATCCCCTCCCCCGTTTTTTTTCTAATTGACTTCAGTGGGATCTGAAAAAGAACCGCAATTTTGGATTATGGTTTTAAAACTGAAACGGCCATTTTTGAACCGTTTCAGTTCTATCCAAAACCGAAATTCCCACCCCTAGTTACCAATCAGTTAATGAATTAGCTAGTCAAACTTTTGGTTGATAACGACAGGTTGGTGCAGAAGCAGGTAGCATATTTGCTGCCTGCGGGTAATATAGGAAGTCAGAAAAATGGAACAGGAAGTCGGAAAATCAGGACAAAAAATGGTAAATTGGTAACTCTGGTAGCCCATCCGGCACTAACCGGGTACTAATCAGTAGTGAATGTTACCGGGTTGGCTACAGTACCACAATTCCGACAGGCATACTCATTTCACAAGCACTTGACTCAGCTCTAACCAACCATGTGTGTGGAATTAATTATCCATTTCCGCTCGTTGTCCTCCACCCTTAATATCTTGCCAGTTTCAACCAAATTTGATAGAGCAGTCAGCGGCCCCAAGGTAATGGGGGCTGCAACTTTTTTAAACAATAGCTGCAGCTGGAGTGAAGATATGGGGTTTGGGGAGGGTGGGGATTTGTTGTTGTTTTCTCTTCGCCTCCCTACCAAAAGGCCAGGTCAAATGGTTTTCATCAAGCACCCTGTGCAAGCCCTGTAAGGATTGGGCGGTGAGGGGTGTCCGGGATGTGGGGGGATGTTGGAGAAGGGGCAGAGAGTCAGGATCAGGGCTAAGAGATGAGATAAGAAGGCCAGAGGCCAAGGCAGAGCCTTGCAATGACAAATGACTGAGAACAAGAGATTGGAGGCGAGGAACGAGAGGGCAAGGAGCACAGACTCAGGACTCAAGGGTGGAGCAAGGAAGAAGGAACGAGAGCAGAACGAGACAAAGGCGGAAAACAGGCAAAGAGAAGTGGACCTGTACCTGCTGCTACCAGCCAGCCTTATATGCTAGCAGGCAGTCAATCAGGAAGCTGAGGGTGCGGCAAGAACTGGAACTGGGGGGGAGGGGGATCAACAGGGTCAGGACTGCAGTGGGGCTGTAGAATCGAGTGCCACTTCCGAACACACGCACGCACGCGTCGCCAGGCTGAGGCTGGACACTGACAATTACTAACTCCTCAAGGCACTCGGACCTCCCAGTGATCCAAAGCTCGAGGAATAATCAAAAGGGGGTATGGCAAACCAGAGAGGCCTGCTGCCCAGAAAGCCGGTGTGGTGTCATGGTGTAAGAGTGCAGTACTTGGCCCAGGTGGTAGGGGGAGCCCCCCGGTTCGAGTCTCGCCTTAGCCATGAACTCACCGGGTGACTTTGGGCCAGTCAAAGAACTCTCAGCCTAACCTACCTCACAGGGTTGTGGTAAGGATTAAGAGTTTAGTTCGTTGTTAATGTTATAGTTAATAAGTTAAAGAACTGAAAGCCACCCTGAGCCTTAAGGGATAAGGTGGGATTAAAAAAAAAAGTCTAAATAAAACAAAAATACCAGTCCTGATTGCCACATCCTGGGTCTAATAATTGCTTCCGGATACCAGGCCATATCTTTGACACAGGGGTGTAGCTAGGTGGGCACGGGCCCTGATACAGAGGATAGAGTGGATCCCCAGCTGGGGCACCCCACTCCAGTGTGCAGATGCGTTCTACATGTGTGTGGGTCCCAGGGGCACGTGGGCCCCGGTGCCCCTGCGTTGACCGGCACAGCTCCTGTGAATGAAGCTGCGTTGACATCACAAATCTGCCCCGTTGCGGAGGTCAGTCCGGGAGCAACTCTGGCTGCTGGGATTTCGAGCCCTGGCGCATGATCCCAGCAGGATGAGGACGATGAGTAAGCAGGGTGGATGGACTGGTCCCTGCGTATCGTGATTAATGCACAGAGCAGAAAAGGGGAAAACTTTTCTTTTCCATGGGGACAATTTAAAAGTTAGTCCCAGCTCCAAGGGCCGCTTAGCGGTTGGGGGCGAGGGTGCTTAAGGGGTGCAGCTCAGGGAAAGGAAGGTCCAGATCGTCGATCTGTGCCATGGAGCTGTCCCCTCTCCTTGTCTCTGCTCCCTCAGTCATTCAACGCTTGGGGATAGGGAATGGATCCAGGGGCCAGGTTCAGGAACTGAATAAAAACTAGCCATGGATCACATTGGGCCCCCAGGCCTGAGGTTTTCCCCACCCGTGAGAATTCCACACAGCCGCTGCTTTCCTCTGATCTGGGAGGATGCTGCCTCCCAGTGGACACAGTGGAACCAACAGCTTGAAACAGTCTCTTTCTCGGCAACGATGGGTGTGTTCACAGGAAATGTTTTTCCTTGGGTAAAAATTACCCCTGGGTAGTTTATCCAGGGGTAAAAATCATCTAGGCCACATTCCATTCATTTGATGTAATTGTGCTTTACTTTGTTTTTACTGACCTGAAGCATTCTCACAAACAAAAAGTTCAACCAATGTTATGGGAAGAGAAGTATGTACGCCTGCAGGGGTATGGACTCCTTTTTTGGCTTGTATTCTGAAATAACTGTTCGTGTGAATGCTTATCACGAACCTGGAGAGAAGTGGGCAACTTTGAAGTAGCTGCCTCCAAAAGTGAGGCAAACCTCCTATGGTTAATTATTGATTTAATTTGATCATTACACCACAGCAAGGGGGGAGATTGCCACTGTACTACTTTGGATTACACCGTTTGTCTGAACACTACAAAAGTAGAGCAATTACTTCAATTTAATTAAATCAATGTAATTCGGTTTATGCTGTTCATCCGAATGCTACCAGAGTGGAGCAGTTACTTTGATTTAATTAAATAAATGTCATTACTTCGCTTTATGCTGTTTGTCTGAATGCTACCAAAGTGGAGCAGTTACTCTGATTTAATTAAATAAATGTCATTACTTCGCTTTATGCTGTTTGTCTGAATGCTACCAAAGTGGAGCAGTTACTTCGATTTAATTAAATCAATGTAATTCGGTTTACGCTTTTCATCCGAATGCTACCAAAGTGGAGCGGTTTCTTTGATTTAATTAAATTAATATAATTACTTCAGTTTATGCTGTTTGTCTGAACCCTACCAAAGTGGAGCAGTTACTTTACCCAAAGGGTACCCAACTGAGCTGAAAGAATTAGCTGCCACCGGATCCATGGTATCCAGATACTGAGCTCCAGCAATGACCAGATAGTGAGAAGTATTCTTTTATTGTTCAACGAATTAACCAGATTACTGATTTAGCAGCATGTTACCACACAATATCGCAGTGTGATATTCAGCTCTAAACTTCCAACAGGCCCAAATCAGGCAAAACCCTCACCACTTGCTTTTCGGGGGGGAAATCCCACAGTTCCACCGTGCCTCACTTTTGGAGGCAGCCACTGCAAGGCCAGCCACCTCCCTCCAGGTGGGAAACTCGTAGGGGGCAGAGCCACTTCGGAAAGGGCAAACTGGCTGCCACATCCTTTTCTGCCATAACCCCGCCCTGGCGGAATCTTGTGCCATCCTGGCGCTCTAGAAGGAGGAGGGTGGATGTCATAAAGGCAGGGCATGTGGGGGCTGGAATGGGTACACTTTACTGGGGCCCGGGGAGCCAGCATAGGGTTGCCATGTATGCAAAGTTTTCCAGGACATTTATGAAAAATACATGTTTCAGGGCCTGCATGGGCACCTTAGAGCCAGCAACATGTATTTTTTGTCAGTGTCCTGGAATAAATTGCATCTATGGCAACCCTGGGCTGCATGCCCTTTGCCATGAGACAAAACTGAGGCTTGAGAATGTTTATACAAACGTATTTCTCTGCGCCTATGCTTCTTCCATGACTCATGAGATTGTGTGTGTGGGATGGGATTGCAGTGGGGACCCCAAGTTACAAGCTTGTACCAGGCCCAGAGAAATGATGCCTGGGACTTACATAAAGGGGGTGGGAAGGTTGCCGTACCTCTCCTTTAAAACAGGATAAGTATGAAAAATCCATATTGCAGGGCTGCGTTGGTTCCAGTGCAGCCCTGTGTAACATGCATTTTTCATAAGGGGAGGTATGGCAACCTGGCTGCCCCCTTTCTGAAGTGGCTGCCCCCCTGTTTCCTCCAGAAGCCCCGATTCTCTGGTTTACCAAGGGTGCCCCTGGGTAAACCGAGAAATCAGAGCATCCCTCCGAACCTTCAAACTCTGGGTGCGAGCCCCACAGCTTCATAGGGAATAATGGGTGTCCCTTATTTCAGAGCCCACAACCCTATAGGCGCTTTCCACACAGACACGCTAACACTGATAAAATGGATGTTACGTTTTATTATACACGTTGCAGGGCACCCATAGAGCACACCTGCAGCCCTGCAACATGTATAATAAAATGTCGCACCCATTTGATCAGTGTTAGCGTGTCTGTGTGAAAAGGGCCATAGACGCCTTTCTTCAGAGCCACCTCAGCTCCACGGAACATAATAAAGGCTCCTTATTTCAGAGCCCCACACCCCATTGAACATAATGGATACCCCTTTTTTTTCCGTGTCCCACAGTTCCATGGAACATAATGGATGCCCCTTATTTCAGTGATTCAGAGCTCCATAGTGCCCCTTATTTTTGAATGTTAGGGTTGGCAACTCTACTTTCAGGGGGCAAGACTCCCCATCCCCTGACTCTTTGGGGGAAAGGAGAGGGTCAGAAGCAGGGCAAACTGTCCAGAACTAACTGGCTCCATGGTTAGCTGTCCTCCTTCTGCGCCCTGTCAGACCCTCATGAGGGGGCGCATCTTCCCCTGCCAAGCAGCGGAATGGTTTCACTTTGAATCAAGATGATAAGCGGACAGCAACATTCAGCCTACGAGGCAGAGGGGGGACCACGGAGGCAGCTCGTTTATAAATCAGCGACCAGCTTGGCAAGCCTTCGCCACCCAATTGCTGAATTTGTTACACTATCTGGAGAAAGCTTAATGGGAAAAGCTAATAATTGCCAAGATAAGGGAGAGGGAGAAGGCTGCGGCGTGGCCTTGGTTTTAAGGCAGCAGCAGCATCCTTGACATCTTTACAACACAGGCGGGCATTTGCTTGGCCAGAGACAGAATGGCAAATATCAATGTTCGGGCCAGCATCTCTCCTGGTTTTTCCCAGAGAGTCTCCTGGTTTTGACCCAGTCTCCAGGAAAAACTCCAGTCCTCTTTCCACCACCCGGTATCCCAAGTATCTTGCCATCTCCGTCCAAAACTCTGCTGCCAGGGTCATCCACCTCACCCGTCGCTTCGACCACGTACAGCCCCTCCTGGCTCCCCCTTCCTGAACGAATCCTGCACAAGCTCCTAGTCTTCACCTATAAAAGTCTGCGCAACCTCGCTCCCCCCTCCCACCTCTCTGTGCTAATTTCCCTCTGTACTCCAGTCCGTGAACTCCGTTCCTCCTCTGTCCCCTCCAAAGCCTCCCCTACTCCCCTAACCGCCTTTGTCCCTAGCTGCCCCCCACGCCTGGAACTCCCTCCCTGCCCACATCCGCCTCGCCCCTTCCCTTCGTACCTTCAAATCCCTCCTCAAGACCCACCTCTTCCGCTCTGCCCTCCCCAACTCCTCGCTCCCCTCACCTAACTCCTGCTGATCCCCTCCATCCAGTACAATCTGTTACCTGTGTACTCATATCCTCACCACACGGACCAGCCATCCAGCCATCATTCTCGATGTAACCAAACCAAGCGCGTGCACCTGGGACCTCGCATCTTTGTGAATGTTACACTCCTTGTCTCTCCCTCTGTTCCCCTTCCTTCGTCTCCCTCCACCCCCCCTCTGTCTCTCAGATTGGAAGCCCTAGGGCAGGGACCGTGTTTGTTCCATTACTTTGTGAAGCACCAGGTACATTGCTTGTGTTATATAAATGCTTGCTAATAATAATCATAATTAATAAAAGGCTGGCCTGCCCAATGGACAGGGAAGACATCTTATTCAGAGAGGTGGAGCATCTCAGGGCCTTGACTAGCTCGAGAGTCTTAAGTTTCTCAGAGTGAGTCAAGGCCCTGAGATGCTCCAAATATGGTACTGACACCTTAGTCCCACCTTAGAAAGCTGCATTGAGGCCATCTCCCACTCATCAGCTATCGGGGTGGCAGGGGGTCCTGTACCTCCTTGTTCCCATACTGCAAGGGAAACCTTCATGGCAGGCTACCCAGAGGCAGGGCCACAGCAGCAACCTGGGGTGAGCGACCTGGGCCCCGCTATTTTCTCTACTCCCAGGGGCCCCGCAGTTGCTACTCTTTCCCCCCCTCCCCACCAGAGCAGGGTATAGGGGCCCCATTCCCTCCCAGCAGGGCCCAAAACACAACCCCCCATAGGGGCCACAGAGGATGCCCCTGGGACCACAGGGGAGGGGAGTGGGGCCACAAGGGGCCCTGTATTTTATTTTCCCCACAAATTTTAAGACCAGCCCTGGGGCCAGCCTTAATATTTGCCGGGCCCAGGGCGAAGATAAAATGTGGGGCCCCGGTGGCCCTTTCCCCGTCCCTGGCATATCCGGGTCCCTGTTGGGAAGTAGAGCCCTGGTGGAAAACAGGAGCCACTGCAGGGCTCCCAGAAGCAGAGAAAAGACTTAGAGCAGGACCCGCCAAGGCCTGTCACGTCACCCCGTGCGCCTACCCAGAAGAGTTGGCTCGCTCGAAGCCTCCCTTTGGTTACGATACCAAGACACAATCTTCAAGTCACTTACTCCCATTGGTTTTCAATAGGGCTACTCTGGAGTAACTTGATTTGAAGACTGAAGTCAGCCAAAAGGCCGAACGCCCTCTTGGGCTCGCAACAGTCGGACTAAACAAACATCCAAGCTTCTTCCCGGGAAGCCGAGAGCTGCCCCTCCCCGCTCAAGCGCCCCCCATCGGTGATGAGAGAAAACCGCTGACTCTGAGGGGACAAAAAACCCCTATCCCCGCCCGCCAAATGCCTTTTTAAACAGAAAAGTCTTACACCACCTCTGTAAGACACCCAGACCCGGGCTCAAACAAACCCCCGAGGGAAGGGGGGTTCTGTAACAACGGGGCAGCAACCAGAACAACCCCCTGTGAGTTCTTGTTGTATGAATAAGGCTCATGGATGGTACCCACGGGGAGCTGCTGCTGGCCGAGTCTCCGGGTTCTGTGGGAAACCGTAGTCTACAGCTGCTTCCCAGCGTTCCCTGAGAGGGGCAGGAACTTCTGCAGTCCCCACGGCGGGCGGCTCTCTAATGGCGATGTTAACACTCGTCAGAATGCGCTCATCCCGCGAGAGAACACCCGTCCTTGTAAAGGTTCGATTTGGGGACCCGGGCACGTGCAAGCGTCCTCTCGCGCTAAAAGGGGATGAGTGCGTTCTGACGGGCTCTAATCCTCGCCATTAAAGAGCAGTGGTGGTGACGGCGAAAGTTACCGCCCTGCCGGCGTAACGTCAGAAAGCAGCTGCTTTGGGGTGGCTATGCCAGAAAGGGAGGGTCGGAAAGTCCCTAAGGCCCGCCTTTCTGATGCTGAGTCTCCCTTCGGCCCTCAGAAGCCTCCGTTTTTCTGGGTTACTGGCTGACCCGCAGAACCTCGGAGCCTGGAGACGCTGGGCCAAAACCCGGAGAGGCAGAGGTAGCAACCCTTGAAGCGGTGGCCCCTCCATAACCAGCTAATAGGCAAATGATTCAAACACTTGGCAAATGATTCAACTTCCCAACTGTCCTGGGAGTGAGAAAATCCTTTGTCATTTTTAACCTCAACCTTTCGCCCTTTGGTTGAAATTAGGGTTGCCATATAGGCACGTTTTCCCAGGACACTTATGAAAAAATACATGTTGAAGGGCCTGCATTGGTGCCTTAGGTGCCCTGCAACATGTATTTTTCATAAGTGTCCTGGAACTATTTCCAAACATGGCAACCCTAATTTAAATCCATCATGAAGAAGCACAGGGAGGGGTACGGATTTCACACAACACTTCAAATGCGGAACTGCCGGCTTTAGAAGGGCGTTGTGTGTAGGGCTGGCCTCACCACAGGGGGAATTGTGCCAACCACCCCCCGGCCTTGGCTGTTATTATCGACTCCTGTGGCCCCCGCAGTGGTCCGTTTTCCCCAGGGCAGGGCGCAGGCAGGGCCCCGTTCCCTGCAGAGTCCGAAACAGTCGCCGCTAGGGTGCCACAGACGATGCCTCCAAGGGGGCGGGTCCACCAGGGGCTCCGCCTTTTATCTTTGCCTTGAGCCCTGCAGATTGTAAGGCCGGCCCTGGTTGTCTGAAGGAGGGTTAAGAACGGCCCCTTTTACACGAGCGGTGCCCACGCACGCCACTGCCTGCGTAAGGGTCTATGCCATCCTGACTTTTTTTTCATCTTGAATTCAAGGTAAAGAAAGAGGCAAGTTCTTATTCCTGAGATATGGGTGGTTGGTAATTCTTGATAGTGGGGGCTCCATAGGGTTCTATACGGCTTCTGAAAGTCAGGGGGGCCCATGAATTGCCTATTCCTGAGAACTTTCCGAATTAAAAACGAAATGATCTTTCAGAGACTGCTCTTCAACTGGACTTTTACCTTGCGTGCCCAGTCCTGGAGAGGAGAAAGTCTCTTTATAGCCCAGCAACCCAGCGCCTGAGCAAGAGATAATATTTGAATAATTGACCAATGCTTTTCATTAAAAGGATTTATTTTTGGCAGCTTTCTTAGAACCTGCTTTTTCAGAACAAAAGGACTTGGTGCTCTAGCCTCCTTAGAATACCCCCAGCTTTAATCCCCGATGAAAGGGTCTCGACTAGGGGTAGGAGGTGACTTCTAGAGGCGGGATTAATTGCAAAAACCAGGGCACCTCCCAAGTCCCTGCAGGATGAAGTCCTGTGTGAGTGAGTAGGGCTGACACTCTTTCTGGAAGAAAGCCTGGAGAGGGGGGGGGGGCACATTTGTGGGGCAGGGCAAATTGGATGCCACACCCCTTTCTGATGTAATCCTGCCCCATATGCAGTGTTGGGGGAGGGGCTATGTTGTAAAGGAGCAGGAAAAAGGGGCGGCTACACCCCCTTTCTGATGTAGCGCCGCCCTGGTGGAAGAAAGGGCAGAGCTACATCAGAAAGTGGGTGGGACGGTACCTATAGCCCGTTCCTTTTCTGATATATAGACACCCACCCCCAGAAGACCCACCCACTCTGGGGTAGCCAGAAAAACGGGGGCTTCCCTCGGAGACTCTGGGTCAACAAATCCAGAGTCTCTGGGTGTCACCAGAGACCTGACAGCCCTGCACTCTAAAGTCTCTACAAGATGAAGCCCTGGATGATACTGTAAGTGGATTGAGGCTGGATTTAGACTGCTGATCCCACCTTCCCAAACTGACGCAGCTGTTCCCTCCTCTCTCATTTTCTGGCCATGCTTTGTAGCGCCAAGGAGGGTCCCCTCCCTGACTCTCCAGGACTGAGGCCACATCCCAACAAATGGAGGTAAACCAACGTAAGTAAACCAAAGTAGTAGGTAAACCGCTTCAGTAGCGTTCAGACAAACAGTATAAACCCAACCTACTCAGTGTGTAAACTACTCTGATTTAAATTAAATTGAAGTAACTACTCCACTTCAGTAGCATTCAAACAGTGTAAACCGAAGTAACTACACTGATTTAAATTAAATTGAAGTAACTAGCATTCAAACAGTGTAAACTGAAGTACTACTCTGATCTAAATTAAATCGAAGTAACTACTCCACTTCAGTAGTGTTCTGACAAACAGTGTAAACTGAAGTAACTAGTTTGATTTAATTAATTCAGACAGAGTACCTACTCTAATGTGGTGGCATTCAGATGAATGGTGTGGACTGAAGTAGCTAATCTGATTTAAATTAAATTGAAATTTACTACTCCACTTCAGTAGCGTTCAGACAAACAAGTAACTACTCTAATTTAATCAATTCAAAGTAACTAGCACTCAGAGGAACATACTCAGCACTAGCATGGTAGCACTCAGAGGAACAGTGTGGACTGAAGTAACTACTCCGATTTAATTAAATTGAAAAAAGTAACTACTTCACTTTGGTAGCATTCAGATGAACACTGTGAACCAAAGTAAGTACTTTGATTTAATGAAATTGAAGTAACTACTCTGCTTTGGTAGTGTTCAGAACCGTAGTAACTGTGAACCAAAGTAATGACTTTGATTTAATTATTTTATTTTATTAAATCAAAATATCGACTCCCCCTTCGTAGCATTCAGACGAACAGTATAAACCAATGTACCTACTTTGATTTAATTAAATTGAAGTAACTATTTCCCTTTGGTAGCGCTTATCTGAACAGTGTAAACCGTAGTAGTGCTGCGGCAATTCCCACCCCCCTGGCTCAGACGTAATGATCGCTAAACTGTGGTCACACCCTCCTCCTGATAAGGGTTCGCATGAACCATTGCAAACTGAAGGGGAAATTTTTCAGGAACGCGTACTTCTCTTCCTTCTCCTTAACGGTAAGGCGTTCAGTGCTCTGTTCGTGTGAATGAAAAACCGAAGTAAGGCCTAATTGCATTGAATGAACTGTTTGTCAGAGCATGGCCTGCATTATTTTCCTTCCTCCGCCTTCCAGTTTAGGATTCTTCCATTCAGTGCCCGGCCCCTACTCCTGGCTCGCTGCGACAGCCAACTTTCCTTTGCTGCGCCTCAGTTTCCCTCGCCCCGTCTGACAGCAACGTAGCGACTTCCTGCCCGGTGGGGAGGCGCCGATTGTTTGCCAAGAGCTTTGTGTAATCCTAGTAAGAAAGAGGCGCTGGAGCCCCGGTAACTATTAATAATCCTTGGCGTGGAGCTGTCTCGGCGTTCATTAATATGGATAGGCCAGGGAAAGAGAAAGGGGAACTGCGGCACAATGCACAGTAGCTGTCATAATAACTCAGCCGTTTACATTGTTCTTTTTAAAAATAAATACCCACAACAGGCCGGCTCCGTGGAAGCAAGTGATGACGTCTGGAATTTTTATTTTTAATCAGGAAAAAAAGGCATTGATTTCTAAGGCACTCACGCCAATGGGGGGGTGGGAGCTCAAAGTGACAGATTTTTCCTTTGCACCTGTTTCTTTAGGGCATATTTTGCATTCCTGCATCCTATTATTATTATTATTTTATTTATTTTAGCATTTCTCTAGCCCTTTCAGAGTTCCAAGTGCTTCACAGTCATCGTTTAGTGCTCCCTCACAACAACCCTGTGAGGTTGGCCATTCGTGTCCCCGTGTTCCAGATGGGGGACCTGAGGCTGAGGGGGTGTGACCTGCCCAATGCCAGCTAGGGAGCTCGTGTCTAGCCAGGGATTCGAACGCAGGCCTCCCGGGTCCAAGTCTATCTCCTTAGCTCCCGGGCTACACGGTCTCTTAGGGGCCAGTCACATTATAGGGAATGCGGAGGACCCAGTCCTCCTGACAGCATAATGGGAGCAGGGCGGAGCTGGAAGGCTCTAGCTGCAGTTTCTTCAGCCTTACTACCTGGTCGCCTGGGGCCCGGTCAAGGGGTTAATGAGCCCAGATGTGGATTGCTGGGCTGGGCTAAGTGGTTCAGGGGGACCGGAAGCCCTGCTGGCCACTTCAGGCAACGTCCTGACCGAGTTAATTCAACGTCGTTAATCTGATGCAGCCTGACTTCTGTTTTACTCCCGCAGCATTCACTAAAGTGAGGTTACATGGACTAGGAAGTAGGAAGGGAAGCATCTGCTTGTGGTGGTCCTCCTATATATGTGCCTGGCAGCCCCCTTATTCCCAGATGGGCCAGGTAAGGGGTGCCCCTTTGCTCTCGGGTGGTGGGGAAAGATTCCCCCAGTTAGTGATGATGTCCTGGAGGTCCGGTGAGCTCCCCCGAGGGCAGTCAGCCCAGTCCTTTTCACCCTGTGGCCATGCCTCTTCTCTCTGACTGTGCTGCTGTGCCTGGCTGGGGAGAGGAGCAGCGCCTGCTGATGACGACGGCCTTACTGTGGGCGGGGCAGCTCTCCCAGTGGGTCACGCGCCCCCTCAGGGGGGCTGCCTCTCCAGGTGTGTCGCGGGGCTCTCCTTCAGGGACTTCCCATGGGGTTTGGCCCATTGGTCTGCCACAGGACTCCTCCCTTTGGTTTGCATTTCAGACTAACTGTTTGGGTGAACCCCTCTCCGTGTGAGAGGAATGACCTCGGTTCAGTAATCATTAGTTCAGGTGGGGAACTGACACCGTAGTACTTCAGTTTACACTGCTTACTCCTCTACGAAAGGGGAGTCGTTACTTTGATGTTGTTCAAAGTAGTTACTTCGGTTGGCACTGTTTGTCTGAATAGCCTACTGAAGTGGAGTAGTTACTTCAATTTATGTCTCGTTTGTATGAACAGTGAAATCAGTTCACCAAGTCCTTAACTCGCTTGTACCTGAGTATTGTTCACGTGTCAAGTATTCAGGAGTAGGAAGTGAAGTAGCCTGTACTTCTGTGTTTGGTTGGCGAACCCGGTCTGCAAACCATTTCCAGGCTGCAGCATGAAGCGTCTCTCCTGCACAGAACTCTATGGAATTTGTCCCAGATCCCAGAATGCTTTGCATGCAAGGCAAGCAGGGACAGGTGTCACTGTGTTCGTTTTCATGACATGGCCACTGGGGGCAGATGGTGGCAGTACTAAGCCCGTTTTTAGACATGCCACTCTGCTCGCGGATTTAAATAATCCACTTTTAGAAAAGTCGCACGGGCAGCGTTTAGACGCACCTCCGCCGTTGGAAACAGCGGCTCGCACATTCTTTTGAAACCGGATTTCTACAACCTCGATATCAGGGTTTTTACCAATGTGGTTTCAAAAGAATGCGTAAATCGCTGTTTCCAATGGCGGTGGGATGTCGAAACGACGCCCGCGTGACTTTTCTAAAAGCAGATTATTTAAATCCGTGAGCAGAGTGTCATGTCTAAGCGCCCTAAAATGGATTACGAGTCTTGTATGAACAATACTGAAGTGAGTTACTGTAACCTGCCTAATTGCTTCAACTTTGATAAATCGGTTTAGTTTGATATATGTGAACATGGCCTTGATTAAATCAAAGGAGTTACTTCAGTTTACCACTGTCCATCAGAACGTGGGTTAGGAACCTAGCCAGAGAGACGCTGAAAGGAGGGTCTCCAGGTTGGAGAAAGCGTCGGGGAGGTGATCCCTGGATCAAGGTGTGTGGGGTAACAGTTAAGATTTATTTATTATTATTATTATTATTATTATTATAAGCTTTTATATAGCGCCAGCGATGTACCTGGCGCTTTACAGAGAATAAAACAGACATGGTCCCTGCCCGAGAGCTTACAATCTAAAGACAGGGGGAGGGGAGACAGGAGACAGGGAAGGGGGAACAGAGGAAGAGACAAGGGATGTGACATTCATGAGGATGCGAGAGATTCATGCTGCGACCACATCTTGAATGTTGTGTGTAGTTCCAGTCGCCCCATCTCAAAAAAGATATAGTAGAAAAAGAAGGGCAACAAAAATGATCAAAGGTATGAAAAGGCTTCTGCATGAGGAGAGGCTTGAAAGGTTAGGGGAAGAGATGACAGAGGGGGTATGACTGAAGTTTATAAAGCTGTGAGTGGTGTGGAACAAGTAAGTTGGGAGCAGTTATTTACCCTCTCAAACAGTACAACATCTAGGGGACACTTTAAAAAGGGGATTGGCTAAGCTCTCGGAGAATAGGGCCATTCATGGCTATTAGCCAAGTAAGTCAGGGGTTGTAAGGAGTTAAACAGGATACGTTCAGGGGGAGCCAGTGAAGAGAGAAGAGGAGAGGCTGCACATGGTCGAAGCGATGGGCAGAGTGAATGACCTTGGCAGCGGAGTTTTGGATTGCAATAAGGGGGGAGAGGTGAGAGCGAGGGAGGCCAGCAAGGAGGAGGTTGCAGTAATCGAGGCGAGAGATAACCATGGCATGAACAAGGGTTTTGGCTGAGGAGGTAGAGAGAAAGGGGTGGATCCGAGCAATGTTATGGAGGGCGAATCGGGAGGATTTGGCAACAGAGTCAATGTAAGGTTTAAAAGAGAGGTGCGTGTCAAAGAAGAAGCCCAAGCTACGGGCTTGGAGAACAGGATGGATGGTGACTCCATCGATGCAGATGGGCAGGTTAGAGGGAGAGGAAGAGGAGGGAGGAAAAATGAGGAGTTCGGTCTTGGCCATGT
>QEPC01008752.1:1714407-1769496 GCA_003113815.1 Sphenodon punctatus | reverse complement strand
GTGGCTATGTGAGGTTAGGGGGTATTTGGGGAGTATTGTGGGGTTTGAAAGTTAGGGGGGAAGCTGTGTGCAGTTTGGAGGACTTGCTAGGAGGCTGTATCAAGTTTGGGGGTATTGAAAACAGCTGATAAAAGGGGGAGCGAGTGGTGAGGTAGTGCGCGACGGCTGTAGCTGGGAGCAATACAGAGTTAGGGGGTTCTGGGGAGGGGGGCTGTGTGGTTGGGTGAACAGCTGCTAGGACTACGTGAGTTGGGGAAACTGCATGGGGTAGAGGTTGGGAGCACTACATGTAGAGCAAGGGGGGCTATATCTAGTTAGGGTGTATTGGGCACAACTGGGGCTAGGGGAGGTGTGGGGTGGAGGCTGGAGGGACAGTTCGGAGGGCTCTGAGTTTAAGGGAATTGGGAGTGGGAGGACGCGCTGTGCGTACGTTGAAATGGGGGCAGCTTAGGGGATATTTGGGGGCCCACTCTAATCAGGGGTGCAGGTGTATTTCTGCAAGCTGGAATGGGAGAGTAGGGGAATGTTGGGGTAGTAAACTTGGGGCATAAAATTTGCAGGCACTTGAGAACCATTGACACCCAGAAAACTGAGGCTGGCGACTAGTTCAGGGGTGTAGTGGGGCAAGAATAGTTTAATATCAAGATAAAGTCTGGCGACCAAACCTTTTTTGTGTTTTTTGTGGCTCCTGGAATTTGATCTGAAATTTCATGCCTTGAGTAAGCTTTTGCATACTGGGTTGAATTTGGGGATTGCAAGTCAAAGGGGGAGCTGAGGGGGATGGCGGTAATTGACACTTTAAAACTGTGTCTTTGTATAAATATCCTATAGGGAATTGGCATTGCCACTTATCTGTGTATGGGGGGGAGGGGGGGTTATTTGGGGGGTGTATTACTGTTTCTGTGTCTAGATTGGGTATTTGTGACCATGACCACCTCGATCCAAAACGAGTGTGCTCTGTTCTCCCCTCTCCTGAACTTTCAGTCTTTTGAGATGGAGGCTAGGGGGTGTATTTTAAATCCCCTACATTCACTCTTTTATAAAATGGATTACAAACTAATTTTTGGGGTGGGGGGGAGAAGTCAAAGGATGCAAGTGTACTTCCAGGTTCCTTGGGTGGTGCCAGGGATGACTTTGGGGTAAAAACAACCTGGGTGTTGGAGCTTTTGGATTTTATTCCCAGCTCCGTGTCTGACCTTGGGTGGCCTCTTCTGTGTGTCTCTTCCCTGTCTGTGAAACGGAGTAAAAGATCTACCTTCTTCCTGGAAGGGGTTGTTTCTGAGGCTTAATTCCTGCTGTTGATATGACTAGAGTGCTCTGATGGGTTTCTTTTTAAAGCATGAGGAACCTTTTCCTTCCTGTGGGCTGCCTTAAAAATGGAATACGAGTTGCATGGGCCGATAAGAACTGGCGGGCGTAAAGGGTGTGATCAGGATGGCCTAGAATCTAGATCAGGAATGGGGACCTTTCCCCTCCCAGAGGCCACTCTGAAAACTTGTACTTCCAAGGGGCATGTAGATGTTGGGGATGGGAAGCGGTTAGGGGGTTTGATCAGGAAGAGGAGGAACCAGATCATGCAGATTTCTATGGGGATCTGTCCCCTCTCCTTGTGCGTATTCCCTCATCTCTGCTCCCTTAACCTGACATCCGTATCTTAGCGCTTTGGGTAGGAACTGGACCCAGGGGCCAAATAAAAACTAGCCACAGGCCGCATTTGGCCCCCAGGCCTGACGTTCTCTATCCTTTTTCTATGCTATGGATCCATCTCCTATCCTTGAGTCCATGCCCTTCTTTCTGTTCCCTTCCCCTGATGTCGCTCGTCCAGAACTTGAGGGTTAGGAGTGGATCCATTAGCCAGATCCGGGAATTGGAGAGAGGCAATTCTTCCCCCTCCAAAAATAGCCCTAGCCGTGGGCAAAACGTAGGTTGTGGGTTTCCCATCCCTGTCTTAAAATCACTCAAAAAGAAAGGTGCCTTGTATTACGGGCCTTGCAATAGTGAGGCAGGAACAGCTGCGTATTGTGGCACCCGCAAGCAAGGTGCTCTGTTCCATTCAAGCAAGTGTCTAGCTTGGCACAAAGGCGGTATCGCCACTAATTGATGCTGCCGAGAGCTTTCCCCCATCACCAAAGCCCCTTCTCCTGTCGTTCAAGGGCTCCTCTCATCTGCCACAGCAGTTGAAGTTCACGACCTCCGACTCCTGCGACCGGATTAAGGATGAGTTCCAGCTCCTGCAAGCGCAGTATCACAGGTGAGTCTGCACGGCGGGCTGGACTACCCCAGTCTGCTCCTGTCCTATACAGGGGCAAATTGCCTTGAGTTTTCGTTTGTGCTTCTGTAAACTGTGGTGGGGCTGGTAAGACCTCGCCTGGAGTATTGTGTCCAGTTCGGGGCACTGCGTTTCCAAGGAATGGACTAGCTGACTCTTGAGTTCCCTTCTGTGAAACAGTGGTGTAGCAATGCCTAAGGACTGTGGATGTCCTGGGCTGCACAAACCAGAGAGTCTTGGGGTCCCAACTCTTGCTAGTGCACTTGGCCGCCTATCACCGTTCCCCCACTAGTTACACTGGCTAGAATGGTAGGGTGACCATATGTCCTATTTTTAAGGGGACAGTCCCTTATTCTAGCCCTATCCTAGGTGTCCCACCCCCAAAAAGGGCTTTGTCCTGTATTTGTAGGCACCAGTTTGACATCAGCAGAAGGGACAGCTGCACAGGGGGTGGGGGTAGCCAGTCTTATCCGGCGGTGGGAAGCAGCCAGAACAGGATCCGCGCAGCGGCAGTCTGGACCCGATACTGGAGTAGATATTAGGTGAGGGGCAGTGGCATAGCAGCTCATGCTGAAACAAGAATTTTTTAAAAATCTCATGAGAAATTATCGTTAGACCGAACACTGGGACCGAGATCTTGCCAAAATCTTGGTCCCAGTGCAAGATCTCGTGAGACTTCTTGCAAAATGAACTTTTAAAAAAAGTACTGGGACAGGACACCAGCTGCTGGTGGCTGCTCCCTGCCTCCGTCTGCTTTCTGCAGAGAGCTGAGCTTGCCCTCTGCCCCCCCTGCCGTGCTGCACTCTGCAGGGCTTCGCTGGGACCCAACAGTAAATTATCTGAGTGGGGAGGGGAGCAGGGACCCTCTTCCCAGCTGTGTGCAATGCTCTAATTGTCTCCTGTGTCCAGGGGGACTGATGGGGTGTGCTGCCCTGATATTGGTCTGCCTGCAAACGGGGACTGATTAGAGTGTTGCACACAGCTGGGCAGAAGCTTCCCTGCTCTCCTCCCCACTCGGATCATTTACTGCCAGGTCCCAGCTACGTTTTGCAGAGTGCAGCCTGCCAGGGGAGGCAGAGGGCAAGCTCAGCTCTCGGCAAAAAGCAGAGGGAGGCAGGGAGCAACCACGAGGCCAGAGGCCAGCAGCCCCACAGTAAGTATTTTTCTATTTTATCTTTTTCCAATGAGAATCCAGCCCGTTTCTCTCTCCATTCTCGTTTCTGAGAACGAACTGAGAAACGTGGTGGTTCTTGGAAAACCAAGAAAATACCAAGAAAGAGTTTCAGCCCTAGTATCAGCAATGATGTCAGACTGGGTGGGGTGTACCACACCAGAGGGGGTGCAACTTGGAGCTTGAGGGGACCGAGCTGGGTAGCTCAGAGGGGGAGGCTAAATATCGGTTCTGCTAAAGCTGGGCTTCTGATTAAAAATTAAACTTTCATTTGTATGTTGAAAGTGTTATGAATTGATTATAAAACTCCCAAGGTAAGTTTTCCTTTTGGCAGTACATGACTGACATATTAAACACTAAATTCAAGTAAATGATTATTGCCTTGAATACTTGAGGGTGTTGGAACTAGTGAGAGACACACACACAATACCCTAAGGGAGGAGATCACTTTTCAGCATAGAGAAGAAATATGGTCACCCTATGGAAAGGTTCTTGGTTATAAAGGCTTTAAGTTATGGTGCATGAGTTAAGGCTTTCAGTTATCTTGATGAAGTCTTAGGCCTTGTCCTGCCAAACAAAGATAAATCCAAGTAACTACTTTAGCTTACGCTGTTGGTCTGAACGCTACCAAAGTTGAGCAGTTACTTTGATTTTAATTAAATCAAACCAGTACTGAATCGTGCTCCGCGCACTCATGCTGATAAATGTCCGTGCGAAGTTACTTTGAAATACAAAGTGAAGGGAAACCTTTCCTCCTGTGTGTTCTTGTTTTTGAGAAGTAATGTCTCCTCCTAATCCCGAATAATGTCGGCTTAGCGTTGTGTTCATACGGCCGCTTCAGGATAAACCAGAAGTAAGACCAAACTATATTGAATTAACTGTTTGTTGGAACATGACCTCAAACTTCCATCTTTTAAAATGGCTTGCAGTGAATTTTCGCATGCTACAAAACGTGTTCACCAATACATAAAAATAAAGGGCAGTGTTAAGGTGTTGTGTGACGTGGTCTATCCATTTAATGTTTAATTTTCCTGTCTTGGAGTGTTTAAAATTGTGGCATTTAAATTATTGTATAAAGGGTAAAGATTAATGCAGTCTTGCCTTAACTACTCTTAACACCAATGTGGTGGTGGGTTGTTGTTTTTTTGTTCCATGATGCAAGGAGACTTAAACTCGTGGTTTCTCAGATCCAAGTCTAGCTCCTTATCCACTAGGATACGCTGGATCTAATGATTCGTGCCTGTAGAAGGCACTGTGGTGAGGACTCTATATGGAACTGTGCAAAAAATATATTTCTTGGAGGAGGCTAGACTGATAGGACTCCTTTTTTTCCCTTTTCTATTCTTTCTACTCTACAACCCAGAGGGTTGATCACATGGAATGTGCAAGCAGGTCCTTGGGAGGGCATCACCAGTGGAAAAAGATGCCCACACCCCTGTTGCCCCTGGCAGTATATCCTCGGGGAGAACTTTCTTTCTGTTGCCGTATTGGAGACCCATGAGAACAGGGGGTTCCTTAACCTATAAAGCGGTGGAGAAAACTACCACCTGGGAATCATTTAAAATCACTGCTAAAGAGTTCTCCTGCAGTGAATTGCCCTTCCGTAATCGGGAACTTTTGGGGGGGGAAGGAGGGGACTGGACACATCTACGTGTCCACATTTCTTCAAACCAGCTAATTGCGATATTAAAATGCATGAAACATTGCCCCATCTCTAGGAATCTGTTCTGAATTGTATCCAGAGGGGAGGGATAAAAGTGCTCCCTTCGCGTATCTCCCAACATCTCCCCCGTGCTTCAGCCAATAAGCTCCACCCACTTGGTTAATAAGCTCCGCCCCTCCCAACATTCCAAGCACATAAAGAGGGACACTCTCCTGTTTCTCGCTTCACTAAGTTTCTTGTCATTCCATCGTCTTCTCCGTTATCCCCTCAAGTGTTTTTTCCGGGAGGCTCGCCTAGATAAGGGACTGCTGGGGGCACTGCCTTTGGGTTCAAAGGAGGGAGTTGGCTCCCCCTAGGTGAAAATACCTTTTCTTTAAAAAAATAAAATAAAAAAAAATAAAAAATAAAAATGCCATGTATGTGACGGCAGGAATCACTGAAGGGCCGTTGCACCTTGTAGATCAGGTTTCTCAAACTCTTCTATGCTGGTAGCCCTGTACCCCTCCACTATGGGCTATGACGACACACACCCCCGACTTCTCTTAGTAACCCCTTTGAGGAATCCACAGGCCAAGAGCCTGTTTTTCTGATGTTGTGGGAGGGGAGGTGAATCTGCACCCACAGAACCCTCGAATGAGACGAGTGGGACACTGACTCTGCTCCTGCTGCTCGGCGACTCCTCAAGCCCGCAGCAGGAGCCTTGACTGGCAACCCAACTCCTATCGCTGGGGGTGTAGGGAGGAAGGGCAGTGCCGTTCCCACTCCTGAACAGGACACTCGTCAGGATGGGGCAGAAGCTTCTGCAGGACCCTGGCCTAGTGCTTCTTGCCGGGGGGGGGGGGTCACTGCTGCGGAGGGAACCTCTTGACCCCCAGGGAAGGCACTTCTGCAGGCCCTGACCCACTGCTTTTTCTGCCCTGGTCCCTCTGGCTCGGTCTTTTCTAAGACTGGCCCTGGTGTGGTGGCAGCGAATGCCCTAGAGCTACAGGCTGCCAGTAGATCTTTGGGAGGCCACAACTCTCTGTTGGTGCATGACTGTTTGAGATTGTCTGCAGCCAAAGGGGCTAGACGCTTGCTGTCTTTAAATAAGATGGTAAAGACTTGAGAAAATCCAATCCGTCTGCAGCAGGCACTCAAAGTAATAAAGCCTGCCTTAGAACCGCAGTTCGGCTTGCCTCTTCTAGCACAGCAAACCGTAGAATTGGAAAAGGTGCCAGGAAGGGAAACTAGGAGGATGCTAGGTTTGGAGCAGTTTCCGTACGAGGAGAGGCTCAGTAGGTTAGGGCTCTCCAGCTTGGAGAAGAGGCAGCTGAGCTGGGACAGGATAGAAGTTTACAAATTCTCGAGCCATGTAGAGCCAGGCCCTTTTCTCTCCCATTCTAGTGCCCTGTAACATGTAGAATAAGATGTTACACCCAGTTTATCAGTGTTGGTGTCTGTGTGGAAAGGGCCTACGTCAATACCACAATTAGCATCTCCCTTTCCTCAAAAGACTAGAAATAGGGGACCTCCTGTGAAATTAACCAGATCCAGATTTAAAATAAATAAAAGCAAGTACTTTTTTCACTCAATCTGTGCAAGTCCTTGCCGCAGGTCATTGTGATGGCCAAAAGCATAACGGGGTTCCAAAAAATATTGGGAGATTTATTCATTTTTTTATCCACAGGATAGGTCAATAAATAGCAGGTAATTGAGTTGGTTGAGAGCTCTGCCAGGAGCTGGGAGTGAGTAGCAGAACTCCATTATAACCAGTTGTGTACTCCTCTGGAGCCACCGCCGGTGCTGCTGTTGGAGATGGGATGTTGGGCTAGACGGATACTGGTTTGACCGAGCACAGCACTTTGTCATCCTGAATCCATTTCTGCTACTCGGTCCTGACTCTGGTAGTCGAAGATCTCGATTGTGGAACTTGGTTGCATTTGCCAGCCTTTTAAAATAAAAAATAAAAAAGCAGGTCTGTCCTTTCTCACTTGAAATATAAAATCTGGGCCGTTCAGTTACTGGCATTCTGGCGGCTGCAGTCTGTTTAATTACGTTTAAAAGAAATAGTAAATGCTGCTTTTAATTTAAAAAACAAACAAACTAAGGAAGAATTGTCTGGCATAATGGGAAAATGCCCCTTTTGAAATATCCATACGGCTCCTCATCCTTCTTGTACTATATGCCAGGGATGGGGTTGGGGAGGAACCTTTCCCTCCCAGAGGCCATTTTGAAAATGAGTACAAGTTCTGATGTACGAAGACACATGTGCCAAAGGGGGTCACTTGGGAAGAGGAGGGTCGGAGGTCATGATCTCTTCTGTGGGTCGCTCTCCTGTCCTTGTGTGCAGGCCCTCATCTCGGCTTTCCCCCCTTACCATGAGCTCTTTCAATGTTTGCGGGTAGGAGCCAGATCCAGGAACTGGAAAGGGGCCAAATTAAAAACTAGCCACAGACCATATTTGGCCTCTGGACCTGAGGCTCCCCCACCCCTACTTTGGCACTGGACATCTTACTGAGTAGGATGTTTATGCTTTATTCTTGAGTGAAGCAAAATAACTTGAGAGTTTCCATTTTCTTAAACCTATAAATAAAGATCTGACCTGTAGCAGAACTTCCTAATGAGCGAGTCCTTTTTAGAGAGGATGGTAGCACAACCCCACATCCAGAGTGTTGTGTGAAATTGTTAACACTTATTTACGCTCTTTGGCTCTTCTTATTTATTTGTTCGTTTGCTGCTGCCCGGTGCAAAGGATGGAATATCGAAATGCAGGGAAACTGGCAGCTGTGTGAATATGTTGCACAGGGCCAAGGCAAACTCAGATTGCCAAATGAGGGGTAAGTTTGCAAGGGAGAAAGGGTGTTGTGTGAATGAGCCCTCCATTTTTTAAATTTTATTTTATTAAATGGAGTGCATTGTGTTCTCAAGCAGGAAGTGGCAACACGCAAATGCCATCCTAATCTTTTAGCACCTATTTTTTGTGTTTATCCTTGCAGCTTGAAGCTGGAATGCGATAAGCTGGCCAGTGAGAAATCGGAAATGCAACGTCACTACGTCATGGTAAGGACGGCACAAGACTAACCTTGGGTGCGCACGTGGGGACCGTAGGTGTGGTTAGGGCTTTACACAGTGGGATGGGCAGGACCCTATTCAGCCCAACTGAATGGGAATATTGACCCTAGATCACTTTTTGAAGAGACCAATAGGCCAGGGGTTTCCTAAATGTTTTGCCTATGTGACACCCCCACCCCACCCCAACTTGGGAGACTTGAATATAATTGCATGACCCAGACCAGCAGCAAAGGCCTTGGAATGGAAAGCATATTGGATGGGATCAGGATTGTGACTCTTACCTGCGGATAGTCGGATCCCATGTAAGGAACGAGGCCTCATACTGGTGCCTTTGGGGTCTTGGCGAATGTGGCAGCCTCTGTAGTGCCGCAGCGGCACTCGGACTGGCTGACACAGGCACCCCTCCGTAGAGCTGCTGTCCTGGTGTGGCCTCCCAATGGCTCCAGCCTTATTCCTTGCCCTGCTCAGATTGCCGATAGCCTTTATTGCAGGCCAGGCTAGCTTGGTAGCAGCAGGCAACGGAGTAGATCAAGTCAGCCCACCTTGTGTTGTGGCCTGACATCCATCCTTAATCTGCCCTGGACCCCACCTCCCCCTCTAGCCGACCTGGATCCCTTGAGCCTTTTCCTCAACGCTGATCCAACCCAACTTTCAGCCCTGGCTTCCTGTACTTTCAGCACTTGATGGCCTAGTCAGCTGCTGTAGACTCTCGAAGCTGTTGAGTGCAAAGTCCCAAATGGGATACCTGCCAGTTTTAACAGGTCAAATTCTTGTCTCTGCTCTGTATAACCTGTTGAGAGAAATTGGGTCCCTCCCCTTCAGTGACTTAACCCTCAGTGGTAAACTGGCTAGAAAGGGAGATTTAGATTGAACCTCAGGGGAAAATTGCTCCCTGTAAGGGCAGTTGAGGAATGGAACAGGCTACCAGGGTTTTCTATCATTGTAGGTTTTTAAGAAGCTGGATGAGCTTATATCTGGGATGATCTAGGTATGGGAGATCCTGCTTCAAGCAGGAGGCTAGACTCCATGATCCTGTGGGGGGGTCCCTTCCTCTGCTAAGATTCTATTAACTAAACCTTATAGAACCTCTTTTGAATTAATGTATCAAATTATCATTATTCCTAACATTGTTTAATGTATTAAAGTATAAACTTAATGTACATCTTGAAGCACAAAAAAAAGAGAATTCAACCTAATAAACAGTGAAGCTCTCCAAAAAGTTGAAACAAATAAAATAGAACTAGAGTCCAGGAATATGTAAGAAAAAGTCTGTATCATCCAAACAGACATCATAAGTAGTTTAAAAAAATAAATAAATAAATAAAAATTTCTGTTGCTATGGTAAAATTGTCAACAGCTTTAATAGCATGTTCCTTTATATTTCATAGTAGAAGGTGGTGTGTTTGATGCTGTTGTAGGCAGAGGATTCCTGTTAACCAAGGCAGGGGTGGGAAACCCTTTCCATCCCAGGGACCCCTTTATAAAAATGAGTACAAGTTCTGAGGACTGCATAGAATTTTGGCCTAGGGTGTGAGTAAGGGATAGACTCAAGAAACGGAGGGTATTGGGATCATGAGTCTGTCACCTGAGTGCATGCCCTCATCTCTGTTTGTTTACCCTGAACTCAGTTTTTCAGGGATTTGTAGGCTGACCTGGATCCAGGAACTGGGAAGGAACCACACAAATTTGCCAGGGGGCTCCAATTGACCCTCGGGCCTGACGTTCTCCGCTGTTGAACTAAGGACTGATCTTCTGTAGTTGGATCAGTAGCATGTAAAACTTAATAGTGAGGCAGATCTCTCTAGCCACTGCCACAGACACACCCTCTTTCTGCTTGAATAATCTTTCCAGTTGTCGATTTTGGCAAAGTCTCAATGCAAGCATTTGGCCCCTGGGCCCAAAAGAGACTTTCAGGGAGATTTCGGAAAGCTCTGGAAGGAGCTGCTTGTTTTTATGAATGAAATACATACTTGGAGGGCAGGGGGGATTATACTTTCTAGCTGCAGTCTCCAAAATGCAGCCTTGAGCATACGTTCACTCTACATAATACAGCCTTGATTCCCTCCCTGCCCCCAAGCTTCTGAGTCATAGCTGTCTGCAGGCAAGGATCCAGACTAATATGCTTTGTGTGTGTCTAGGTCATGGGATTATAATAAAGGCTATATTCACACAAACAGACTTGTCACCACTCTGGCGGCGGCGATCCATTTTTTTGCAAGCATTCATGCTCTGCAGAATAATTAGCCAGGAGAAGTTACCTGAGGAGTAAAATGAGAGAACAGTTAGTATTGGGTGTTAAGTGGGTGTTGGCTGTTAAGCGTCTTAAACACACTTTAGTTAGCCCACTTTCCTTCCTTGTTCACATGATCACTTCAGAGTAGCTTACCCCCAGAGGTGTGTATATATATATATATATATACTCTTCAGTCAGGAATAAATATCCCATGAGGGAATTGCCTTCCCTTAACTCTAAATGCTGGTTTCCTATGAGCAAAGGCAGAGTTAAAGGGGCAATTACTTCAGGGTAAGTGTTCATGTGAACAAGTTCTTGGGCTCAGAATGTGGTTGGTCACACAAGTGGGCCTATGAAATGTGACCGCTTCCCAGTCCATATCTCCTGTAGCCTTGAGGGAGGTGGTTTCCGCAAGCAGGGGCACAGCAAGCTGAGTTCAAATCTTGGTTCCTACTTGCTGTTCGCCAGACACCTCTCCCTTTTTCGTTTCAACTGGTGCCCTTTTCTACGATTTAAGGAATTGGAAACTGCTACTTATAGCCAATGGAGCAGTGACACGAGGGAAGTGTGAGGAATAGAGCTCTGGTTTCTTAGCATGGCTGTTGCTAATGCTGCTGCAACATCCTATCCAGCCACACTGGTAATGTCACTGCAACATCCTAACCACATAATGCTGCTGCAACTGCATCCTAGCTGTCTAGCCACACTGCTAATGCCACTGCAGCATCCTAACAATCTGCTACTGGCCAATATTGCACAGTTGTCGTCTAGTGGCTGAGTCTGGTGTACATAAAAGGATGTTTCTTCACTTATCTATTTATTTTTGTCTGCTTTTATTCCCTTTAGCCTAGCCCCCATTAGGCAATGAGCTGTGTTAAATTTGCCTAAATTTACATGAATTGACTCATGCAAATTAAGAGGTGGAGGTGGCTTGCGCACACAAATATGTAGGCTTGGTACTCGCACGCACAAAAGTACTTGGCATACAGGGGAAAATTATTGGGAGCATCGCACTTAATTCTTTACCGCTCTGGATCCTTCATAATGGCTCCCCGCTCAGATTGACGTCCTTTAGCACTGGTGGGAGTATACCTCCATTGAGCATTTAGCCACAGGCGAGGAGAGAGGCAGGGGAGGTGAGCCTCTTCCGTTGGCTGCGTGCTTGGCAGTTATAACAACACTCTAGAGGATCAAGGCTTCCCAAAGGTAGAGCTTTGCCTCTATGTGGGAGGAGACTGGGGTATTCCTCCACCTGTGTGTCCTCATCGCTTCCAGTTGGGAGGCAGGCTGGCTTTACGCTTAGTGTATTATTAAACGTGCACCTCCTGCAGGTGAGGTTTGGGACCATGTCTGTCACCGCCGCTGAGATTTGAACTGACATTCTTCTCGCTCTTCCGCCCAAATCAAGGAGATTTTAATGCCTTCTGTAACCATTTCTTTGAGCCAGGCAGAGAGCTGTGGCACCAACCCTGGAAGGGAGGGAGGAATTAACTCAGGAGATATTCTGGGGAAGTTGATCGAACTTTAAAAGCTTTCAGAGTCACCCTCTGTGCCTTTCCCCTTCTGTCCAGGCAGAGAGAAGCTAGACCATTTGGAGTCGTGCTTCGCTGTTCAAGTTGCGATGGCAAGAAATGGGGGGCGGGGAGGAGAAGGAGGCGGCAGCGGCGTGTGTGTGTGTGTAGGAAGGGCTATGCTGGCAACTTAAAATTGGCATGGGGATCTCTCACAACAGGATGGGAGGAAGCAGCTGTTTTCTGCAGTGACCATGTTCCTAGTGCTGTACAGGATGGGTCCCTGCCCTGAGGGTCTTACAATCCTAGGCTGAACAAGGGGAAGTGCAACCTAGGGAGAGACGAGAATACATACATTCCATTCCCATTTTAGAGATGGCAAGGGATGCTGAGCCACTTAATGAGCTCATGGTTAAGATGGGATTTGAGCCCTTTTTCTCCCAGCACATTATCCATTAGGTTAGACTGGCATCACACTCCCTACCTACCCTTCTACGCAGCAACCCGATGATGATTCCCATTTTATAGATGGGAGACCTGCCTAGGGGCCGCCCAGTGAGTTTACAGCCAAGACAGGATTTGAACCCCTGTCTTCCAACACCATGTCTTCTAGGCTACCCTGGCTTTGAGTGGATGATGATACAGCTCTGCCCTTAAAGCTGCCATGCCCGTTCCTAGACACTACATCCCTGCTTCCAGCTTCTCAAAACTGGAATTGATGTATATTTGGAAGGATTGGGCTCTTGATGCTGACAAAAGCCATCCACCTCCAGTTCCTCCTTTTGCTGAAAAATATTAACTGGGAGTTGACTAGGAAAGTGCCCACCCGCCACCCCACCCCCAGTAACTAACCTTGGATGCGGTTGTGTTTTTTCCTTTCAAGCATATGTTGCCCTTACTGACATCAGCTACCCTCTGACTGTTAATCAATGTAGCCGGGAACTAATTGACGGGGGGTGTTTTCTGAAGCTGTCGGCAGCTGTTAACGTCTCCAAGAAACCACAAAGAGCATCCTGGGTGATTGTGGATTTTAGCCCCTGCAACTCCTTATATGGCAGCGTGGTCCCTTGGCTGGACAGCGCCCATGCTAGCAGGTAGCACCTGGCACTAGTTGAATTTTGTGCCCCTTGGGTTCATACTAATGCAGGCTTATCTGCCAGAGGATTGCTCCCTAATGATCACAAATGTGGGAAACCCTGTAAATTAAAAAGGAAATCTAGCGTCCTAGAATATTCACATTTTTATTCCAGCCTTCCCCTAAGGTTCAAGGCAGCTTATAATATACAAAAAAATATTAAAATCTCCTCCTTACAGATGCCTGGACAAAAAAAGTCTTGCATTGCTTCCAAAAGACAAGGCGGCGTGGACTTAGACCAGTCTCCAAGAGAAGGGAGTTGATAGAATAGTCAGACCCTCCTGTTCAGGGGGCCGGTAACCTAAATGTTCCCAAACTGTGTCAAGATGGGGCAGCTATCCTGGGCGGAGTGAGTGAGGGTCCCACTGGAAGCCCCACCTTTGGAACAGGGGTGGCAATGGGTCCTGGAAGCAGCCACCAATCTTCGCTTTCTATGTTTCACCACCACCAATTCTGAATCTCAAGGTGGCAGGACCCCAAGTTTTAGTGACAGTGGAGAATCTTGAGAGCAGTAGCAGCAGTGCCCCGCTACCCTCATGCCTGGGGTAGGTACTTCCTTTGGGTGCCTAACTGCCCCACTTAAGTAAACCTGGATCCTGGCCCTGCAGATTGTAAATGTACGCGCTCCCCCCCCTTCAAAAATGATAGTTGGATAATTTTTGGCTCAGGTCATGACACTCTCTGATATGTGGGCTAGTTTGCATCTCTTTGCTGTCGGGTCACAGAATTGCATTCAGTTCTCATAGAAGGTCACACTGACAAACTAGGAACCCCTGCTCTACTCATGGGGTGCTGGGAGCAGTCCCAAAATGGAGGGGAATAGGCGTGAAGCTGTCTATTCCTCATGCTGAGGACTTTGGGTCATCTTGTTCCTAAATGTTTTAAAAAGCAAGCTTTCTTTTTTTTTAAAAAAAATTCCATATGTGATGAGGATTAGAACCCCTGGCCTTCAGATCACTTTTTCAGAGCACTCCAATTTGAAGCTACAGAAGCAACAGCTACTGGTGCTTTTTAAAATTGGTCACAAGAGAGAGATTTTGCATATTGGTGAGGAAGCTAGATAGCTGGCTGTTTGGGATTCTGCAGCAGCATTGGCAGTGCAGCTGGGCAGTAAGGATGCTGCAGCAGCATTGGCAGTGTGGCTGGGTAGCTAAACCTCACGGTGACCATGCTAAGACAGCTGGGTTCTATTCCTGATCTTTGTCACGTCTCTACTAGTGTGGTTATAAAGCGACTTTGCTCCTTGATTGCAACTGACATTGGCACCCAAAAAAAACCTGGGTAAACCTGTCAAATCTATGCCACCTGAACCAAAAATGGCAGTCTGGGTAATTACCAATTCCTGTTTAGCCTCCAGATACCTATTTTGAGATACTCAGGGAGATGTGTTTTTTGTCCCCGTTCTCCCTCCCCCGCCCCACCACCACATGAGAAATTGCAAAAAAACAACCCAACCCAAATAACCAGACCAAAACGGAATAGCCAGAAAATCAAGCCTGCGAGTACCCGTTTTCAGTCACGGAGAGGGTTCAAATAGCCAAATAGCTCCCCCCAAATGCAAATACCACCCACAAATAACCAATCCGCTCCTCATTTCAGTTTGACTTCTGTTGCGGAGCAGGATATCGATTGAGAGGAAAAAGTTGAGATTCACCCCACAGCCTTCTGGCCTCCAGCTGAGGGAAACGTTGCCCAAGGCTGCAGGAGACCTATGATCTCGGGATGGGGGTGGGTGGGTCTCTTTTGGGATCAGGGCCAAAACTGAGGTAAGTGTTCTCTCCTTCACAAACTGGGGTAGGAGGCTATCTTGTCCCCCGTCTCCCCACACCTTCCTAGTTTTATGCCCATGGCCAGGAGGAAAGCTTACCAGGGGAGGTACTCGTATCACTATCAACCATAGGATGAACCTTCTCCCTAAAGCAGGAGTGTGGGGGGATCCCTTTCCTTCCCGGGGCTAAGTTAAAACTTAGTGCAGGCTGTGTAGGCTGGATAGGAGATAGCGGGGGCAGCATTAGAGTATGCTCGGGATGGTGGGGCTCTATGGTAGGTCTGCCCCCTCTCCTGCAGTGCATGCACCCCCTTCTCTGAACTCTCTTAGTGCTTGAGGGTAGGGATTGGATCCATGGGCCAGATCCAAGAATAAAAACTAGATTTAGCCCTTGGCCCAGGTGTTCTCCACCCTTTGCCCTAAAGCATCTGGCGCTGTTGGTTCTTGGAGCAAATGGACAAGCCTGGGGGTGGGGTGGGGGGTGTATATGCCATTGTGGCATATATTGGTTAGCATCCTAGCCATACAAGCTCCAACTCTCAGTGGCGTTTGCTGCGTCAGACTTCTGAGTTGCTGTCTCTTTCTTTCTCTCTCCCCGCAGTATTACGAGATGTCCTACGGGCTTAATATTGAAATGCACAAACAGGTAAGCTCAAGTTTCTGTTGATTCCTTCTCTCGGGGGTTTTCTGAAGCTCTCCAGAGGGGCTGGAGTGAGGCAAGACTTTGAAGAGATGACTTCCTTAGCTGTATCTCTCGATTCCTGGCTGCTTTGCTGCCTGTTTATTTGTAAGTCGTTAAAATCTAAGATGCCTTGACTCCTGGTGGTAAAAAGCGCGCTCCCCTTCCACATCCGACAGCATGATTTTCCAGTTGGCTTTAATGTTGGTGCAAGTCCCGCTTGTTTCAGGAGAAGTGGGGAGACGTGCCGGTCTCGGACCGGCAGTCTGAGCTGCCGCTGGGGAAGCAACACCAGTCGGAACCAGGAAGCTGCTGCCAGAGAGAACATTCGACTCCGGCAGCAGGACCCTTGTAGGGCATGTGAGCTGAAAGTGCTCCGCTGCCCTCGGTCCCTGCCTGCTGCAATCAGAAAGTTTGCGAGCCGCTCACTCGGTTTGCACTGGGCATGCAGTGACCAGCAGCAGGAGCGAAATTGTGCTGGGGCTGCAGCAGCAGCAGCTGCTGCCTCCTCGGTGGTGTTGGCCGTCGTGCCGCTGGTCGGAGGGGGACTCTTGCTGCAAGCCGGATAGCTTAAACCAGCCGTTCACCACCTTCTTGTGCGCGGGGCTCGCCAGAACATTTTTTCAAAAAGTCCAGGGCAAACCTAGGCCCAGGAGTGGTCGGGCAGCAGCCTTGGGAGCCCATGCAGGGTCTGTGGAAAGCTGGCATGAATGGAGAGGCAAGGAAGGCCCAGGGAAGCCATGTTCTTCCTGACCCTCAGTGGCAGAGTCCCCACAAACAGCGGCAGGGGATGTGACACAAGTTGCACCATGCCCCCTTGGCTCCCCTCCCCTGCGGGCTGCTCTGGGACTCGCTGGTGGTGCCCAAAGCCCTGATTTAAACTAACCTGAATCCTACCGGTTGGGTCCCCCAGACTCTTTGCCACAAGCACAAGGCCCCTAGGGAAAATTGGTTTCCCCTTCCTGCTGCTGGATAGCGCAAGCCCATTGCAGGCTGGGGAAAAGCTCTCCGTTCTCTGACTGCTCCAGGCAGGGACCGAGGAAGCGGAGTGAAGAGATTATATTGCCTGTCGGCCACATGACTACGGGGCTCCTGCTGCCCCATCACATGATGTGCCTGGTTCGAGAGTGGCTGCTGTCCTGTAGTGTCCCCACTGGCCCCCCGGACTGCAGCTCTGAAACTCGGTCTCTTCCCTGGGGGATGGACTTGCAGGGTGATCATGGGGCTAGGATGGTTGCATGGACCCATGGGCTCTGGCTCGCCTGCTACTGCTGTAAGATGCTGGGCCGGCATTGACTCTGAAGGCTGAAGGAAGGGAGTAAGAATGGGGGGAGTAGTCGGGTCGAATCTCCCCCATCACCTGCCTGCTACGGCCACCATTTTGAAAGGCTGAGAGGAGGGAGAGGGAAGAACTAGACTAGCTATTCTCCCCGCTTACAAAATTGGGCCGATCCATGGATGACCCACCCCACCCCCTCCATTTTTATCCTACTTCATCTTCTATCCCGAGCAGCCAGAGGATGATGAGCTCTGCCCCTCGGTGAATAAGCTCTGCCTCGTCTCCCACTTACAGGCCTGTTTGCCGACATTCCCAGGGCATGAAGAGAATGGACAGACTCTTCCCCTGCTTCTCATTCCATCATCTCCCCGTTGGCCTCGCGAGGGCGTCGGGCTCAAATCCCTGTCTTTTTGTCTGTCCCTCTCTCCTGAAAGAGGGACTGTCCCTCCTAGGTAGAGGCTGCTAGCAGCTCTGCAGCCCATCTGGCGCGGCAGGCACCGATTAAACGGAGGAGGCAGAAGGAAGGCTAGGCCAAGCCGCAGCTTCTCAAGAGAGACTTCTTGCTTTAGTCCCTAAATCCCCCCCCCAAAAAACACCCCTCTGTTTGGTTTTTGCCAACTTCCTATGCGGCTGCAGTTCTGTCCGCATGCTCGGCTGAAAATGCAGCAGCAGCAGGAAGGATCCTTTTGAAAGATTGATAGCGAATAATTACCCTGTGATTCATGAGGACGTGTGCCTTGTCTCTTTAAAAATTAACCCTTCGGGAGTGGAGGGAGACGTGAGAGATTCTGATCTTGCCTTGATGCACGCTAGCTCCAGGGGCTGGTGGAAGGGGGCGGGGGGGGGGGGTTGTGTGTGTGTCAGAGAGGTGGATTCCTGCCCCTCTTTTGGAGCCGAGGGACGGCCAGGCTAGCTGCCTGCTTATGGATGCCCCCCTTGGGAGCCCGGAGGGTTTNCCCCAGTTAAAACTAAATGTCTCTTCTGGTTTGAATGGAGACCAGATTCATGAGAGAGTGGCTGAATCCTTGGAGCTCAGCACACAAGGTCTGGGCTTAGGCTGGAATGGGCCCCGGGGCAGAAGGAGATGAAATGTGCCCCCTTCCCAGAAGCAGAGGATACAGCTGGACTAGGAGCATTTCTTCTTTTCCTCCTACCCCCCCATTTGTGGGCCCCTCAAGTACAAGTACTTGAGGGCCCCTGCGGTCGTTGGGGGGGGGGGTGCCCTCCTGGCGGTCCCTCGCTATATATAGATTGGTGGGGACTGATATCTTCTCCCCTTGCGGCGCCAATGTACGGTGTGGCTCTTCTGTCAGCATTTTGGGGAGGGGTGTAGGGATGGGCAGGTTTTTTTCTTATTTTTGTGCACCAGATTTAGCTTTTATTGTTGTTGTATTTTTGTATATTTATATTTTGATACAATTTTATTGTTTTGTAAGCCATCTAGAGCTGCCGGAGGCAGAATGTAGGTGGGGTAAAAATTAATTCATAATAATAATAAATTGTTGCGGGGCGCTTTTTCCTGATCTCTATGAAGGTGGAATTTGGAAGCTTTAGAGCAGCTCATAAAACCATAAGTCGTGCTAAACTGGGTCAAGCCAATGGTCCGTCTAGCCCAGCATCCTGTCTCCGACAGTAACGGCTCCGTTCACTTCAGGGAAATGCGCAGCAGGATAGTAGAGTGATCCATTCCCAGCTTGGGACAGTCTGAGATCTCATTCCCCCCCCCCCACCAACTTGACTCATACGCATTTATGGACCTATCCTCCAAGATGGGGTGGCCAAGAGGTAGCTCATGGTCTACTGATGGCTCACAAGCTAGTCTCCAGCATAGGGAGAAGGACCAGCCTCTTGGCGGTCACTTTTGGGGATGCTAGTGGGACTTGTGTCCCAGGGAGCATCTCTGGGAAGAAGGGCTAAGCGAGCTCCTCCAGCGTGACGAGGAAGGCTTTCTTGAAAGGAAAGTGCTCCTCTCCTTCCTGAGGCTAGTTACCGAGGTGCCCTAGAGCACCAGACCCAGCGGGAGAATCCCTGGTAATTACCTGAGATTAATATCTGGATTGTTTTATACCAAAAGTCTGGCCACCCTTGCTCCAAGAACTTGCCCTATCCTTTTTTTAAACCCAGTTCTGTTGCTATTGGTCTTTGCAACATCCCCTGGCAAGGAGTTCCACAAGTTAATTGTATGTTTGGGGGGGGGGGGATACTTCTTATTTGTATTGGCCTAACTGTAGTTAATATCTTAGTGCCCCCTAGTTCTAGTATTTTGAGAGAGGTAAAGAACTAAAGGAAATCCTGGAAGAGATCTGCTCTCCCACCTGCTAGTTAGATCTGTGCCTTTTGACATTGTAGAAACCGCCAAAGGGGCCTTATTGCGGCTTGCTGTGTCAGGATCCGCCCTTCCCCCTCCAGAGTGTTAACCATTAAGAACACTTAAAAACCCTCTTTACTGGCTTCCCCTGGGGGTTTCCTTAGGTGGTTTTTATCCACTGGTTTTGTGCGGTTCTTTCTCTTTCTCCCTGGGGCCCAAGTCGAGGCTTATTAACCAAGCCTCTGCCTGAGATTGTCCTGGGTGCAAGCTAGGATGATTGATGTTTCTTTGAAGGATGTTCTTAAAGGAGCAGGCGTTCCCAGAGAACCTGCAATCCGGTCCGGCACATCTTGCATAATTCAACACTTTTCTCCCCACCCTGGCTTCTAATATATTTCCCTCCCTGCTCCCCTTTTTTATTAAATGAATATTCGAGTCCCTGGGAGAGAGAGAGAGACACTATTGAAATCCTTGCTCCATGCAATCAGCAAGATTTAGTTCTGCCAGGATCTCGGGAGGGAAATGAATTTGTCTTGCCCACCTCCCTTTCTGAAATGACAGTCTGGCTTGACCTACAGCCTCTGCTTGGAACTGGAGGGGGGTAGAGGGGGGCTGTGTCGGATCAGACGGATATTGATTAGGGATAGCTAATCCCCCGTGGTGATGTACAGCTGTCCTTTCCTGACTCCTCTTTCTCTTTCCCAAATTCCAGGCTGAAATCGTCAAGAGGTTAAATGGAATCTGCGCCCAAGTTCTGCCCTACCTTTCACAAGAGGTAACCTTTTTAAGCTGGGGTCTGGTGGGGGGTGGTATGCTGGGACCTTGCCGTGTCAGGATTTAAAAACTGCCCCAGAAATCCCTCCCCTTGATCCTTTTTTGTGGGGGGATGGTATTCAGAGCGTCTGAAGCTGCAAAGCCAGCTGCTGCCGGCGCCCAAGGCTGGATTAAGTTTTATGGATGTTTACACGATCTGCTGGACACCTAGGGAAGGGGAGCTGTGCGGATTGAGGTCAGAAGAACCCTGGAGAGGGTTTGGAACAAGGCTAGCCCAAGCGAGCACCCAAGTCGTCATAAGAAGCGGCGGTTGGGATGGGCAGGATGGAATGAAAGAGAGACATTAACCAACTGGAGCAGGTTCAGAGGAGGGCAATAAAGATTGGAGTTTGGAAAGCAACTCTTGTTAGGAAAGGAGCTGAGTATGTTTAGCCTAGCGAAGAGAAGACTAAGGGAGTCATGATCAGTCTTCCAATATCGTAACGGGCTACCTCAGGGAAGATGGCAAGGAACAGTCTATCATTGCTGCAGAGGGCAGAACTAGAAATAATGGGCTCAAATTACAATGCAATAAGTTAGATTTTGGTTAAATACGAGGGGAAAAAGAGCAGTGCGGCGATGGAACAAGCTGCCTTGGGAGCGCTCTCGCTGGAAGCTTTCCAACAGAGGCTGGACAGCCACCTGCTGGGAATGTTGTAGCTGCAGTCTTGCTGTATCCAAGCAGGGGGTTAGACTCCGATCCTTGAAGTCCCTTCCAATTCGGTGATTAAGCCGGAGCCTTTGGGGGCACCGACAGCTGCCAGTCCCCTGTTCACACAACACTGTCCTTCCCGCTTGTTTGTTAATCTGTGTTTTGCCTTGCCCAGTAGCAATGCATTCACACAGGTGCTGTTTTTCCTCTCCCTTTTAAATGGTCCACTTCTTGCATCCAGTAGCAGAGGACATGAGATCATCAAAGGGAACAGGGAATGGTAATAGTTTCACCCAACACTTGGACGGTGGGGTGGGGTGGGGTGGGATGCTCCCACCCACTCTAAAAGTGTAGTGTGAATGAGTCTTCGCCGGGACTGAGGTGGCCAAGTGACTTTGAGACTACTGTCCTACCCCTTTCAGCACATCAAATCTTCCGGGATTCTAGAGCAACGTGGGGAAACTTTTCTCCCCCGGGGCCACTTTGAGAATTAGTACAAGCCCTGACAGCCACATAAATTGGGGGTGCTTAAGGGGTGCACCCAGGAAGAGGAGGATACAAATCACGGTTGTCTCTGTCCCTGTGTACATGCCCTCCTCTCTGCTTCCTTCCTCCGAGCATGCTCTTTCGGTGCTCGGGAGTAGGGACTGAATCCAAGGGCCACCTAAAAATTAGTTGTGGGCCGCATTTGGCCCCCAGGCCTGAGGTTGCCCACCCCTGATCTATGCCCTCATCTCTGCTCCCTTCCCCTGAGCTCACTCTTTCGGACTAGCTCCAGGGGCCTGATCCAGGAATTGGAGAACCACCACATAAAAGAAACAGTCAAGGTGCAGATTAGGCCCCTGGGCCCAAGGTTCTTCACTCTTGCTCTGGATGGAAAGCATTTAATTATCTCTTGCCGTGTCTCCTCCCCTACCCCCCTGTCTTTTTGTCAACACTGCAACAGAAGCAGAGCTGAGCTATTCTGCGCTCCCCCCCACACACACTTCACCCCCTTTCCCCATGATTAGGAGTCATCAGCTGCCTCTGTACGAACTCGCTGGAGTGCTCTGGCAGCTAATTAGTGGGATGCAGCGTGTGTGTGTTTTAACAAAGCAGCTCTCATACGGCTTTCCCATAAGATCTTAGGTCTCTTTGCTTCATTAATGTAGTTGATGCCTTTTTAAAAATTTTAAAAAAAAAGTCAGTTTAATTGGAATGGGGGAGGGGGTTGGGTGGGGTATGAAGGGACCGGTCTCCTCTTTGCCTTCAGGCTGGAGATTTCGGAGCGTTTTCTGCAGCTGCTGAGATGCTGCCATAGTGGAGTCTGTTTATGAAGTAGGTGGGGTTTGAGGGTGGGGGGAGGTATTTTTAATCTACCCTCCCCAAGGGAAAAGCAAAGTAGCTCACTGATCAGATCAGAAAGCACTAATGGCTAAGCCACAGCTTAAACCGTCTTGCACTTAATAACAGGGCCAGGCTGCCTCTGTCCTTTGGCCAAGTTGCAGGGGGAAGAGGATAGAGATCACTGCCGCGTTTTCATTATGACGCTAACCCGGGCGGGTGTAACTCCCTTCCCTTTTGAAAGCTAGTACAAGCTCCGAGGGCCGCACAAGTGTGTTTGGAGGGGGATGTTTAAGAGGTCCCGCTCCTGGATCTGGGCCTTTGGTCCATCCCCTGTTCCTAGTGGATCTATCCCCTCTCATGTTACGTGCAAGGGAGTATGTTGTTCTTGAGTAGGACTATAGCACCAGCAATGGGTTGGGCACTGAGCAGTCAATTAGGGACAGGTCCCTGCTCTGAGGGGCTTACAGCCTAGGGGAGAAATGGGCAAAGGGAACATAGGAAGAGACGGATAGATTTGCCAAGGCGGACCTGGCCACCATCATCCATGCTTGATTGGACTGTTGTAACGCGCTCTACATGGGGCTACTCATGGTGACAGCTCAGAAATTGCAGCTGGTGCAGAATCCGGCGGCCCGTCTCCTGGTGGGTCTGGGCCGCCGGGATCATATTACGCCGGTGCTCCGTTCTCTGCACTGGCTGCCGATAGTTTCCTGCGCCCGATTCAAGGTGTTGGTCTTGGCCTGTAAAGCCCACGGCATAGGCCCTGCCTATCTGCGGGACCGCCTCACCCCCCTGCGTTCTGGATTGGCCCCTGCTGTCATCTGGGGGTGCCCTGCTTGAGGTCCCCCGAGTCTGCCAGGGGGCCACACAGTGGAGGACATTCTCGGTGGCCGCGCCACAGCTGTGGAACTCCTTGCCGGTTGAGGCCTGGCTGGTGCAAGATGGCCCCTCTTCTTGGAGTAGCAGCAAGACCTGGCTGTTCTGCCAGGCGTTTGGTGGGGGGAGAAGGGTGATGGGGTGGGTGATTTTAATATCCCCCTTTTATGTGTGTGTTAGTATTATTCTGTTCTTATGCACTGTGCGCTGCCTGTGGCAGGAGGGGGTGGGGCAATAAGAAATTTTAAATAAAATAAATAATGTAGCTTAGTTACAGGGGAGCAGAGCACAATAGTAAATGCATGATCTTCGTTATTTCTCTTGCGGTGGGAATGATCCGGATTGTTACTGCGTTAACTCTGGTCATCTTGCTAACTGCGTTGGCTGCCCGCTGCGGAGAGGTTTGAGGTGGGAGTGGCTGAGGCTGTTGTGTCTGGAAGCCGCCTCCGATGTTCTAGTCTGGGAATCAAATACCCAGTGAGGAGTTGAAAAGGTTTTATTTCATGACCTTGGGCCGAGATGTTGGGCCGGGTGATTGGCTGTTGCATAAAGGACTGCTCATCTTCCAGAAGCGAAGCAACCTCTTTGGCTGGCCAGCTGTTTGGCAGGCAGGGATAGGGTTGGGTGGGATTGAGGGCAGGGGCTAGGGAGAAGGCGGGTGTGGGTGGGCTTCATGTTTTGTAAGCCACCCTGAGCCTATTAGGGAAGGGTGAGGTGGTAACTGGAATTGAATAAATTGTGGCTTGGAACAGACAGGCCACTCTGGGTAACCGGTACCCCACCGTCTTGGTCTCCCTTCTGTTGTAGACTCTCCAGGCTTTGTTGTTTTGGAGGTTGAGTTGGTAGAGGCCACATGCGGGATTCCGCAAGATGTGGGAGGCAGTGAGGGGCAGACAGAAAGATGCTACCGTGTTGGGCACCAGCAACAGCTTTGGCACAGTCATCCTGGGCAGCCCCACGCTGAGCACGTTGCAGTCGCTCAGCCTCGAGGTTATGGAGGGCGGTGACCTGGTCCGACTCTGAAAGGAAGAATTTCAGCCCCTTTTTTTTTTTTTTTAGTCCCTGGAGCACCCCCGTTCCGGCAGCAGTAGTCCCTCTGCAGAGCCCCGGAGATGCAGCTGTCGGCAGGAGCTAAGTAGGGCACCTTGGATGGACTTGGCAGCGCCAAGCTAGGGAGGGGTCCCGCCTTGAGCACACTCACTGAGCCAGTTGGCGCTGGAGTCTGGCTCGTTGTGGCAGGAGTGTGTCTGTCTTGGTTGCGGTGCCGGCTTGCTGTCCTGGAGGCAGGCTGTACCCCTCTGGTTTTTACAGACGGGGTGACGGCAGCGGGGGAGCAGCACAGCTAGGGTTACTGACTAGCAAACCTTGGCACGGAGGCTGAGGGGGAGTGGCATGGGAGTCATGCCCTCCCCCATGGAGACAGGCTATTTCCAGGGCTGACCTCTTCCAGAACGCAAGGCATTACCAGATGCAGGGCTAGCTCCCCGCTTGGGTCACAATCCTGCAGCTTGCTGTTCCGTTGGTTAATGACCAACCCTATGTTTGCTGCATACGTGTTCTACTGCCTGTAAACCTTGCAAGCAAACCACAAGGAGCAGGTCGCTGCATGTGGGGGCTGTTCGGTCTGGTCACAGCAAGTATGTGCAGATTGCAGCCGGCTCTAAATCACAATCACAGTCAGTTCCTTCCCCCGGAGCATTCGTGTGTCTTGCCCCTGTATGCGTCAGGGTGCTAGCTGCTGCTGCAGCGGTTACCTCGGGCCAGCCCAGAGGCACGGAGCTGGGCAGCGACTCGGTTGCCACTGCCACCTTAGTACCTGAGCTTGCCACCACAGAGAAAAGACCCAGCATTAACCCACTCCATCAGTGCCCCTTCCTAACTCTCGTGTGCCGCTCCAACCGCATGCCAGTGAAGGGGGACTGAGCCAGGACAGAGAACAGCTGGTGGGAGGGGACTTGTGGATGGCCTTTCCAGGTGTATCAAAATCTACGCAGCTCTGGGTCTGGGATGACCTTGTCGACTGCGTGCATGGTTCATCGTTGCGTTCGATCACACGTATTGTTTCTGGAAGCGGCTTCAGCTGCAGGGCCGAGCAGTAGCTGAGGATTCATTCCTGCTCAGTCTACCTCCTGGCTTGGGTCCTAATTATAATTCAGGAGTCTTGCCCTGATGGCTGACTATGCTTGGTTACCACTCGCTGTTTGGGGATTGCATGAAGGGCAGCCGGGTCTTTTACTGTGGCAGCCCCTCAGTGTGGCACTTGCTTCCTCTGAGAGAGTTGTTGTTTCTGCTTCTTGCTTTTGTTTAATCCTCCATCCCCCCCCAAAAGTCTTTCCCCCCCCCCTTTTTCTGGTTTTCCAGATGCATTGGGGGCAGAGGTGGGGAGCCTAGGAAGACACTTTACAGTTCCTTGTCCCCTGGATCCAGTTCCTACTACCAAGTACTAAAAGACTGAGCTCAGGGGAAGAGAGCAGAGCTAGCACACAAGGATAGGGGGACAGACCCATGTACGAGACCCCCTCAGAGCTTATACCAATTTTCACAGTGGCGCTTGGGAGGGAAAGGCCCCCCCAAAAAACCCTGTTTTAGGGGATCCACTGCCCTTTCTGAAAACTATTTCTAAATGGATTGTATTTTATTGACCTATTTTTGTGGCCTGCCGTTTGGGGAGATGCAATCTAAGTGACTGTTTCCTATTCTAAACCATACACCACCGCCACCCTCTTGAAATCTAAGCCACTGCTTTCTTGCACCCTGTGCTCAAGGCAGGATTGAACCCAGCCCTGGAACGTTTCACCCTCCCAGCCACAGGATACTCTTGATCAGCAGAGAGAATCCCCAGGGGTCATCGTCCACCCCCCACCGCGGTGGACAGCCCTGGTCCGTGCCGAGTAGCACGTGGTGATTTTTAAAACCTTTGCTCTTCCTCTCTTCCCAGCACCAGCAGCAAGTTCTGGGGGCCATTGAGCGAGCCAAACAAGTGACGGCACCCGAGTTGAACTCCATCATCCGTGTACGTGATGCTCAGTTTGGAGCCAGGGGCTGGGGGCCGGGTTGGGCCGGATGCTGAGTTGCACGGCCCGGGACAGAGCAACGGCAGCCAGAGTGACTTTTAAAAACTCGATGACTCCAGCCGTGTGAGTTGGTGGAGTTGAGCGATGTCGGACAGGGCAGGCGTTGGGGTCGCACTGAAGAGGGAGGAGCTGCCTGGGTGCTGGGAAGGGGGGGGATGCAACTTGGGGTGGCGGTGGCGCAGCAACAGGACTCTGCCAATGGGAATGAGGCGCCGCTGCCGTTTCTGAGAGCGGCTCTCGGCCTCCAGGCCAGATGTTTCTACAGAGCCCTGTTGCTGGCCCCGCCCCATCCCAGAGGCTCCGCCCCCTCACTCCAAGCCCCAACTTGGCTATTCTGGTCCTCGGGGGCTGGGTTAGCTCTGGTCTGTTTGGATGCCTTTGGCCAGTGCTGTCCTGGATGAGACCTGGTGGGATTGCTTCTGTCTGCTAAGGCTGGTTTTGAGGCCTGGGCCAAACCCATCAGGGGGTGGGGGGGGTCAGTTGCAGCATCTGTCTGATCCCTTATGCTGGGTTCTCCAGTGAGGGGAGACCCTGCCCTTTCGCCACGACATCGTGGTGCTCTCTAAAGAGACGAGATATTGGGGAAACTCCCATGTGGGATGGGCTGCCTCTAATTTGCATAAATATGTAAATTGTGCACATTTAAAACGGATTCAGAGGTAGGCTGTGGGGGGGGGACCCCTTTTTTTTTTTTAAAAAGAAGCTCCACCTGGCCTCCAGGGGGCAGCAGTATAACCAGACAGCCCAAGGCAGGAGGTCTGGTCTCTCTAGTCACGGTACTTTGTAGGCAGGAGGAGAGTCCCTGCCCCTTTTTGATGTGGCTCCACCCCTTCCAGAATTGGAACATTCCACCGTGGACATGACCTCACACAGGATTGGGCCGACCCGGCTTGGTCTCCGTAACGTGGTGGTAACCCCGGTGGTGAGCCGAGAGCGCGAGGGGCCGCCTCCGTGCGCTGTGCATGCTGGGTAATGCTGTGGAAGAGGCCCCATGACAAACCTCCCTCTCCCGTTGTGTCCCTCTTGTCGTTCTCTACAGCAGCAGCTCCAGGCTCACCAGCTGTCTCAGCTCCAAGCCCTCGCTTTGCCCCTGACTCCGCTGCCCGTGGGCCTGCAGCCCCCATCCCTCCCGGCTGTCAGCGCCGGCACCGGGCTGCTGTCGCTCTCTGCCCTGGGCTCGCAAGCTCACCTCTCCAAGGAGGACAAGAACGGGCACGACGGTGACGCTCACCAAGACGACGACGGGGATAAATCTGATTAAAGTGAGGGGGGAGGATGGATGGGCGGGGTGTGGGGTGGGGGGGGCACAGGGGGGGTTTGGTAAATGATGCAGTATCGCTCCAGCCAGCGCTTGCCAGAACTGCAGTCGCCTTTATGTGGCAGCATGCCAGGTACGCAGTGTGCAATGCCCGTGGTCCGAGGGGGGGGGTGGGATCATGAACAGCCAGCTCAGCAGCAATAAAGCACGATAGCCACGAATGCGATTTAATCCTATTCTCTGGGCCGTTTCCGACGTCGCCTCCGCTAGCGCGGAGATCGCCACGTGGGGGTTTGTGATCGCGGAATGCATCTGCCACGCAAACACCCCCCACCCCGGGATCCTTGGCGGTAGTTGGTCACCGTTGCCACGCCAGCAACGGTGCCGCGGTTTTCCCACGCGGTGCCGTTCCTTACCGTTGTATCTCAATGGCTCTGCCAACCGGTTAAGTGTGTACGGGCCATACTGGGTCCGTCCAGCCCCAAATCCTTTCTCCAGCAGCGGCTGCTTTAAAGACCAGCACCATGGGTCATAACGGCGTGGTCCGAATCTTCATTCCCAGTGCATGGAGGCGCTGGCACCATGGGGACCTCTACCACAGGCTGGCTTCATGTCCCAATGACTCTACCATGATGTGCGGCAGCGGTGCCCCAGCTAGTTGGGGGCAGTGGTACCCCCACCATGGAGCCCCTTGGTATTACCAGCTAGTAGCGCTGGTCAGACACCAAGACTGAAGGTAGGGAACAGCTCCTCTACGAAGTGAGGCTAGACCGGTTCGGGCTCTTCAGCTTGGAGAGGAGATGACGGGGGATAGGATAGAAGTTATAAAATCATGAGTGGTGTGGAACGAGGAAATAGGGAACGGCTAGTTACTGGGAGAGATAACGGACACCTTAGGAGACAGAAAATTTCAAAATGATCTTGGTAAGTTGGAAAACTGGATTGGAACAAAAGTTCAACAGAGATAATCTGTAAAGTGCTGCATTTAGGTAAGAAGAATCCAATGTACAAACACGGGATGAGGGCTCCCTGGGTTGGCAGCAGTGCCTGCGAAAAGGATCTGGGGATTGTAGTTGATCAGAAGCCGAACACGAGTCAGCAATGGGGGTGCAGCTGCAAAAAAGGCTCCTGCAGTTTTAGGCTGCATTAACCAGCATCGTTTCAAAGTCACAAAAAGGAATCGCTCCACTCTGTTCTGCCCGGGCCAGACCTCTCTGGAGTACTGCGTCCAGTTCTGGGCAATGCACTTTAAGGACATCGGCAAACTGGAACAGGTTCAGAGGAGGGTGACAAAGAGGATCAGGGGCCTGACAACAAAGTCCTATGAGGAGAAGTTGAAGGAGCTGGGTATGTTTAGTCTAGAGAAGAGAAGATTAAGGGGAGACATAATCGCAGTTTTCCACCACCTGAAGGGCTGTCTCAGAGAGGTTGACAAAGGCTTGTTCTCTCTTGCCCCTGAAGGCAAGACTAGAAGTAATGGGCTCAAATGACAAGAAAGCAGATTTCAGTTAAACATTAGGAAGAACTTCCTAACAGAGCTGTTCGACAGCGGGACAAATTGCCTAGGGCAGTGGTGGGTTCTATCCTGCGCTGGAGGTTTTCAAACAGGCTGGGCGGCCCATCTGTCGGGGATGCTGTAGCTGTGGATTTCCTGCACTGAGCAGGGGGCTGGGCTAGATTACCTCGGAGGTCCCTTCCAACTCTGCTTCTACCCTCTCGGACAGCACTAAAAATTGGGGGGGACACCCCATGAAACTATAACAAGGAGCGGGTTTATTTTCACTCGACGCACAATTAAGTTGTGGAATTTGTTGCCAGAAGCCGTGGTCAAGGCCAGTAGCATAGCTGGGTTTAAAAAAAAGATTAGAGCAGTTTCTGGAGGGTAGGCCCGTTAGCTGCTATTAGCCAGGGAGGTCTTGGGAGCTGGGAGCAAACAGCCGAGAACGCTGACCCCCTGTGAGCTGTTGCGTGCTGCTTCCAAGGGACTGCGATTGGCCGCTGTCAGAGACGGGTGCTGGACTCCAGGGACCAATGGTCTGATCCGGCGTGGCCCTTCTTAGCTTCTTCCGAAGCTCTTTGGTAGAAATCCTCTGGCTATTTTTCTAGGCTGCTGACCCTGCAGACAGCGGCAGGGGTTGCCATGGGGCAGAGCCATTCGTACACCCGCCCCTCCAAAACATGCCGCTTTGAGGTGTTCAACCCAGAACACGGCCGTGGGGCTGAAGCCTGGTAACGGCGACGTCGAAAGGAATCCAGAGTTCATGCAAGGAACTTTCCCCTGCGGCAGACTAGCGCGCGCCAGCCGCCCCACATTGCTTCTTGAATGCTGTAGGAAGCCGTGGCGCGGTCTTCCGTTGAGTCATTTCCAAGGTCCTGGATCTGGCCCACGGAGTTCTGCCCGTACACTCAAGGAAGCTGTGATGGGCTGGATCCGTGGCACGGATCAGAGGTGGGAAACCTCGGATCTGGGGGCCAAATGTTGGCCTGCGGCTAGTTTTTATGTGGCCTGTTTCCGGTTACTGGATCTGATCTGGATCCAGTTCCTCCTCACAAGCCTGGAGAGTGTTGAGCTCAGGGGAAGGGAGTGGAGATGAGGAGGGCATGCATGTGAGGAGAGGGGACAGGTTCAGCATCTGGACCTGTTTCTTCCTGAGTGCACACCTCTCTCTCTCTCTCCCCCCCCCCCTCTCTCTCTCTCTCACACACACACACACACACCCCCCCACACACACCAGCCAGCTACCCCTAGAAATGCGTGATCTGTATGTGAAAGAGTGCAGGGCAGGAATCGGCCCTTGTGACCAAATTTCAACATGGAGAGGCTTGCATTAGTGAAACACCCAGACCTTGATTGTGACCCTCCCATTGCCCAGTTTCTGTAGAACGCCAAACTTGCAAATCAGGAGCGCTGAACTTGGCGGCTGCCTTTCCTGGCTCCTTGTTTAATTTTGTTTTCCCTGCAGTATTTTGAAGAAACAGGCCCACCCACTCCCCGTTGGAGCCTGCATAGTCAGCGATACCAGTCCCCTTCTATTTAAAGAGACCTATCGTGGTGGGGTCTTAAAATCTGTACTGCCCTTCTTTTCCCCACAAAGATGGGAGGTTTTTATTGCATCTTTCACTGGTTCTAGGAATCTATTCCCCCCCCNCCAGTTTCTGTAGAACGCCAAACTTGCAAATCAGGAGCGCTGAACTTGGCGGCTGCCTTTCCTGGCTCCTTGTTTAATTTTGTTTTCCCTGCAGTATTTTGAAGAAACAGGCCCACCCACTCCCCGTTGGAGCCTGCATAGTCAGCGATACCAGTCCCCTTCTATTTAAAGAGACCTATCGTGGTGGGGTCTTAAAATCTGTACTGCCCTTCTTTTCCCCACAAAGATGGGAGGTTTTTATTGCATCTTTCACTGGTTCTAGGAATCTATTCCCCCCCCTCATTATTTTTTCCCCTCAGCACCCCCATCTGCCCTAGTACCAGTTTTGCACCTTGCTGTTCTGCATGTATCTTGTTGAATCCAGTACTGGAGCAAAAATATTACAGATTATATATATATATATATATATTAGTACATCGGCCCTGTCACCAAGCGAATCCCGGTTTCTTCCCTTTTCCCAATGTTCGATCCAAACTCGGAATCCCTCCAGTCTGTCAGCTGGGCGTCTCCAGTGTCGTACCTGGCTTTCTGAGGTGTGGGGATAAGTGGGAGGGTTGGGGAGGGGATGGTATTTTTATCAACCTGTTCTCAACACTACCCCCCCTTCCCTCCCACTAAAAAAGGGTTGTTTTTTTAAAAACAAATAAAAAGATACTGCAGCTTTCTCTGTATTTTCAGTGCGCTAGCGTGACTTTCTTTTAAAAAAAAAAATAATGGAATTTTAAAAAAAGAGAAATTTCGTGTTTGTATATAGTACTTTAGAGAGAAATCTTGTTTGCTTTTTGTGTTTAATCACTCGACCTATATTAAGAGGAACTGAAGAAAAAAAATATGCTGTATCGAGGATGTACTAGCTGTGCCTTTCAAATAAAGAACTAAGAAGGTTGGTTAAGCGAGGACTCTGTTTGCTTTTGGCCCCGTTGTGCCGGAAGAGGGAGGGTTAAAGCCGGACTTGCGTAAACAAGACTTCTCAGGGCTGGATCCAGAACACGGCAGACTGCGACCACACAGGGCTTTGTGTGTTTGGGGGGGTGGGGTAGGTAATACATGGGGTCCATGAACAAAACATGACTGAGATGGCTGGTTTTAACCTATAAAGCCCTAAATGGCTTAGGCCCCAGGTAACTGCCTCTTCCCCCATGTTCCATCGTGGTCTCCGGGTGCCCTCCTGCGGGTATCTAATGCCCGTGAACATTTTACCCCACGGGCATGCAGAGAGGTGTTTGCAGTGGCTGCTCAACTCTCCCCGCAGCGGTCATTTTCCAGAGGAAATGTAAGACCACCTTGGTTGTCCAGGCATTTGGCAAGCAGGGATTGGGGTGGATGGGATTGGGTGGTAGGGTTTAGAAAGGAAGATTAGAGGGTAGGGAGTATTGGGGTGACCAGGGATAGGGATTAGATTTGGGGGGGGCTAGGCTTTTCTTGGCAAATTGTATTTTAATGGGGGGGGGGGGGTTGTGTTTTTTCTAAGCCCCCCTGAGCCTTCAGGGAAAGGTTGGGTAAAAATGTTAAATGTATGTCCTGGTAAAATTAAAGGCCCACAGGGCCTCAAACAGAAGAAGACCTGGCCTGTGAAGTGACTTTGGAGGGGGGACCCCCCAATACATGGAGCCTAGGAGTCAATTAGAAATAACTTGTGTCCTACAGGGCTGCAATGCAGGGAGCCCCAGAATGTGATGTTCAGTCATTTTTATTTTTACATAGCGTCTTCCCCCCCCCCCCGCCATGACATTCGGGTGCGTTTCACATGGAACTCATTAACACCACGTAACAGCCCTGTGTGGTAGGTCCGTCTGATAGAATATTGTGACTGACCCAGGGGCACCCAGTGAGTTTCTAGCTAAGGTGAGACTTGAACTGGGGCCTTCCCCTACCTCCTGGTCCAGATGCTACACACGAAGTGAACATCATCAAAATTCAGTTTATTATTTTTATTATATAGCACCAGCAGTGTACCTGGCACTGTACAATCTAGTCAGTCAGGTCCCTACCCCAACGACCTTACAGTCTAATTGGAATAACATTTTTCTTTTTCAAATAGGTGTCTGTGTATCCGTTCACCATTCCTGTCAGCAGGGGGGCTCTCACCCTATTTTTTATAGGGCCCCCAGTTTCCCTAGACTTGGTTCTACAGCTTGTCAGAAGTGAGGAAACTCTGCCTGGCTTTACAGATTATTACTTGGCCTCTTCCCAATTCTTGGGATCTGGGTCCAGTCTCTACCTTCCATTATGTATTGTTTAAATTTATCTCACCCTCTCCCAAGGGCTCAGGCCAAATTGCAGCCCGTACAATCTTACAGAAGAAACCCAGTTAAAATCCCCTTCTCTCAAACCTCCCCGTGCCCTAGCCCAGCCTTCCAAATGCCTGGTTAAATGAAGCCTTGCGTTGTCTCTGAAAGATGCGTGGGTTAATTTTCTCTGATCCAAGATGGCTGGCTGGTGGTGGGGTGCTGTTCCTGAATGGACCTGGGATGGGGAGCTAGCTCTGCAGCCAGGGGGGACACACACCAGCGTGAGGCACTAGAGCAATACTAGGGATGATGTGCTGGAGCGGAGGGGTTCTGATGCAGTGATGTCATCGGTTGTGGGCCCAGCCAATGGGCAGGGCTATTTGAGTGGTGGGTGGGGTGTGAGGACATATGGGGGAGGGGCTTGGGACCCCTGAACAGGTGAGTGACCTACCACGCTCTCAGGTAAGCCTGCCAGGCCCTGCCTACCTCCCCAATGGACCTAGGCACCCTGCTGCCTGGCTCAGATGAGCCTCTACAATCCCTGCTGCCCCATAACCCCTGGCAGTCCCCACACACCCCTGCCCTGGGAGGGGGGGGGGGGCAATTCCAACTTCTGCACCAGTCCCAGCCTACCCCCCTGGCCAGAGGTGCAGCAAGGATCTGGTGGACCCAGACCTGTGTCCCAATTACTGCTTCCCCAGGGCAAAGGGGTGGGGTCTTGAGGCTAGGGGGCTCCAGGGCGGCAGCAAGGCTGCATCATGAAGATGGTGCACCGGTCCCCAGCTTGCAGCAGCCCCACAGGAAGGAGGCTTTCAGAGTGGGTGGGGCAGTGCTCCCACCCATACCCACTCCAAAAACGACTTCCTTGGTGGGGCCCCCTTGCAAGCAGCCCATGTTCAGAGGGGGCAGGGGCAGCAGCATTCAGGTCTCTTGCAAAGAAAGGGGCCCCCCTCAGAATCCAAGGCCCAGACTAAAGCCATGCACCCGCTGCTCCACGATAGATATGCTCCTGCCCCTCGTGCTCTTCCTTGGGACACAAGGCCTCCTGCGTCGCAGTCTTCCTGTCTAATCGCTTGGGTGCTCCTTCCTCTCTCTGAGTAAGTCCCACCTCCCAAGGGAAAGCAGCTGGATTGGCAGAGAGCTGGTTCTGAGAGGCCTGCAAGGCTGGCTGTATGTCGGTCTGCCATGCTGCGTGAATGATGTACGTGACACCAGTTTCCCGAGGCTCCGAGCATCGTTGACTTCCAGCGAGTGGTCCTTGGGGCCGGCGCTCCACTCGCTGTGATGGAATGGGCTGCTGGTGTCTTAATAACCATCCCCGTCCTCTGAGCCCCTCTGACAGGGTCATCTCTCTTTGCTGTTGCTATCATGGAAACTCCAGCAGCCGGATTGGGGGGAATGCAGCACTCTTTTCCCCCCCCCCCCCCAGGATCTGGCTTTCCTTTCAAGTCGCGGGGGGGAGTACCCTATAGGGAGATGCAAGCGTGAGCCTCAGCAAAGCCCTCGGCAGGCCGCAGCTACAAACTGATTGTATTTAGCCAAGATCATCCCCTTTTAAGAAGATGGGATTTGCCCTGCCTGATCGCCTGCTGCTTCATCAAGTACATTATCCCGGCGCTGGTGGCGGCTTAGGCTGCAGAGAGCGGCGCGGCGGGGAAGATTGCAATCCAGCTGGCCAGCTTTGCAAGGTTGCGGCACGGGGAGGAAAGCCCTCGCTTGTGTCTCTTGGCAGCAGCCTGACCCGTGAGAGGCAGGTTAGAACGAACCGGCAAGTTTCGAGTTCGACCGCTGCAGAAAGCAATGCCACTTGGGAAGCGCCGCCGCTGGCTGCTTGAATGTTGTTGTCATTACCGCTCACAAAGCACCAGCTGAAATGGATCGTTCTCTCACCGTGGTGAGTAACCAGAATTCTGGACAGCGAACGGGTTAGCCCGTTGGCACAGCGATGAAGCGATGAATACCACTGCTTTACCATTACCGTGTGACCCAGGGGTGGGGAACCTCAGGCCCAGGGGCCAAATGCAGCCTACAGCTAGTTATGTGGCCCCTTCCCACTTCTTGGATCTGGCCCCAAGCACTGAAAGACTGACGCACTCGCGGGAAGGGAGCGCAGACGAGGGCATGCACGTGAGGAGAGGGGCCAGAGCTAGGGCACAGGTCCCCTTAAACACCCTCAACCCCCAACTTCCATGCAGCCTTGGAGCGTCTACAAGTTTTCAAAGTGGCTCCTGGGAGAGGAATGGTTCTCTACTCCTGGTGTAAGCCATTTGTTGAGCCCAGGCCCTGCTAGGAATTTTCAGGGGGGGAGGGGGGAGGAGCAGAGCCAGAACCCCACCCACACTGAAAATTTCCCAGCAGCACCTGGGCTGCTTGCAAAGGGCTCTCCCAAGAAGGAATTCTCAGAGGGGCGGGGTGTGGCGTACTGGCCCCCACCCACTCTGAAGACTTCCTTCCTGGCAGGGCTGGGTAAGTCTTGCCCCCTCCCCACCCTAGAGATCCCACCCCCTTGCCCTTAGGTGCCCTGTACACCACCACAGCCACTGCATTTACCATTGTTCTGTGTCCTGTCATTCCGGTTTGTCTGGACCAACAGCAAAACTGCATCCAGCAGATTTGACCCAGGTATCCAATGGGAAACAAGAGTTAAACTTGAAACCAAGGTTCAGGGAGAGGTGAAATAGGGAAGGAGTTAGAATCGCAGAGTTGGAAGGGACATCAGAGGCCATCTAGTCCAACCCCCTGCTCAATGCAGGAAATCCACATCCCTGACAGATGGCCGTCCAGCTTCTGTCTGAAAACCTCCAGCCAAGGGGAGCTCACTGTCTCCCTAGGCAACTTGTTCCGTTGTCGAACAGCTCTTACCATTAGGAAGTTCTTCTTAATGCTTAACTGGGTTTTTTTTTGTAATTTGAGCCCATTATTTCTAGTCTTGCCCTCAGGGGCAACCGAGAACAAGTCTGCTCCCTCTTTGTGACGGCGCTTCAGGTATTTGAAAACGGCTCTCATGTCTCCCCTTAGTCTTCTCTTCTCCAGGCTAAACACACCCAGCTCCTTCAACGTTTCCTTACAGGACTTGGGTCTCTAGACCCCTGGCCATTTCAGCAGCTGTTCTAATTTGTTGATGTCCTTCTTAAAGGTGCGGTGCCCAGAACTGGACACAGGACTCCAGATAAGGTCCGACCAGCGCAGAATAGAGTGGAACTATTCATTCTCATGACTTGGAAACGATGCTTCCGTTAATGCAGCCTAAAACTGCATTGGCTCTTTTTGCTGCTGCGTCCCACTGCTGACTTGTGTTCAGTTTGTGATTAACTACAATCCCCCGATCCTTTCCACGTGCACTGCTGCCAAGCCAGGGATCACCCATCCTATACGTGCGCATTTGGTTTTCCTTACCTAAATTCAGAACTCTACATTTATCCCTGTTGAATTTCATTTTCTTTGTTTTGGCCTAGTTTTCTAACCTGTTAGAAATAAAATTCAAAATGGTTCTGTCTTCTAAGGTGTTAGCGATCCCTCCCAGTTTAGTGTCAGCAGCAGCTCTCGTAAGCAAACTTCAGCCAAGTCATTAATAAAGATGTCGAATAGTATCGGCCCCAGGACAGAGCCCGGCGCCTAGTGGGCAACCAGAGCTAGCTGGTAACTACGGCACAGATATTAAATGGAATGTGGCAACATGGTAAACAGACCAAGGGCAGACCCTTGGGAAAGTAACAGAGGCGGTAGCAGCAGCAGAGACATTGAATGATTTATTTATTTCATTATATTTCTTAACTGCTTCCTCTTACCCACATGGGTATCTTGGAGCGGCTTACAATAAGTCAATAAAACCAATTCAATAATTAAAACCACATAAAACAGTATGAAATACTATACAACACTATAAAACATCAGGCAGAACCAGCCCCCTGCCCTCATTTCCTAACCGTCCCCACCAAAAGCCTGGTGGAACAGCCAGGTCTTGCACTGCCTTCGGACAGAGGGGAGGTCTGAGGCTAGACGGGCCCCCAGTGGAAGGGAGTTCCACAGCTGCATAGTGGCCACCGTGAATACCCTCCCCATCGTCGCCAGCTGGGAAACACGAGTCGGCCGTCCCTGGCCGACCGCAGGGGCCGCACCACAACCCGGGGCCTGAGGCAGTCCCGCAGGTAGGCAGGGCCCAGGCCATTTAGGACCTTATAGATCAGTACCAACACCTTGAATCGGGCCTGGAACACAATAGGCCGCCAGTGCAGCAAACAGAGCACTGGTGTAACAGGCTCGCGGCAGCCCGGTAGAAGGTGGGCCGCCGCGTTCTGCACTAGCTGCAACTTCCAAACCGTCCCCAACAGTAGCCCCACGTAGAGTGCGTTGCAATAGTCTAGTCTAGAGGTGATAAAGGCATGGACGATGGTGGCCGGGTCAGAGTCTGAAACGTACGGCCGCAGCCGTCGCACTAGATGTAACTGGTGAAATGCGCTCCTTGCCAGAGCCGCCACCTGGCAATCCAGGCGGAGCCGCAAGTCAAGAAGCACCCGTAGGCTACGCCCCCGAGTGGCCAGAGGAGGGCAGGGGCCACCACACCCTCGGCCCTAGCCACCATCACCACCTCCGCCTTGTCGGGATTCAGCTTCAGATAGCTCCCCCTCATCCAATCCCCCACAAGCGCCACGCGCCGGCTAAGCACCGAGACTGCCGGCTCTGGGTCTGCCGAAAACGAGAGGTAAAGCTGAGTATCATGGGCGTACGGCTGACAATGGACGCCGAACCCCCTCACGGCCTTGCCTAACGGCTGCAGATCCACGTTGAACAGGAGACAGGACAGAATCGAACCCTGTGGGGACTCTACACGTGAGGCGTCGGGGGTGTGTGTTAACGAGCACTCCCCAAGAACCACCCGCTGAGTTCTCCCGGCCAGGAAGAAGGGCGGAGAGAGTTGCCATAGATGCAGATTTTTTCAGGACACTTATGAAAAATGCATAGGCACCAATGCAGGCCCTGCAACATGTATTTTTATAAGTGTCCTGGAAATAGGTGCATCTGTGGTAACCCTATCTGTCCCCCACTATTTTCTCTGCTTCAGCAGGCTCCTCCTTGGCCTCTGAATTCACTAGGGCAGGGTGTAGGGCCCCCCAAACATAACCACCCCTAGGTCACTGCGGAGGGGGCAGGGTCCTGGCAAAGGGGAGGGCCCCTGCCCCTAGGGAATCTGGTTGCTTCTCCATCACTTGGCAGTTTCCATCCAGCCTGACTCTCTCAGACCGAGTCCGGGATGCTTGGAACAGCGGCGAGTTTCCCCTGACCGTGCCATCCAAGAGGTCAGGCGAGATGAGCATGAACAACCTCTCCTGCTCTTAAAAAAAATAATCCATTAATTGGCAGCTATAAAAATCGCGCTGTTTCCTCTCCTGTTTTCCAGCATAAATTAGGGCCTGCCTCTCTCTCTCTCCAGGAGTGCAGAGGGATTGATTGATTTAATTTTTTTCCAAAAGAGACGCATCGCTCTATTTACATTATAAAGTGCGTTAGTCACCCCTGGAGACCGATGTTCTATATACAGCCGCGGAGAGCACCACGCTCCTTGACTCCCCTTCTCCCCTTGACCTGTCAGCATCCCGGAGCTGTGAGCTGAAGGTAAATAGGGCCTTGGTTGATTATTCGACCCTTGCTCCCTCCGCTGCGCCTGCCAATTAATTCCGACGTCGGGTGGGCTTTGTAACGCAGCCAGCCGGACACCTCCCCAAGGAGAAGCCAATCTATGATTTCACATTCACTCGCCACCTCCAGACCGCCATCCGCAACGCGACAATTCCCAGCCACTCCAGGCCTGAGGCTGGGTACCGAGAGGGGGAAAGATTCCACACCAGAGACAGTCCCCGCTAGTGATGGAGCTCCAGGCTGGGTTGTGCTGTCTCGGCCCCCCTGTGGGTTAAAGAAAAGGGATCGCTGGCATTGGAAAGCCAGATGCTTGCAGGCACCAGGGAGGAGACATGGTGCCACATTGTTCCGGCGCAAATGCCTCTCTAGCGGCTGGGACCTGGGAGGCCCAAATCCAGGCTGGAGCTGTTATTTTTAATTGGGCCCCTTTCAAATTCCTAGATCTGGCCCTCGCCTCACAGAATCCTAGAGGGGAAGGTATCTGGTCATCTAGTCCAACTCCCTGCTCAATGCCGGAAACCTGCAGCTCCAACATCCCCGACAGATGGCCGTCTAGCCTCTCAAGCACTGAAAGAATGGACTTGGGGGAAGACAGCAAAGATGAGGGCAGGCACTCAAGATGGGGGGGTTGGATCCATGGCACAGATCCATGATCTGGATCCTCCCCTTCCTTCCCTCAAGCGGAGCCCACCCTTGTAAAACGCCCCTCCACACACACACCCTCCTCCTATTCAAGTGCTCCATGCCTGCCTATTGGAATGTTTGCATAGGCAAATAGGTGACGAGCACCCACTGAAAACTTTCTCAGTGCCTTGAGCAATTTGGTAATCAATGGGTTAATAAAATGTCGTTGGGCCCATCCAGAAGAGAAGGGCGAAAGGTTTGCTGGTGTCTAGAGGGGGCAGGAGAGGGTGGGGTTGAGCCAGCAAGGAGAAGAAGGGAAGGGACTCCAGGAAAGAGAGGGAGACATTTCATCTTCTGCCCCTTCCACGGCGCGCCTCTGCTTGTGCTAGGCTTCAACGGGTGTTCGTAAACGGCACGATGGCCCCGAGTGCCGGCTTCAAGTGTCGTGACACTCGCCCATCTTTCCCCCCACATTCTCCGGAGCCCTGGAGTGGACTTGGAGAGCTTGATTGAAGCACCGCCGCTGCTGTGGGGACTCCCGGCGGGCTCCCTCGCCGCCGTGTTCTCCCGCCTCTGGATTGTGTATGTGCAAAATGGCCGCTGCCCTTAACCAAAATGGCCACCATTTTGCAGATGCGTGATCCAGAGCAGGGAGGGGGCCTACCGGAGGCCCCCCCATCCCCAGCCACAGCAGGGCTTCATTCAATCTCTTGAGGCTGGTAAGTCTGGTCCAGGGCCCCAGGGGATGTAGGGTGGGGAGAAGCCGGACCCACTGAGCCGGGGTGGGGGCGGAGTATAGATTTTTAAATTACAGATCTGAATCCGTAAAAGAGCCAAATCCATAATTCCACCCCAACACCCATCCTTGTCAGTGCACCATGCAAGTGCCGTAAGGCCCATTTTACATATGGCGAGGGAGTGGGATACCCCACCCCAGTGCCACATAAATACATAATAGTAAGTGTGGGAGAGGGCATCTCCTTTCATTGGGGGTTGAATTCCCCTTCATTCTTAAGGAGCACAGGAGACCTTCATCTGTGCAATCTGGTTCATCGTTTCATAGGCTTGTCTCTCCAATGAGGACATCTTGGTCACAAACTCCAGCGTCCCCCTTGCACTTCTTATTCCCCAGTTCCCTCCACGGACTTCGCTGACAGCCAGGGAGCACAAAGCAAGTATATATAACCCGAGTGGGGCCCAAATGTGGCCTGGGGCTAGTTTTTATTTGTCCCCTTTCTTGTTCCTGGATCTCTCCCTGGATCCAGTTTGTACCCCCAAGCACCAAAAGACCGTTTTTTTAGACGTTGCACCGGGGTTCGCGGGTTTAAGTAATCTGCCTTGGAAAAGTCGCCCGGGCCACCACCACCGTTGAAAACCGCCGGCCGCACGTTCGTTATAAGCCGCATTCTAAATACCTCGATATCGTCTAAAGAATACACCACCGGCAAGTTTCAATGGCGGCGGCGCGTCTAAACACTGCCCCGTGTGACTTTTCAAAGGCGAATTATTTAAATCCGTGAGTCCAGATAGAACGTCTATCAATGGCCTGAGCTGAAGGCCAGGGGCCACAGATGAGGGCGTTCATCCAAGGACAGGGGACAGATCCATGGCAGAGATCGGTAAGCTGGACTAGGACCAGTCTTAGCATTTGCAGGGCCCAGGGCAAAGATAAAATGTGGGGGCTCCCATCCCCTGCTCTGGTAGAAATGGGCCACTGAGAGGCTCTTGGAAAGAGTGGGGCCCCAGGGCGGTCACCCTATGGTAAGGTCTGCCACTCTGCCCTGGTCTGGACCTTCTCTTCCTCCTGAGCACATCCCTTAAGCACCCCCAATTCCTTCAACTTCCATGTGGTCTTCAGAGCTTGTACTAATTTTCAAGGTGGCCCCTGGGAGGGAAAAGGTTGCCCACCCCTGGGCTACTACAGCTGGAGCCTGGAGGGATACAGAGGCAAAGCTCTCTCGTCCAAGCCCAGTAAAACCGAGTGGAGCCCAGATCTCGATTCCCTGAATGGTCTCCTAGCCGCTGAGCCCTGCTGTGTCTCCTCCTAGCTCCGACACAGATTGCCTTTTAGGCCTTGGGCCAATCCCTGACCCTTTCAATGTCCTCGGTCTGGTGGGAAAGCAGAAGAAACCACAGTGACTCGGCCCATTAGGATCCGGGTGAGTGTCACAGCAAGCCGCGTTCTCTCTCTCTTTCTCCCCCGCGGCCGCTGCCCTCGCTACCCGACCTCCACCGGTGCAGCATTGAACTGGGGCCATCGCTGGCAAAGCAGGAGTGCTTTCTACTGTTGGAGCCGGCGGAGCGGGAGCACAGCCCCCTTCCCCAGCTCATCACTAATGTAGGAGCCTTGGTGCAGCGAACAGGAGATAAAAGCTAAAAGAGGCATCAATAATTCAAGGCCCACTCAGGAGCCGGTAAGTGCAAACAGGAGCCAAGGCGCAGATCGAAGGCAGCGGTGGCCTCGTGGCTGCGGTGTTCCCTTTAAGGGCCGGCCGGGCTTTCCCCCGCGCAACGCCATGGCGACGACAAGGTATCTCGGTGCTTCTGGAGCGTCACAGCGCGCTGGCTACAGGCGGGGGCCGCAGGCGGCCTGGTCGGAGAGCCTCTCACTGCGGGGGTGGGGGGCAGAGATGAATGATGCTGGGAGAAAGCCAGGAGCGGGGAACTCTCCATCCCATGAGCCAAATAGGGTCCCTGGCTGGTTTTTATTTGGCCCTTTTCCAACTCCTGCATCCAGTGCCTCCCCCTCAAGCCCTGAAAGAGTGACCTCGCGGGAAGGGGGGGCAGGCACTCCAGGCTAAGGGATGGCTCCATGGAGGGTTACCGCCTAGGAACACTTATGAAAAATACATGTTGCAGGGCCCGCATTGGGCGTTCCTTAAAAACGTGTCTCGGCGGCAGCCTCTAGATCCGTGGCTGAGCTCGGGGGTGAGGAATGTTTTCCCTCCGCATTGAAAGGGAGTAGAAACCCCAAGGGCCACATCGGGGTTTGGGGAAGGGGGTGTTTACGGAGTGCGCCCAGGAAGAGGGACGGTTCCCGATCCTCCTGCGCAGGCTTGCATCTCGGCTCCCGTCCACTGCGCTCAGCCTGCTTGGGGGTAGGGACTGGCTCCAGGAGCCAAAGAACAGCTAGTCATGTATTTGCCCCCCCAGGCCTGAGGTTCCCCCCCCGACCCATGACCTAGATCATGATCCGCACTTTCCCCTCCGCAGCGCCTATCCAGGAGTCGATGGAGCAGGCACTAAGTGTCCCAAGGGAGAGAAAAGGTTTCCGACGTCTCGTCTCTTTAGACGAGAGAATTTTGATAGCCGGTTACAGACTAATGGTCCATCAAGCCCAACCTCCTGTCTCTGGCAGTGACTTCAGAGTAGGGTGGGCAGATATGCAAATTTGAGAGGACACTTATGAAAAATCCAGGTTGCAGGGCTGCACGGGAGCCAATGGAGCCCAGGAACCTGTATTTTTCATAAGTGTCCTCTCAAATTTGCATATCAGGCCACCCTACTTCAGAGAAGTCCCCAACAGGGCATAATGGAGCGATCAGTTCCCTGCTGTTCACCAACAGTTGGAGGTTACGTTCCCCCCCCCCCACCCAAACTTGGCTAATAACCATGGATGATGAACCTATCCTCCCAAGGACTTATCCAATACTTGTTTAAACTTAGCTAGGCTACTGACCTTGACCACCTCCTCTGGCAACAAGTTAAATAATAATGATCTTTATATAGCACTCAGCTGCCATGGCGCTCAGAGCACTTTACATATAACAAACACAATTTTTAATCCGCACAACAACCCTGTGAGTTAGGTTAGACTGAGAGAATATTGTGACTGGTCTATTTTGGCTAAGGTGAGACTTGAACCACAGTCCCCCCCCTTATCGCCTGGTCTAAGTACTGCACACTTAACCATTACACCGCACTGGATCAAGTTCCACAAGTTAACTCTGCAGTGAGTGAAAATATCCTTTTTATTGCTTATGCAGAGTGAGTGAACAAGCTACATTGTGATCTTTAGAGCAGTAGGGCTTTGAAAGATGGGTTCCTCTGTTAAAATAGTAGATGCCTGCCCACCCTAGTAGGGGTGGGAATTCCGGTTCTTCCGAGAACTGATATTGCCGGTATTTGGGTGTATTGGATTAATCCGATAAATCCGATATTTACCTGTACCGGCATACCGGATCTTTAACATTGGGCGCTTTACCTTTTTTTTTTACATTGCGGCCATTGAGATAAACGGCTGCAATGTAAAAAACCCAGTAAAACGCCCAATGTTAAAGATCCGGTATGCCGATACCGACCGGTAATTCCGGTACCGGGGAGATCTGATATCGGTAAATCTGGTATCCGGTATTCTCCCTGGTGTCTCACCCCTACTAACGGGTACTACAGTTGGAAGGGAGTTCCTGGAGATAGGATCGTGCCCCCTACTGCTGTCCCATTTCTCCCCCTGCCAATGTACATAAATAACTTGGTTACTCAGACAAGACGGGTCCCCAGTTGGGGGTGGGACCATGAGTGGTTGCCGACTTGAGCCTCAGGATGGTCCTGGGAAAGGTAAGAGCCTCTACCATCATCCAGCCTGGTGGTCTCCACTGCTCGAAAGTATCCAGGGCTCCTTGGGGACACAGCAGCTACTTCAAGGCTTTTGCCTGGAAGATGTGGGGCCAGGCTGGAAAGACCCTACAGTTTGCTTCCTTTCTGATGTGGCTGCCTCCTGGAACCCCCGATTTCTCTGAGCTACCTGGAAAAATTGGGTTTTTCCCCAGAACCTGGGGACTCCAAATCAAAACCTGGAGAGGTGGCATCCTTAGGTCTGGCCTAGGAAAGCCACCGCAGACTGAGGTCAGAGGGAGGATTCTGAATCTCTGGGACTACAGTGGCCTGCCACCAACCCTGGCAATCCTCATCGCGGACACTGGGATGACCCCATTCCGGGTCATCGGGATCATATAACACCAGTTCTCCGTTTGTTGCACTGGCAGCCTATAGTCTTCCGGGACCAATTCAAGGTGTTGGTGCTGACCTATAAAGCCCTATATGGTCTGGGCCCCACCTAGCACCTCACTCCCTGGAGCGGACCCTCCGGTCTGCCGGGAGCACCCTCCTGGAGGTCCCCCAGGGGGCGACCATGGCGAGGGCATTCTCAGTATCCGCTCTGAGGCTGTGGACCTCCCTCCCGGTCGAGGTTCATCCGTCCCCGGGTCGTCAGTGTAACACCAGGTTTTTGGCGGGGGAGACAGGTAGCGGGACGGGGGTTGGGGGGGGATGGGGTTTTCTTCTTTTTAACTCCAACAAGTTTTAATGGAGTGGGGTCGGCTGATAGGGAGGCATAGCATGGGGAATGTTTCCTGTTCTTGCTAAGGAAGGCCAAAGCTGTGTGCTGTAGTAGCTAGCTAGATCACGGTGTGGGGAGGGGGACCCCAGCCCCTCGGAGATCGCCTCTGGGTAGGAGAGGAGGCCTGGAGCACCAGAGCCAACAGACGTCCTGGAAGATCCCGATCTGACGCCCGGATCAAGTGGATTGCAGGCACTGCTCCAGCCGCCATCTAAAAAAACCGGGGCAGTGCGCCTTTAACTCAGCTGTAGTTCTGATCCATCCCAGCTGAGCTGGTAGCTGCTTCCTTTCTTAACCCTTTCCTGGCCTGTATACCACTGCCGTTAGTTACCCAGCAAAATAATAATAATAATAATAATATGCTGACTCTCCTATTCCTTTTTATTCAAACCAAAGTCAATAGGATCCTGTACATCAATGCCTGGGTCAATCCCTGAAATGTAGGAGTTGATTGGGTTCAAAAATGAACCGGGCAGCCGTGCTCATACGACACCCACCCTGCGTTCTCTGCCGTCTCTGCCCGCAGAACGGCGGATTGAATTTAAGATTGGGCTGTCGGTTTCCAGGACCCTGAATGGTCTAAGCACTGGCTATATTTGAGACCTGCTCCTGGATCCTCACCCTGCTGGCTGTCCGTACTCGGAGACCGTCCGCTGATGGGCCCTGCCATCACTTCTTAAGTTGGAGGGCGATCGGGCCTTGCCTTCGCAGCGGCGGGCCCCTCCCTGTGGAATTCGTTCCCTCCACATGTTCCTCTCACTTCCTCCCTCCTCACCTTTAAAAAACACCGGAAGACATTATTATACCAAGCTGCTTTTAGGATCCACTGCTGGTTCCCTTGAATGTAATTTTTCCGTCCCTTTTAAAACAAATTTTAACCAAATTGGAAATGGCGTTTCGGTTTATCATATTAATGTAGTTTGTGAAGTGCCTTGAGCAGCATTAAGTGGCGGGGGGGGGGGCTATATCAATACAATTATTATGATACATCTGAGCTCAGAGCCCTGCTTCCTTTGACCGGTTTTGTGCATCATGGAAGTGTCTGCAGATCCCAACAAAGACAGGGACTCTGCTGCACTATGCATATATATAGTGAGAGAGAGTCTCTGCAGCAAAGAGCTTACAGCCGGATAGGCAAGACTGGGACAGGGTGGGAGGAGACAAAGGAATACGAAGTAGAAGTCTAAGGTCACTTTGTTGGTCAGAGAGAGGACTGGAATCCATGTCTCCTGAGTTCCAGCCCTTTCCTTAGCTGCTTGAGCACCCCCTGCAGCACCACCACTGAACTGTTCCAAACAAGTCCCTTACCAAAGAGTAACCCTGGTTTAGAGCAGGCCTTTCACGATAAAACCACACGTCCCTTCTGGCTCCAATCTTGCTGTTGGGAAACGCAGCTGTCTGGAATTCCTCATGCAGCTAAGCGCGTGGGAGCACTGAACCGTGGGTGACAATTGCTTAATCTACTGGCTGCCTGATCTGAGGCCAGTTGGGTAAGTAGATTATGCAGCTAACCGGTCTGGCTTGGAATGCAGAGGAGCCTCGCTCACTCGGTGAGGCCGGGAGGCTGCCGCTGCCGCCTGTAACTGCAGTGCATAGTTGCCGGATGCAGCCATAATCCCTTCCCAAATCTGACAGGCTCCGGCATCCCCCCCCCACCCGCCCGTGGTCAGTCACCTGAGACTCTGGACTGATTACAGAGAGATGATCGCCCTAAACCTGATTCCACAGTCTTAGTGGATTATTATTTTTTTCATTCCCTTCGGCGGCGGAGGGTGCGTTTTAACTTGTATTGTTGCTTTAATCGTCGGCGCTTCAGCCCCCAGGAAAAGCTTGAGGCTGTGGAACTAGCATTCGGGTCAGCCTGGACGTTCGGCAGAAGAGTCTCCCACAAAACTGATCCCCACCGAGTTTTTCTTAGGCCTCGTTCAGAGCTGATGCAAGGGAAATTTTCTTGAGCGAGGAAGGCCCCTGTAGCTTGCGAGCTATCACCAGCAGAAATTAGTCCGATAAAGGAGCATTCTCCAGAGGCAATGTAAGACTGACTTATCTGGCCAGGCGTTTAGCAAGTGGGGATAGGGTTCAGGGACTGGGAGTGGTTTTAATTGGAATTTTATACAGGTTTCTATTTTTGCTGGTTTTTATAAATTATTTTTGTCTGTTTTATGTTGTGAGCTATCCAAATGAATAAATAAACAAACAAACAATAAATATGTCATTTGAACTTCCTTGCCTCTATTTCTTACATTTTGGATCAACATAGCAACCGTACACTCGCTCTTTAGACACCATATAGTATCTCATAAGTAACTATGTAGTAACCCGTGAGTATTAAGATTAGTGGGGGTAGCACTAGCTAGTCCCATATGGTACCCTTTAGGGTAGAGGTGAGGAATCGTTTCCCTCCCATGGGCCACTTTGAAAATGAGTATACACAGTGTAGGCCAGATAGGAGTAGGAGGGGTGTACTCAACACAAGAAAGGGAAGAGGCAAGTCAGAGTCTAGATTATGGATCGATGTCATAGATCCATTTCCTGTCCTTGAGTGCCTGTCCTCATCTCCGCTCCCTTCCCCTTATCTCATTCTTTCAGTGCTTGAGGATAGGGCCTGGATTATCAGGCCGTATCCAAAAATTGGAGGGCCCATATAAAAAGCAGCCATGGGCCAGATGTAGTTTATAGGCCATCACTTCCCCCATCCTTATATTGGGGGGGCAGGATGGGACAAGCAGGTTCTTGTGAAATATGCACTGCTGCAGTTGCAGGAATTTTTGCAGAATTTGGCCAAATTCTCGCAGAGTTTGCATCTGGCGGCACAGAATTACAGCCTGGGTGGGGGGGTGCTGTGGCTAGCCAGTGGGGTGCTGGCACTATGAACTAACCAATTATCAGCTGTCAGAATATATTTCAGGGCCAGAGTGCCTCTTCCATAGCTGCCAAAGGGATGCAACCCACAACCCTTTCCCCCTAATCGAGAAGGCGAGTAGAGCCCCCCGCCCAGAGGCCATTCCAGTATTTTGTGTTTAACTTTGAGAGATGAGATGTCCATGGATGTAGTGGACTACTGGGACACTCAACAGAGCATCTTCAGAAGGCAATGTAAGACCTATTTATTTGTCTGGGCTTTCAATGGGCGGGGATAGGATTTGGAGGGTGGGGGCAGGGAATTGTTTTAATCAGAATTTTATATTAACTTTTAAAAATATATTTTTGTATCTTGTGAGCCACCCTGAGACTGCGGGAAAGCGGGGGGATATAAATAAAATAAATAGGTATTGAATTCACAACATTTGACCAGTTTAGTTAATTGGCATAATTTATGCTGCTTGCGGAATTTGGTTTTCCTGCTTGCGGAATTTGGGATCTTTTGTTATGAAGAATGCACAGGATTTGGGGTTGGTGTGTGGTATTTATTTATTTATTTTTGCATCTATACACCGCCCCCTCCTGCACAAGCAACTTGGGGCGGCTAACAACATTTAAAAACACATCAAATTTTTAAATTCAACATTTAGAGGTAACCCCACATTCAAACAACCCAACAATGAAACCCCCTGTCTGTCTTGGCAAAGGCCCGATGGAACAGCCAGGTCTTACGCTGTCTACGGAAAGAGGGGAAGTCAACGGTCAGGCAGACCGCCACTGGGAGGGAGTTCCAATGTCGTGCGGCAGCCACCGAGAACTGGCACTCAGGAAACCCGGGGGACCTCAAGGAGGGCGCCCCCAGCCGACCGCAGAGGCCGGTCCAGAACCCGGAGAGTGAGACGATCCTGCAGGTAAGTGGGGCCCAGGGCGTTTAGGGCTTTAAAGGTCAAAACCAAGACCTTGAATTGGGCCCGGAAGACTATTGGCAGCCAGTGCAGAGAGCGGAGCACCGGTGTAATGTGCTCGCGATGATTCGTCCCCTTGAGGAGACGAGCCGCCGCATTCTGTGCCCGCTGCAGTCTCTGGACCGTCACCAGGGGTAGCCCCACATTGAGTGCGTTACAGTCGTCTAATCCGGTATGGACCACACCGTGCAGATTTTATTTATTTATATTTAAATTTCTACCCGGCCTTTCCCCTAAGGCTCAGGGCAACTAACATGATTAAAAATACAGTAAAACATTAAAAATCCCCACCTTCACACCTAAAACCACCCACCCCCACCCCTATCTGTGCCTTCCAAATGCTTTGCCAAAAAGAAACATTTGACACTGTCTCTGTAATATGCTGAGTCCCCGGCCCTGGCGGAAGTCCCTAGGAAGGGGGTTCAACAACACAGGAGCAGGGACCGAGACTGTCTCTCCGTAGGCCCTTGTTGTATGAACCAGATTGGTAGGTGGTTGCGGCGGTGGCCAGGAGCACTTTTAAACAACTTCCTCTGGTGAGAAGGCTGTGACCTTTTCTATCAGATTCGGACTTGGCCACCATCTACATTTATTTACAGAATTTATATCTCACTTCTTCCCGCCACAGGGGGCCCAGAGCGGCTAGCAACGTACAAAATATAAATATAATATAAAACAATTTGAAACACTATAAAACGTGATCAACAATTGATCATAATAACAGAAACCCCACTCCACCCTCCCCAACCCCACCCCACCCTACTACCCCTCTCCCTCGCCAAACGCCGGAGGGAACAGCCAGGTCTTACAATTCCTACGGAACGCTGGGAGGTCCGGGGCCGGACATGCCCCCACCGGGAGGGAATTCCGAGAACGCCCTATTGTGTGTGGCCGCCCTGGAAACCCGGGGGACCTCCAACAAAGCACCCTCGGACGACCGCGGGGGCCAGTCCAGAACCCGGGGGGTGAGGCGGTCTCGCATCCTTCCTAACCATCCGGACCTTTGTAACCTCGAGGCTAGTCGACTGCAGTGCGCTCTACAGGGGGCTGCCCTTGATGACAGTTGGAAGCTGGTGCAGAACGTGGCGGCTCAGCTTCTGTCGAGGACAGGTCGCTGGGAACACATTACACTGGTGCTCTGGAGTCTGCGCCGGCTGCCAACAGCTTTCCGGGCACAATCCAAGGGGCTGGTTTTAATCTATAAAAGCCCTAAACAGCTTGGACCCCAGGTATCTGAAAGACCCGCCTCTTCCCCTGTGTCCCGATGCGGCCTCTGCGGGCAGCCGAGGGGGCCCCTCTTGCAAGTGCCGCCCGCCCGTGAAGTTGCTACAAGAAGGGCGCACAAGGCGGCATTCTCAGTTGCTGACCCACAATTCTAGAACTTGGGGGATCTATCTAAGCCGGAGGAGATGTAAGGCCTTTTTGTTTGGCCAGCTGTTTGGCAGGCAGGGCTAGGGCTGGGTAGGATTGGGGAGAGGGGCTTAGGGAGGAGGACTGGTGGGTGGCAGACGGTGGGGTGGGTGGGGGACGATGGTAGGTTTGAAGGTTTTTTTTATGTATTTGATGGTATTTTGTATTTTTGATATTGTAAGCTGGCCTGAGTCTTTGGAGAAGGGTGGGATATAAATGTGAAATAAAATAATAAGGAGGCGCTCCCGGCCGAGCGCAGGGGTCACAGTGGAGCATGGTAGGAAAGACGGTTTTTCAGCTAGGTGGGGCCCAGGTCATTTAGGACGTGAACGGTCCAAACCAGCATCTTTAATTGTGCCCAGAAAGAGCTAGGCAGCCAATACAGATGTAAAGTACGGGGGTCATGTGCTTACGGCGACCTACCCCCCAAAGGAGTCAACCGCCATCTCCTTCCCAGTCGCCAAGGGCAGCCCCACGCAGAGCGCGTTGCCGTCGTCTACTAGCCTGGAGCTCAGGAAGGCGTGGAGGACGGTGGCCAGATCTGAGTCAGGAAAGAAAGAGCCGCAGCCTCCTTACCAGCTGGCATGGCTGAGAATTGCTCCCGGCCACCGCCAGGATCTACCACGGGGTATTATCCCTTCTCAGTGCCCATTGGTGGCAAATGACCCCCCTCCCCAACCACTGTAGTAGCCGTGAGTAGACATTCATCATTGTGTGGTGTGTTTTGGGCTGCTCTGGGGTGACCCCTCCTTGGCTATCGCCCGGGCTTGCTTGAACCAAAGTTCTGGTTGTTCTTGTGTTAGGGCTGCTGGAACAATGCAACTGAGTCTGTTTCATGTAGAGACACTGTGGGGTAGGACCAAGGGCCACGTGCAGCTCATGGCAAGTTTTTTTGGTGGCCCCATTCCCATTCCTGAATCTGGCCCCTGGATCCCATTTCTACCCCATAGCACTGAAAAACGGCGCTCATAGTAAGGGAGCAGAGATGAGGGCACGCACACGCAAGAACAGGAGGCAGGTCCATGAGTTGGACCTTCCTTTTCCTGAGCGCCCCCTTACGCAGCCTGTCCCCCAACTTCCATGCAGCTCTGGGAGCTTGTAATAAATGTTCAACGTGGCCTCAGGGAGGGAAAAAGTTCCCCATCCCTGGTATAAGGAGAAGCACTTGTGAGCAAGCTATGGGGGGTGAGGAGCTAGGGAAGGCCTGATGGAATAGGTAGGTTTTCAAGAGGGATCAGAGTGTGTCTGTACCAGGGAAGGAGTTCCAGGCATTGGGGGCAGCACAGGAGAAGGGACAACAATGAGTTTGGGACGTGGGTGTAACATTGGGCTAACATTTGTGCGGGGGATGCTGACACACAAACTGGCCCCAATAACCCTAGAATTGCAGGAGAGGAAATTTGTGGGGGATGCATCCCCTGCTCTGATTGCTCCCTAAACTTTAGGGAGCAGAAGACTCTCCGGCTGGTTGGGGCTGTTTCTGTGAGCTGATGAGCCTGGGAGATGCCCTGTTGCATCTCCCCTGCATTCTCCAGCTAGGGCTGTTTTTCCACGATCCCCGTTAATCTGAATTAGCTTTTAATCCAGATCCTAATTCAGGGTTATGATTCAGAGGCGAAACTGCTTACATTTATCATTTTTAATCAGGAATAAGAATGAATCCTGATTTGCAGTGTGAACAGGTTAATCCGGATTAGGAGTCACAAAGAAGACTGTGAAATCCCATGGGGCCGCGCAACCAGATTTCAGTGTCCTCTGCTCTTCCACTCTGATTTCGAGGAGTGCAACTGTGACAGCCACAGATACAGCTGTCACCTTGCGAAATGGAGGGGTCTTCACCTTGGCTTGGTGGATTTTAAATTTGGCATGCCAAGCAGAGACTGCTGGAAAAACTGTGGGATGCCATAGAGATACGGCTGGCTAGAGGGGAGACAGGTCTATCTGCAACACCCTATGGGACTCAGTCCGGATTAACTGTTCACATGATCACTAATTCGGACTGAGCTCAATCAGCATTAAAATAAATCCTTGAAAATTAGGTTTCCAGAACCCGGTTTTAAAGTTCGAATCCGAGGTCATTAATTCAGACTAAAGTGTTCACACGATCCACTTAATCCGCATTAAGAGCTGCTTAATTCGGATTAATGCTCGTGCAAATGCAGCCTAGCTTGCGACAATGGCGTTCATGCAACGGACAGCAAAGACTCCTCCTGCCCATTCCTCTCCCTGTGCAGCCGGCAAGGAAAGAAGGGGCTGGCTTGGCACAGAAAGAGGCCTGGCCTGGCTCCACCCAGCTTGGCAAAGATTTACCAGCTGAGGCTCCCGGCACAAAGAGCCGTGCTCTTCTGCAGGGGGATGTCAGAGGTTTGGTTCCCAGCCAAGCAGGTTTCATCTTGTTCAAACAGGCTACGATAAATAAGGGTGGGTTCCATTTAAGAGAGAGGAGCTGACTGGAAAAAGCCCCGTCGGTGGGAGAGGGAAGCTAGTCCGATGCCCTAGTTGGGATCTGTGTCGAGGAAGCATAAATAACTCGGATCATTGAGGTCTCCTCTGCACGACACGGCTTCAGACAACCCGCAGCCAAACCAGCTTAGACCAGGCTCCTTTGAAAATCAGTTCAGGCTCTGTGAGCTGGAGATATGCTTCCCAACAGTCCTTATTGCAGAGGGACAGACGCCCTTTGGAGGCCGAATGAATCCCACTGTCCCTCCTTCAGGGAGTCAAATGATAAAAACAGACGTGCGGGCGTTGCGAGGAACAGCGGCCACCCCTTCCCGGGTCGGGGCAGTGAACATGGCCCATGGCCGGAGAACCGTCCCGCTGCCCGCCTGCCCACCTGCCCCGGGAAGGGCGGGGAGTTCATCAAACATATGGGCCGCCAGCCCTGCCCCTCCCCCACTCCCAGCGCCTGCCCCCCACCATGACGGACGGCCATGGTGGCCCCGGCCCCGCGGCATGTATGGCAGGGCTGAACAAACCGGCTGGCTTGCTGTGGCCTGAGCACCCAGGATTTGGGCCAGAACACATCCCGGATCAGCTACCTACCCGCCCCGGCAGAAGCAGGCCCACATCCGGCGGCACGTCACCGTGAACAGATGTGCTGGTAGGTCCTGGGCCGCAGTGGGTCACCGTCATATCTGCTAAGACCTGGTGTCCATCTTTCAGGAGAGAGATAACAAAAGGCTGGTATTCAAACCTCAGGCACTTCTTGCCTCGTTGCCTCCCAGGAAAAAAAATCGTGAAGACAATGGGGAGATTCTATTGTCATTCCAACGTCTCCCCATTGTCCTCATTCCATCATCTCCCCATTGTCCTCTCAAGTGCATTTTTGGGAGGCAATCAGACAAGAGGGGCCTGAGGCTTGAAAACGGGTTCTTTTGTCTCTCTCTCCTGAAGGCGGAACAGTGGGATTCAGCACCCAAAGAGGAACTGTCCCTCCTAAACAGGGATTGTTGTTAGGAGGTATGGGCTAGGGAGGGACCATGGGTCTGACCCTGTGGGTGTTTTCACATGGACACGGGGGTGCTCAACACTGGAGCAGGTCAGGGGGTGGACCTCCGCATCTGCCCAATTGCAGCCCCTGCCCGGGTCCGTTTTAAACTGACCCGGCGGCTGTCGCAGCCCACACTCCACCAGCCCGGTGCTTCCTCCCCCACACCATAGAGCTGCGGACGGATCGCCCGACGCTCTGGGCTGCCACCCGCAGCTCTATGGCGTTGCCTGGAGGAGCAACCCCCAGTTGAGAGCAGAGCTGCAGCAGCCGGTTGCCGAGCAGATGGACAGCAGCCCTGCCGGCGGCCGGTGCCCCAGGGTTGAGCTGCCCGCTGTGCTGGCGGGGCTTCCCCAGAGCAGGGACAGCCTGCCCTGCCTCTGCTCCGCCTGCACATCTGGCGGGCTGCCTTTAAATGGACAGCAGGGCAGAGGCGTGGGTGGGTGCTGTTCGTGTGAAAACACCCAGTATGACAGCATTTATATTCTTCCTACTGAATCCTAGCCCAGTATCCGATCCACATCTATTCTCAGTGCAGGGCTCCCATTGCTCCTACGTGTTTCCTAAGAGGAGGAAGAAGCTCTTCTCTTTAGTCCATGATACGATTTTGCCTCACCTTCAGGCTCCGAGCTCTGGAGGAATCTTCTCATCTCAGCCTCTGTGGATAGATACCCCTCTGGAGCGGCTGCCTCCGGCATCCCAAGATGGAACCGTTGCAACGATCGTGCGAGAAATTAAGGTCAAGTCAAAGTTTGAAAGAAGCGTTGTCGGCACAGGCAGGACTTGGCAGGGGATGCTGCCCTCCAGGGTTTCCAGAGCAGAACGGATCGATCCAACCTTGGCAGCTGATAAGGGAACGCCAGCCGCCAGGGGCCAACCTTGCTGACTCTTCAGCTTAGACAGCGTGGGGTTAAGGCTGGCACGCAGCAGCGGTGTCAGAAGTGCAATGCTGAGTCCACACTTCCTGGTATTACCCGGGTCAGTTTCCCCCCATGTTTATTGAGTGGCTGCCGCTGCCTCTAGGTTTTTGCTGGAAGCAACTTTAACATGACAGTTTTGCTGGTTCAAAGCACACAAGCCAGAATCATTTTGAATCCAGGATTTTGAGGGGGGATTGTTTGGCTCAGCTAGAGAGGCATAGGCGCCCTGCCCCAGCTACCTCCCAGCCCTGCGCCTCCTCCCCAGTCTTATATCGACTAGGAGGCCTGTGCCCCACAAAAACTCATACTGTATGCAGTGGGGTGCCTATGTTTAATAGGGCCCTGTGGCAAGTCAGATTATTAGGGGGGAATTAACAGGGGGCAGCGAGGCCCAAGGTCACTGGAGTGTGTGTGTGTGTGTGGGGAATCAGGAGCAGAGCAGGAGTTGGAGAGTACTGGTATAGGGAAGGCAAGGTATGGGGGCAGCAAGGCCGGCCTTACCTCAGGGCGACCTGGGGTGGCTGCCCCGGGCCCCACTCTTTCTGAGGGCCCCACGGGGGCCTCTATTTTCACCAGGAGAGGTTGTGGGGGCACCACTCCCTCTCAGTGGGGCCCCAAACATGACCCCCTTCAGGGCACCCCAGGGTAGGATTGGCACCCATGCAAACTTTTATGGAACACTTATGAAAAATACATGTTGCAGGGCTTGCATTGGCGCCCCAGGCAACAAGGCAAGTCCTGTAACATGCGTTTGTCTGTAAACGTTTGCGTAGGTGACAACCCTACCGCCGAGATTGCCCCCCAAGGGGGAGGGTCCCCCAGGCTCCCCACATTTTATCTTCGCCCTTTGCCCTGCAAATCCTAAGGCTGGCCCTGGGGGGCAGGAGGGAAAGGTAAGGCATATGGGGTGGGGAGGCCTCTGTTGACAGACATGGCACCTGTACCTGGCTCGCTGGGGAAGTCACAGGTAGCTCTGGTAGAGATAAAGCAGGAATACAAAGAAAGGGGACACCTAATGGGCAGTTAATAATCAGAATCTTATTATTGACAAAACCGACAGACTTACGGATAATCATTTATCAACCTCACTCAATACTTGACTGCAGATCAGAATAATCAAATTCCTGATCACTTCCTAGTACAGGCATAAATCACTCCAGGAATCATTAATACAGTCTTACCCCTGCCGTGTTTCGATCTTTAATGCCAATTTCTGGCGTATTTGGACTGCTCTAGCGGTGAAAACCGCCACGGCTTTTGCTCTTTTTGGATCGGTATCTTTTAACAAAAAAAATCAATTGTTGAGAGACAGGACGAGAAAGATCATAACCAGTAGCAACCTGTAACCAATAACGGTAGGTCGCACATAGAGGGCATTTAAATAAATAACGTATCAG
>QEPC01008752.1:1702338-1714132 GCA_003113815.1 Sphenodon punctatus | reverse complement strand
GGGGGGGGGGGGGGGGGGGGGGAATCCAGGATGCTCTGTGTGGGGGCAGGTCAAACCATGCGTGGGTGGGGGCACACTACCATCCCTGACCTGTTTGATTCCTCCCTCCCCACTGGACATGCGTGGGCAAATCCACGCGGTGCCTACGGACACACACATCCCTGGCCCCCAGCCGTGCCCATTTAAAAACGGCAGCTGTGCATGCACATGTGAGCGCAGAGAAGGGCAACAGAAATGATCCAGAGCATAAAGTGGTTTCTGTCTGAGGAAAGGCTCGATAGGGAAGGGCTCTTCAGCTTGGGAAAGAGACGACTGAGAGGGGACAGGAGAGAGGTTTACAAGATCATGAAGGTTGTGGAGCAGGGAAATAGGGGGCTGCTATTGACCCTTTCTAAAAACAACAGACCCAGGGTTGACTCCATGAAGTTAGCAGGGAGCAGATTTAAAACAAATAAAAGGAAGTACATTTTCACCCAAAGTTGCAATAAACCTGTGGAACTCCTTGCCGGAGGACGTCGTCCAGGCAAATAGCGTAGCAGGCTTCAAGAAGGGACTGGATGAATTCCTGAAAGCCAGGTCCATTAAGGGCTCCTAGTTGGGTTGGTCAGGGGTCGCAGCTGGGGGAGGATGTCCGGAAATGGATGACTCCATTGTAACCTGCTCCGTACACCCCATAGGCGACTGAGGCTGGCCACTAGCAGACCCAGAGTGCTGGGCTGGATGGACCATTGGCCGGACCCAGTCATAAATGGCACTTCTTAGGTTCTTACGACTTGTGGCTCTTGCCAAACGAAGACTTTGGTCCATGACGCTTGGGGACGGAAACTTTGGCCACGTCTGGCCTAGACCAACCAGCAGTTCCTTGACAGCGCCCCCCCTTGATGCCATAGCTTGTCCTTGACTCCGGCTAAGGTTCTGACCTGGCCCTCTTCCGGGCCACGCCTCGCGCTGTAGCCGTTAAAACCCCAGCCCCTATTAACCTTCACGTCCCCTGCGGTCGCAACCAAACCAGTGGTCGTTTAGCCACTGTGTTCTGCAGGAAACCTAGCTCCTTCCTCTCCTCTGATCACTGCCATCTTCCCCCAGCAAGCAAATAACATAATTAATAAAAGATTAGGAGGAAATGTGACACATTAAATATTTAACCCTGCGCCTGCCTGGGTGCGCGGGGCCAGGTACAGCTGGCTCTTGAAATATTCAAGGGTTGGGGGGGAGGCACTCCTCCTCCCCGCCAAACTCTGCTTCTGTGCGGCACACCCCACAACCGGGTTGGGGGGGGTATCGTTTTTAGAAGCAGAAGGCGTTTCTGTTGACATTTATTGGGGTACAAGCTCCCACTGTGGGCAACCAGGACACAGCGGTGCTAGAAAGACTACAAAGGGGTGTGTAGGGACAGGGGGCAGAAATCATTAGGGCCCCGTTCTTTGAACACTTAAAGCGGAGGTATTAGGGAACCTTTTCCCTCCTGTGGGGCCACTTTGAAATTGAGTGCAAGATTCGCTGGCTGGATAGGGTTTGGTGATTGAGGTGCTTTAAGAGGGGTGCTCAGGATGGGGGGGGGAGGAAGGAAGGAAGGAAGGAAGGAAGAAGAGGGTCCAAACCATTGATCTATGCCATGGATCCAACCCCTTTTCCTTGAGCACATGCCCTCATCTCTGCTCTCTACCCCTGAGCTCAGTTTTTCAGAGCTTGAGCATAGAGACTGGCTCCAGGAACTGGAAAGGGATCAAATAAAAATAAAATAAAAACACCAGCTGTGATCCAGGCCTCCCCACATCCCAATCCTGAGCACAACCCTTAAACAGGGACCCGGGTTCCCTTTGTTTTCCCCATTGATGCCGATGGGGAAAACAATTGGTTCCCGTATCCAGCCTCACCCCCAACTCCTGTCCGGCCCGTGTAGCCTGTACTAAGATTCCAAATGGCCTGTGGGAGGGGGAAACGTCCCCACTCAGCAGGGGTGGAGCTGGGAACCAGGACTCTTCAGCTCCGTCCCTAGAGCTAGCAGGGAATGTAGTATCCGTTAGAGGCAGGGGTGGCCAGATATTTGGTGCATACAATCCGTTTGATCCAGGTTAGGCTTGCCGCCACCAAGGCACATTTTAAAGGAACACTTATGAAAAAAAATACAGGTTGCAGGGCCTGCACTGGCACCTACGGCAGGACCTGCAACATGTATTATTCATAAGGGTTCCTTTAAAATGTGCTTCGGTGTCAGCTCAGGCGATCTCCCAGGATTCCTCTCCCTGGCTCCAGGCCGGGAGCCCTCCTGCTGGCTCTCTCCCTAAGAGACACCTTCATTAGTCTCAGGATTGGAGAGGAACGCTCCCCTTGAGAGCGAGCTCTCTTAGCCCATCTCCTCCCCAGACACACTCCCTAGGGCGTTGGGCCTGCTCTCCTCCCCAGGAGCGATCTCTGAGAGGCCGGTCTCCCTCCTCACCATGATCTACTGGAGGCTAGCTTGTGATCGACCAGTAAATATACCTCTTGCCAGTCCCTGGGTTGGAGCAAAGGTCTCCTTGTTTCTATTCAGCTTGGGGAGACAAGTGTGTTCTAATAATTAACATTTGTGGAAGGTTGGAGACCAAGAACCCCTGGATTTAGTTCCCACCTGTGATGTGACGCTGCATCTGAAACCCGTGGGAGCGTGTGCCTCAGTTTCCCCTAGAGTAAAAGAACAATCATAATTTTTCCTTTGCTTTCCAGGAGGTGGGGGCACTTTGCTTAACTGATTAGAGCTCTTAGTGGATGGTCTCTAGGGAGCTTATTCCAAGAGCTGTGGTGGTTGCGGGGAGGGGGCTCTCAGCCCAAGGCGCCGCCGGTGCTGTTCGTTGGGAGATCATTTCCATCCGCCGGCGCTGCACGCCAGGCAAATAGGCGTTTTAATTGGCTAACAATCCCCAAGAAATCGGCGGTTGATTAGCGATGGCAGTAAAAGGTTTGTTGGGTAATAGCCTGACGCCAAGCCAAGTGTGGTTAATGTCTTGAAATCCCGGGAATTTACTGTTGTCAGGGAGCCATTCCTCAAGCGGTGGCGGCCCTCCGTGCTATACGCCCACTGACCTGCAATTGCTGAGCACCTAATTGCAGCTTTTATGTGTGCAGAGAAATATGGGGAAGGGAAGGGATTGGCCATGGGAGGCTTTGTCTGATTTGTTTTTTTTTCCCTAGCAAAAAAATAATAAAATAGAAGTGTTTCCTTCGGATTTTTTTTGTTTAAATAAAATGGGTCTTGTGGGGTTGGCTTTACACATTTGATGCCTTAGACAAAGCAGGGAATTGCACACCCACTGCCTCAGCACCCTCTAAAGTTGGTGACTGCTGTGCAGGCAGCTGATCTGCTGGAAGCGTCTACCCCCGCTCCCAGTTCAAGCCCCAACGCTGAAGGCTTGCACGGCAGGTGCTGGAGGGAGGGAGCATCATGATTCATTTGACCCCCTTCTAAAAATTGCTGCCCTAGACACCCAACTGCTCTGCCTATTCCTAAAGCCAGCGGTGGCATCTCAGGAACCCAGGGCCGACCCACGGCTAAGATTACCACCTCACAGTGCAGGACGTGGACCAGACCAGCCAGGGCCATAGCCCTGAGTTCCACCGGCAGGAGGCCTGGGGGGGCTAAAAGGAAACAGGTCCTGGGAGCGGGCGGTAGGGTCACTTCTCACTGAACAGTAGCAGGAGTAATTGCTTTCACAGGGCTCTCACCCCAACCCCTTCTCTCCTGGCAGGAGGAGCGGGGGAGGCAGGGCTAGGGTGGCCATACCTCCCCTTTAATCCAGGATACTTATGACAAATACATGGTGCGGGGCTGGCTGCCTTGGAAACAATGCAGACATGTACCCTTCCCACAGTTTGATCCTGAGGTTCCCTTTTTGGCCCCAAGGCCGGGGCCCACTAGGAAGCGGCTACCCTGGAGTCCGAGAACTGGCTCAAAGCCATTGCGTCCTGGAATGGGGAGCAGCTCATGTGGCTTCTATGGCCCCACTGCTTGGTGCTGACCTGGCCTCTTGTTCCAAGACCAGACCAGCCACTCGCTCCAAGCTTTCACACAAGGGAGTGGGGGCGGCCGTGTTGGAAAGAGGGTTAGGCAAAGGGGCCGTCCTACCCCCCCCCCCTTATGGAACATTGTGATGCTCCGTAGGGGCGGAGCCATGTCAGGAATTGGGCAGAAATGTCTCTGTGGCCCATCCCCTTTCTGGCGTGACTGTCCCATGCTGCCCCTGCACGTCCCGAGAGTCTGGGTCAACACCTGGAGTCTTTGGGTCAAATTTGGAGAGTTGGCAAGCCTAGTCTTTTAGCATGGATCATGGAGCCTTCCTATGGTCCTGGAGTCTCCTGGGACTGGGGAAGTGGGATGGAGTGGGGGGTAAAGGGCTTGGCAGTGCTCCTGGGGTATCTTCCATGTCAAGAAAGATACTACCTGTGATGTGACTTCACACAGATAGAAGGCTTTTGATAAGTACATAAGAACTGCCAGGATGGGCCAAGTCAGTGGTCCAGCTCACCCAGTATCCTACTATGGCCAGTTAGGTTAGAGTATGGGGAAAAGTCAATGTAGCCTAGGGGATAAAATGCTGGTCTTGGACCTAGGAGACCAGGCTTCAAGTCCTGTTTTAGCCACAAACTCACTGGGTGACCTTGAGCAAGTCGGTCTCTCTCAGCCTCAGTTCCCCTGTCTGTAAAATGGGAATAATAATGACCCACTTCACAGGGTTGGGGTGTGTGTGTGGGAGCTAGAAAAGGGATTGTAAAGTTCTGCCTTGAGCCCTCAGAGGGGGTAAGTTATAAATCTAAATAACTAAGAACAGGATGTCTATGGACTGATCCATTCGCTGCTGCCTGTCAGTGGGGTCTATCAGAGGTCAAAGGAACTCCAAGGCTACTAGTCCAGACCCCTGCTATCGAGCGAGATGCACAGTACCTACACCAGAAAATTCAGGCTGGAATAACCCTGTGGCCACTTGCTGCTCCTAACCCCCAGGGACTTGCCACCATCACCACTGCTTCCTAGCTCAGCTCATGGTAACTCCTCCCTCCCTCAAATTTTGCAACCATAAAATTCAAATTCTGCAAGCAAAAACCCAGATTCGGCAAACAGCATAAATTAGGCAAATTCACGAAATTCTGCAAAGGACACAAATTTGTGTCAGGCCATTGCATCGTTTTTGAACATCTGTGTAAAAAAAAAAAGCAACCTCATAAAACACTCCATGGATGAGGATGGGGGCGGAGGATCTATCCCTGAGCGAACCATAGGCTACTAGGCAGAGACTAGCAGTGCCAGCAGCATCCCATTGGCTAGCTCAGAGTGCTGACATCCTATTGGTTAACTCACAGTACTGCTATCCCATTGGCTAGCTCAAAGTGCTCCCAACACAGGCTGTGATTCTGCGCTACCAGAAGCAATTTCTGTGACAATTTGGTCGAATGCAAAATTCCACGAAAATGGCTATGATCGCAGCAGTGCAGAATTCACGGGGCTTTGTTTATACATTGGTTTTGATACTGCAAGATATTAAAGCTGTAAGGGAACCTCTTGTCCAAACCACTTTTGTTGGCCTGTATTAAAAATGCAGCTCATGCTGGGGAGGGAAATATCCCTTCAGACATCTTTAGGGGGCTCCTGCCCGATCCATTAGGCTCTCATGGCATCATTTATCAGCCATAGAGCTAGTTTAGACCCTCACCGACCTGTGCAACGTTCACAGTGCGGCGGAAATGCGGCCACCTCTGGGGTGAAGTCATTAGGGCTACTGCAGCACCAACCCCAGAAACTGGAGCAGATTTTTTGTCTTCCCTCACTCTTTTCACTAGGAATGGGGTTTCCTTCCCTCAGGCCATGCTCAAGCAGCAGCAATGAGGGTGTCCTCCCCCCCCCTGCAGTGGTGGCAGGAAACCATGGGCAAGGGAAGCCAAGGGTAAGGGGGAGAACAGCAGCGTTAGCAGGCTTGGCTTCTGGGGGCCCCCACTGGGGCCCTCACCTCGTTTATCCCCTGGATGGAGTGCACTGCACCAGGGGGGCAAATATAATTTTTCTGGGGGAGGGGCCATGCCCTGACTCCTCCCCTTGATTCCCCACCCCAGATACTCCCTACCCTGCCCTCTCTGCCATAAGCAAGGACAGGGAAAAGGTTGTCCCTGTCTCTGTCCCCCCAACCCCCCTCTTTCCTGCTGTTTCCAGGCTGTGGTTCTCGTTGGTAGTTGTGTTGGGGGAGTTCTGTAGCACTCACTGAGACCTACACAAGCTGTCACATAACTGGGGAGGTGGACCATTATTTTCGTACCACATTGATAGTGCTTACTTAAGGATTACTTACATCTTGAACCTTTTATATACAACTTTCACTCCTCTGGGCCCCTGCTGAACGTTGTCCCCCACCCACGGGAGGAGACTGTGACCCCCCCCAAAAAAAATTTTGCTGTCCCCCCCCATGCAGCTCCAGGGTCATGGAGATGGGGCTTCTGTAGGTCAAGGGGATCCAACATCCCCCACAAATTGTAGCCCAATGTTATGGCACTGCGCCCCCTCGAATCTGAAACGGCCTCCCCTACGTGAATGCAGCCACATCTGGGGTGCAGACAATGAAGGAGCAAGGGATGCATGGGGAGGAGGGGGGGGGCATGGAGGCTCCAGCTTCTTGGCCCCGTCTGCATCTTTACACCATGCCCCAGTATTGGGAGGCAGAAAGATTTGAGGGGGGAGCTTAGGGGGACAAGCGCCTTGAGGCGGTTAGTAGCTCCAGTGAGCTATGGGGCGGCAGTTAGCACTAGCAGGATGTCAGGAGGGCCTTGTTAGCCCAGCTGCGGTCCCCGGGAGCCCTGTTCCTTCTCCAACAAGAAGATGGCTGTGCTTGGTTTTCTTGCTAAGGGGTGGTTTGTGTGGGTTTTTTTCCCCCCATTCTCATTGTTTTTAACTTTCTTTGCTGGGGCTGGCAGATGAGGATTCTCTTTTTTCCTTTTCGCCTGGTTTCTGGTTTGCATCCAAGCAGCTCTGTGGGAGGGGGGGGGGAGGTGTGTGTCTGTTAAGGCCCTATTGTGATGGAAGGTGCCTCTGTGCTTAATGTTAAAGGGATGTGCTCCCCCCACCAGCCCTCTCCCTGTAAAGCCTGATTCATGGCCAGCAGGAAAACCTTGCCTCAGTTAGATCAATGTGCTGTAATTATACCATCCAGCCACTCTGGGTGGGGGGGATGCTGGGCCCACGTTACTTTGATTGACAGCCAAGAGGAGCGCTTCGCAAAGGCTTGTGGGAAAGGTAGTTTGCCGCTTCAGCTGTTTGCTTTAGACTGCAGCCTTAAGATCAGATTGTTTGAATGTGAATGCCTTTGTCAACAGAGTTCTGGATTGCACTGAGTCACGCAGCAAAGCACAGCCTTTGCCCCCAAATCCTTTCAGGCCTACGAAAGCTAGAGGAAGGGACCCTACTGTGAGCCTGTCCATCCTAGAGATGTCCGGTGAACCTTCTTAAACAGGAGGGCTTGTTCACACAACACTCTCCCCACTTGTTCCTTAATCTGTTTGCCTTGCCCTGTTCACAACAGCTGATTTTCTTGCACGTCAGTGGCCCACCCCTTCATGATTAGGTGGTAGCCAACAAGGGGTCGTTAAGGAGCTCAGGAAGTGCAAAGGATTTCACACAACACTCCAAACGTGGGTTTGTGCCACTGCCCATTCTGAGTGTTGTGTGAATGGAGACAATGTGGAGTTGGGGGAGGAGTGTTTGTACAGCCGGATGTCCCCTAAAATACAGAATGCCAGGCAACTGTTCCTCGCTCCCAGAGCGGGAGGGAAGGTGTTTCGAGGGCTGGCAACACACAAGCTTGACGCTTGTAGCCAAAACCTGGCGTTGCCAACTTAGTGCTTGCCCAAACAAGTTCCTGCTAGGATCTGCATTCGCATGATGCAAAATTAGGACAGATAATTTAAACAGTGCTGCAGGAAAAGCAAGGGAGATCTTTGTAGGAGCAGCCAAGAGACCTTGGCCTCATCTGCCTCCAAACTAACCCCCCTTATTACAGCCGTGCAAAGTTACTCTGCCCTTACTCAAGAGGTGAATCAGAACAGGTGGGGGGGGTTTGGAGAGAATGGACTACATCTCCCAGCCTGCCTCGGGGCCTCTCCCTCCCTCCCCCCTTCTCTCCCTCCTGTTTATTCTCCAGCTTCGCTCTCTCCTGATTAGTCTCGCCAGGCTTTGACATCATGGACCCATGTGGGAACTGGCACCGCCGATTGGCTGGCGCGCCCAGCCAACGGCAGCCAATGAAAGAATGTCCACAGTAGCAGAGGCTGCAAAGCTGTTTAAGGTGGATCTGGAGGTTGTTGCTTTTGCAGAGCAGCAGGGAAAGGCTTTGGGGTGAGGGCAATCGCACAGTCATTAGAAGGGCATGGAGGAGGGTGGGAGGGTTTGCATGTTTTTTGCTTTAGGATGATTAGATACTAATTAACAACACATGGGACAGCCCAGGATTTGGACATTTGTTTCAGGGTTCATCATCAGCTCCTAACTTTTGGGGGCTGTGTCAAATTCAGCCAGGCTGTTGCCTCCCTGCCTAGGGACTCTCTGGTGGAGCCCAAGGAACTCTATAGCTACAACTCCTCCAGTCCCTCTCCAAAGCAGAGCTAATGGCTTTCCCATTTCCAGCCTCTCCCTGTTGGGGGCGCTGTAAGGAATGGTGTCCACGGTCTCCGATGGAGAATCAGGATGGAGCAAGCATAAGGGAATCCTGGTTGTGAGCCATTCCAGGCCCCTCCCAGCCAAGGGGTATCCACTGCTGGAGCGTGCCGTAGGGGATCTCAAAGAGAATCCAGTTTCTGCTGCCCTCTGCATAAGGTACTGCAAGAAACCATACGGAAAGCCCTGTCTGTGGGGGGGTAATCCCCAGCCTTCTACCAGCAGGAGGCACTGTAGGGAGTGGTGTCTATAGACAGCTGAGCAAGAACATAAATTCTCAATTATGATGGGGTTTTTTTCTCCAGATGGGGAAAAGGAACAGACATGAGACACCCATGGGCTTTGATAGGGAGAGAGGGTGCTTATTTGGCTGTATTTTGGTTTCTGGGATAATGGAAGGGCCTAGATAGAGGACAGGGTTGTGGGAATAAAATGGTGGGTTTGGGGTCTTAAATACAAAGTACGAGGAGGGATTGAGACAGGGGGCTTTAGGTTTTTGCCCGCTTTTCTGAGTGATATCTAAGGCAGGAAGGCACTTGAGTAAGGGGGCCAGATCACGTTTTCAACAAAAAGGGACATTTTGGAGCTGGGGGATTGTGAATTAAGGGCAGGGACCCATGCTCGCGGCAGTTTCCCCATTGCCACCGTGAACATGAGTCCCTGAATAAGGGACGCCCATTATGTTCCATGGGGCTCTGAAATAAGGGATGTTCCCTTAAAATAAAGGACATTTCAGCAACCCTAAACTCCAGGAATGGGGCTGGCTGAGAAGGGTAACACTCACAGAGGTCAATGAGGCAAGGGAAGGGGAATGGGACCAGGGAAGAGTTTGGGGTGGGGGCAAAGGGGAGAAAAGCGAGCGTAGGGGGGACTGGGAAGGAGAGTCAGTTTGTGGGAGGCTCCGTGAGGGAAATCAGAGGGGTGTTGTAGGGCACCCCATAGTTCCAGTGGCCCCAGGCCCATAATCAACCTTACACTAGTTTGGAAGCAAGATGGCCTGGCTGTCTGCAGTGAGGGGTGGCAGGAGGTTATAATAACAGAGGGCATGTTCACATGAAAGAGACCTTCCACCTTTGGGGGTGGTACTTTACTGCCAGGGGGTAATTTGTGTGGCCTCTCTCCTAACTGCTCTGAGTGGTGTGTATTTGCCTGAGTTTACTCTGTGTGTGTGCGTGTCCCCTCCCTTGGTGGAACCCACCCAGAAGAAGCCACAGGTTAGCATACCACCCTTTTAAAAAGAGGACATGAACTTTAACCCTGGAGTGAATGAACCCTGAGCTGGCCTGAATGCGGGGTAATTAACCCTGGTCGAGGTCTCTTTGGTGTGAACGCGTCTGGAGTCAGGGTGGAGCTGAAAACCGTCAAGGCAGCGAACCACAAAGGAGAGCCCCCAGTGACATCTGGAACCCCCTGCCCCAGCGAGGAGCTCATCGAAGGGCCCCCGTGCCAAGCAGCTGCCCACGCTTTCTCCAGCGGTGGCAAATCTTTAGTGGGCAGACGGCTTCCTGGTGGGGGGAGGGAACCCACCTGGGCTGTAGCCCTATTGCGGATTGAAATGGGGGGGCAGTGGAACCCGTGGGTGCCAAGTTCACGGAGGGGAGTAGCCAAAGGGCGGCTGTGGCCTGGCAGGGATCCCACAAAAGCCTCCTCCTGGGGAGAGGGGGCGGGGAGGGAACCACCTTAAGGATCTACTTCGCCAGGCTCCTTTTGCTTTGGCAGGAGGCAGTTTTCATTCCAGCCAGGGACCGCTGCTGCTGCTGCTGAAACCCAGCCAGATTCTCTACTGACCTTCTGTTCCTGCTATTTTTCCTCTCTTTCTCTCCCCCCCTCCCCAACCTTGTTCGATGGGGGGCGAGGGCAGAGGCGACCCCAGGGCTGTTCACGACCCACCGGGAAGATTTCTCCACCCTTCGCCGGGCGAAATATTCTGCATCGTGATCGATCTTTAAAAAAAAAAAAAAAAAGAAAGAAAAATAATATATAGAGAGAGAGAGACAGAGAGAGAGTGATATAAATAATCAGATTTTTAAAATATAAATAATAATTTAAAAATATTTTAAAAATCATCCTACTTCTACCGACGGCTCGATGAGAGGGGCTCTTTTTCTCCTATGTCCAGTAGCTTCTTGGAAAAGTTGAAAGGAAAAGGGTGTGAATTAATGAAAAAGGGGAGGGGGGTCCCCCCCACCCTCCTCCAGTGGGAAACGTATTTATTTTATTTTTTTTAAAGAAAAAAATTGGGGGCCACGTCGCCGAGGATGTACCCTCAAGGACGGCACCCTGTAAGTACTCATCACCCCTTCCGGGCGGCACAGCGGGCATCTCGCCTTGGTGACAGATGGGATTGAGAGAGCGGGTGGGCAGCAGATGAGGGGCTCCCCTGGGGTTGGGAGGGGATGGGGAGGATGGGTTGACGCATGGGCTCCCCTGAAGCAGAAAAAGGGTTTAATTCTTGTTTTCTAACCCCCCCTCCCCCTGCCTTTTTACTCCAGACACCACTTCAGTCTGGGCAACCTTTCAAGTTTTCGATTCTGGAGATCTGTGACCGGATTAAAGAAGAATTCCAGTTCCTGCAGGCTCAATACCACAGGTGAGGGGCAGATGGAGAGGGGCATCGTTGGGGGCTGGAGGTTAGACAGGTGTCTCAGGTTGTCCTGGGAGGGGATACAGCAGGGAGCTCAGGGGAGGCCAAGGGTTTGGGAGAGGGTGAAAGGGAAGGAAGGGGCTTCAGGGTCATAGGTGAGGAAGGGGGCAGCGTGAGGCAGAAAGGGAGTGAAGGGTAGGGTTGCCACTACTCAAGAGGTAGGGACACTGGCGAAGAGGGAGAGGGGCAGTGCTCAGGATCACAGGGAGGGCAAGGGGTTTGGGAGAGGAAGGGGATCTGAAGTGAGGCAGGGTGTATGTGTGGGCAACAGGAGGGTGCTCAGGATTACAGGTGGGGCAGGGTGTTTGGGAGAAGTGGGGGGGAGACGAGTGGGCCAGGGGATCTGAGGGGCAGGGGGTGTGGGAAACAGGAGGGTGCTCAGGATCACAGGGAGGGCAGGGTGTTTGGGAGAGGTGGGGGGGAGACGAGTGGGCCAGGGGATCTGAGGGGCAGGGGGTGTGGGAAACAGGAGGGTGCTCAGG
>QEPC01008752.1:1685395-1701116 GCA_003113815.1 Sphenodon punctatus | reverse complement strand
GGGGGGGGGGGAGAGAGAGGGTCCCAGGTGAGGCAGGGGTGGATGTGAGGTGAGGCAGGACGTGTGGGGAATAGGAGGTAAGAGAGACGGTTTGGGGCTCAAGTGAGGCAGAGTTTGGGAGTGGGGGGGCCCCGTGAGGTGGGGAAGCGGGTCCGAGGCGAGGGAAGGTTGGGGGCTAAGAGGGCCGCGCGCAGGATCACAGGTGGGGCAAGGGGCTTGGGCGAAGGTTGCGGGGAAGAAAGGGGCCTGTGGGCAAGGGGTTGTGAGGTTAGGGGGCAGGGGGCGTTTGAGGGATAGGAGGTTCGACAGTCCAGGAGTCCGTGTGAGGGAAGGATCCTAGGTCCCTGCATTACCCCAGTGGGTGTGTTCGGACAAGCGCATTGCTCACCCAGTGGGGTTTTCCCACGAGCCCAGTGGGAACTGGGTGGGGAGGCGCTTGTCTGAACACCCCCCCCAGTGAACGCGGGTCACTGGTCCTAGGGAAGGGGTGTGTGAAGAAGGGGAGTCTCAAGCAGTGCTGAGGGGAAGAGAGAGGCCCCTGAGTCGCAGGCCAGGTGGGGAGGGGTGGGCAAGGGGGTCGGAGGTGAGGGGCAGGGCCCCACCTATGTGTATTTTTCCATACCACTTATGAAAAATACATGTTTCAGGGCCTGCATTGGCACCTATGCAGGCCCTGCAACATGTATTTTTCATAAGTGGCCTGGAAAAAATATCCCTAGGTGTGTGGGAGAGAGGAGGGTGCTCGGGATCACAGGTGGGGTACGGTGTTAGGGGGAGGACGTGGAGGAAGAGATTGAGTCACATGGGGAAGTTGGAGTGGGGAAAGGGTGTGTCGTGGGGGGGAGAGGAACAGCTGATGAGGCAGGGAATTGTGGGGAGAAAAGAGAGGGAAACTGGGGAGGGCGAGTGGGGGGTGGGTGACCACCTATGCCAACGTTTAGGGAACACTTATGAAAAATACATGTTGCAGGGTCTGCATTGGCACCCATGCAGGCCCTGCAATGTGAATTTTTCATAAGTGTTCCTTAAAAACGTGCAGCGGTGGTAACCGTACATGGGAGATGCGAGGAGAGACGCTATAGGCGAAAGGGGGGGGGGGGGGGGTTAAATCTGGAAAGATTTAGCAGGGTTTAAATCTGAGAGGGGCTCGAGGGTTTGGGTTAGGGAGGTTGAACGTGGGAAGCAGACGGCGGGGCCGGCGGTCCCAGGTGAAGTTCAGTCAGTCTGAGTGGAGCTGAGGTCGTTTAAGCTGAGGCAGTGGGTCAGCGTGGGCAATGAGGCTAAGGGTCTTGGGTCAGAACGAGAAGACCGGGGAGAAGAGGCTGAGGGCCTCAGGCTAGAGAGGGTGAATTGGAAGGGGTGGGGATCCCCAGCCGTAGAATTTGTGGGGCCCAGGGTAAAGATACAAAGTGAGGCCACGGGAGGTAGGGTGGCTACGCATTTTGACCCCGAGACTTCCATTTTGGCCTATGGGAGTCTCGGGGTCAAACTGCAAGAGGAGCCAACCCTACCTGGAGGCCCTTTCCCTGTCGCTGCACTCCCTTGGGGGCACCCTCCTTGTGGCCCTAGAGGCGGTCATGTTTGGGGCCCTGCTGGGAAGACGTGCCCCCCCCCCCCAAAATGAAAACAGGGGTTAATGTAGGGCCCAGGGCAGCCTCCTAGGTCGCCTTGTGGTAAGGCTGGCCCTGGGGAGGCCCAGGTTATGGAAGCTGGGGTGGGTGTGGGGGTCTTAAAGGGGTCACTGGGTTGGGGGAAGGACCAGGGCGGTGGATGTGATGGATACCTTTTCAGAAAGGTCCCTGAAAATGCGGGGGGGGGGGCATGATGGGGCTTGGTTTGTAGGTCAAAAGGGGTTGACTAGGCGGGGGCTGAATTGGCAATTCTACGGTTCTCTCCGACCAGGCGGAGGCCTTGTGACCGTGACCGGCCTGCCCCAGAATGAGAGCAGCGCCATGCGAGGCAACTGGTCTGGGACACCCAGGCTTTGCTGACGGAGCGGTGGGGGGGGGTGGCAGATGGGGCGTGGGTGGGGGGAGATTTATATCCCTCCAACGAAGTCAGGAAACAAGATGTTGCCCAGATGGGGAATCGTAAAACCTGCTGAGAGGGAGACGTGCTGGGGTTAGCGCGTTCCTCGGCCGCCGCAGGGAGGGAGCGGTTCTTTCTTGGAGGGAATCTGGGTTTATGAATGAAAAACCTGTTCCTTTGCAGCCTCAAACTGGAATGCGAGAAGCTGGCGAGCGAGAAGACGGAGATGCAGCGGCATTACGTCATGGTAAGTGACCCCCTGGGAGCTAAAGGGGGGGGGGAACCCCCTTTATTCCCTGCTCTTCAGAGCTGCTCTCTTGGCCCAGAACAATGGTCCACGTCGTCTGAGAGGCCGGCCCCTGAGCATCGTTCTTCCCAACGAGATGATGATGTGTTTATGGGGGGTTCCCTTGGGATGGGTGGGCGAGGAGCGTGTTGGTCAGGAAACAGTTAACAGCTATTCCTAGCAACAGCGCCGTCTGCTACTCTCCTGGGCTTCCATTTTGCTGGTTTGAACCTGGGAAACCAGCCAATTTGGGGGGGCCTCGTAACTCTACACATCATTTCCCCCCCACCCCTGCTCTCCACGCACCCCCTGGGAAGGGGACGGCATTCCTGGAAGCTAAAAAGCCACTTCCCCCACCCCTGCGTGTTTTCATTCCACTGCTTTTAACGGCTTGGAGGCTAAACCAGTGGGGCCGTAGCTCCCACCCCTACCTTGGGATGACTGTTGTGTGAAGTTAATGTGAACTGCACTCCGGGGGATTGGTACTTATTCACAGCCGGGCGATTCCACCAAATTTACAGGGCTCGCGTGGGAGTCGCGCTATAAGCCGCTAACGCGGGGTTGGGAAAGAGAGAATTCCCCTAGTGGATCAAAGGCCTGGTCCCCCGTACATCCTGGCTGCTTCAGTGGAAGGTGCACAAAAATCTCGATGAGATGATCTAATCAGCTCTACCCCTAGAGAGAGGGTTTCTGTTCTGACCTTCCCAGTCTTTAGCTCTGAAGTCTGCAATTGTATATCCCTTCCAAAGCATTTTCTTTTTATTCGTTAAGCTTTACCGGAGGCAGTGTAGCCTATTTTATTTTAATTTAATTTTTATTCAAAGGGCTCAAGATGGGTTACGTTCCATTAAAAACATAAACTACACAGTTAAAATCAAAGATTTAAAATAAAACCAGTTTTAAAAAGTCCCCCATCTCAAACCTTCCTTATCCCTACCTGCCAAATGTCTGGCCAAATAAAAAAATCTTACATTGAATCCAGAGGATGAACAGGTTTGGGTTTAGATGAACTTCCAGAGGGAGGGAGTTCCATGATTGTGGGGCAACCATTGAGAACGCCTCTCTGCCTGCCCTTGCTGTACAAATGGTACATGCCAGAGGGCACTCCTGGATGATCTCCGAGGACATGATGGGGCATAGGGGAGAAGATGATCTTTCAAATATGTTAGGGGCATATCTGAGACTAGGGTTCAAATCCTGCCTTAGCTATGAACTCACTGGGAGGCCTTGGGCAAGTCACTCTCTCAACCTCGGTTCCCCTTCTGTGAAATGGGGATAATAATGACCCACCCCACAGAGTTTCTGTGAGGGTGAACTAGATAAGGATTGTGAAGCACTTTGAACACTGAAATCTATAGAAACGATAAATAATAATAACCTCTAGAGATGTCTATTTCCCTTCTGCACCCTGGCTTTCTGCAGCCTAATTGGCCTTAGTATGAACCAATAAATTACCCTCTACCCTGTGAATTTGCTGCCTTGACTGCCCGCTCCACGTCCTCTGCTTTTTGAAACAAAACAGGGAGAATAGCAGACCCTGACTTTCAGGCACTGGGATCGTCTCCTGGTTGCTTAGTGCCAGTGCTACCTGGAGTTGGTGGCTGTGCTAAACAGCTGGAGGAGCTTATCCTAAAGATGCTTTTTCACATTGCACTAGCACATATCCCCATAGTCCCTATTCAGGAGGAACAGTCCAGACCCTCTTTGGGTGCTGAATCCCACTGTCCCTCTTTCAGATGGGTCCAAGTCCCCTATTGAGGAGATGGAGAGGGGCTGAGAGAGAGAGAGAGAAACCTGTAGTTAAGCTTTGCCCCCTCTTTCCTGGTTGCCTCCCAAGAAAAGCCCTTGAGAGGACAATGGGGAGATGGTAGAATGACCAGAAACTAAGTGGAATGAGAAGCAGGAGAGCATCTGTCCCTTATTATGCACTTGGAATGCTGGGAGATGTATATTTGTGTGAGGGGGTGGAGCTTATTGGCAGATGGGTGGAACTTATTGACCACCTGACCTTATTGGGCAGGGTTTGTCCCTCTGACTACCCAAAATGTTGGGAGCTATGCCTTAACTATGTAGTCTGGTTCCATGCGTTACAAAGCAACAGGCCCACAAAGGCCTATTTGCATCTTGTCATCCTTTCTCTATTATTCATTATGATTTATATAGTGCCAGCAGTGTATCTGGCGCTGGAGAATCAATACTTATAGACAGGTCCCTACCCCAAGGGACTCTTATCTGCTTTCAGTGCTCAGACAGTCCTTATCTAGTTCCCCCTTGCAACCACCTTTTTGAGGTAGGACATTATTATTCCCATTTTACAGATGGGGAACTGAGGCTGAGAGAGAGAGGAACCCCTTGCTGGGGCCGCTGTGGGAGATGCTAGCCCTTAAAAGTAAGGGTGGGAGATTTCCCCCCAGCCCCAGGAAATTGAAATAAGAACATCTTCCCCCATACTCTATTATGCCAATTGGAGAATGTCTGGCTTCTTATTCCAGGCTGCTGTACAGCACAGCTGGGTGCAGGGAAGGAGGGTTAGAGACCTCTCTGGACCTGAGCAACGGAAGCGTGTGTGTGTGTGTGTGTGTGAAAGAGAGAGAGAGAGAGAGAGAGAGAGAGAGAGAGTTTTCCCACAACACACTGCACGATCCCATTCCCTGTACTACCCTGTCCCCCTTTCTCTTTTCCCATTGGCTGAGAATGATGTGTAGGATAGCCAATAGGAACATCCCGGAACCTACATGCCAGACCATTCTGAAGGCTTGGCCCTTCTAGTTTAAAACAACCCCTTTTCTTCCCTAAAGGGAAACGAGTGGATCTCCCCTCCAGATGCACCCATTGTTATGAAATTTGAGGTCTCTGCTTACCTTTGGGCCTTCTGCCCCTCTGCCAAATTTGTTTGACCTTGGCCCATGAGATCAAAAGTTACTAAGAGGGGATGATGCTCAATGTTAAGTCAAGGAGATTTTGGGGAATCCAAAACGGCTCATCTCTCCCCTTCACATGCACCTATTGTTCTCAAATTTGGCTGCCGCTTGCATCTTTGAATTCTTTGCCCCTGTGCCAAATTGGGTTGACATTGACACAAAGGATCCAAAATAATTGGGAAGGGGAAGTACACAATGTAAAGTCGATGACATTTTTTAACTTCAAAAGGGGCCATATCTCCCCTTTAAATGCACCTGTTACGAAATTTTGGATCCCAACCTACCCTTGGGATTTATGCCTCTGTCAAATTTGGTGGAAATTGGCTCAAGGGATCAAAAGTTATTAAAGGGCAACTTAGCTACTTTAATACACCCATACCTCCCAAAAGGTGATTACATAGGGCCGGGGTGGAGGATCTCAGGCGTGGGGGCCAAATACGGCTTGTGGTTAGGTTTTATTTGGCCCCTTCCGGTTCCTGGATCTGGCCCCTGAATCCAGCTGCTATCCCCAAGCAGTGAAAGAATGAGCTCAGGGTAAGGGAGCAGAGATGAGGGCTTGCACACAAGGATCGGGGACAGATTCATGATCCGGACCCTCCTGTTCCTGAGCGCACCCCTTAAGCACCCCCAGCCCCTAACTTCAATAACAACAACAACAATAAATTTTATTTTTATGGTGCCCTCCCTCCCCCACCAAAAGGTACTCAGGATGCTTTACAACCGAAATACAGTAATATAATAAAACATCATAAAACTCCTAAAAATCCATACAAAATCCATTTAAAACAGTTTAAAAGGGGAAGATGAAGGGGGAGGGAGAAGTGCATTAAGGGCAACCAGCAGAGGATTATCTAAAAGGAGCTGCAGAATAGAAAAGTCTTCAGGTGCTTTTTGAAGGTGAAGAACTGAGAGGGGAGAGCTGAAGGGAGGGAGTGGCCCGATTGCCTGCCGACTTAAGGCACGACGGTGGAATCCCTAAACAGCGGGTGTGGTATGAGCACAGATAACCAGGACGGTGACGTTCCAGGAGCCGGTCTCGAATGGAGCCAGGGCCTGTGCTGTTCAGGGCCCTAAAAACCAGCAGTGCAATGTGGCCCTTGGAGCTTGTACTCATTTTCAAAATGGCCCCGGGGAGGGGAAAATGGGCTTCCCAATGAGAGTGGTTGGGAGTTGGTTAATTACTTGACGGCCAATGGGATCCTCTGGTAACCGGGCTGCGTTCTGATTTGCTTGCAGTATTACGAGATGTCCTATGGGCTGAATATTGAAATGCACAAACAGGTGAGTGAACAGAGGAGCATGTGGGTAGATTAAAGGTGGCTGGTTCCTTATCTTTGGGACTGCAGGAACACATTTTGGGAAGGAAAGGGGGGCAGGGAATATCTGCATCTCATTGGCGTATCAATGCGTCCTTTTTAAGGACCCCTGACTGAACATGCATGAGCCCCATAGCCGCTCAGAACGGCTCCTCTTATCATTGGCTTAGGGATGGTTTAGAGATCATTCTGCCTCGGTGTAGGAGCAGTGGGTAATCAGTGGTTTTGTGGAGCACTGTTGGCCTGTCAGGTTATGGTGCAGGGCTGCAGTTGGTCCATGGTGAGCTGTGAGGATTGGTCTATATCAGATACATCCCATCTGCGGAGTGGCTTATGTGGTAACCAAAGGGGTATTTTCAGACGTTACGAGATCACAGTCAACCACGGTCAATCCCGCGGTGGGGCCAAAGCGCCCTGAACGTCTGTTTCGGGGGCGCCAGATGTTCACCACAGTCAATCCCCACCAAGGGTCAAAAACAACCACGCTTCCGGAGCTCCGGCCCGGCCCATCTCCGAAAGCGTGGTCAAAGCGATTCCCAACGGGAAACAAAAAAAAAGTAACGTCTGGACAGCAACCACCGGCCGGAATCAATCAACATGATTCCCTGCCAGGGACAAAGCACACCGGGCAACGAGCAACAACACAGGTCGGGGAGGGAGATTTAAAGGGCACCCGGCAGCAGCCGGGACGAGCCGCCCCGGTGCCTTCCGGGTGCTTTGACCAGGGCCCGGGATCGGCGTAACGTCTGTTGCGCTGCCCCGGGCCGTGGTCTGCCGGTTCGATTCCCTGCCGTGGTCCCGCTCCCGTCGCGTCTGTTTGGGGCCTCTCTTGCCCACGGGGGGTGGTTAGCCGGTTCGCCACCGCTGGGAATCCACTGTGGTGACTCGGGCGCCCGTAATGTCTGAAATCACCCATGGAGAGGGGGTTTAGTTCTCTGCTGCTTTGTCCCACCACTGCAACAAGCGTTGGCAAGAGAGGGATGAGGATGTCCTGACTCCTAACCCCCTTGCTGTAACCTGTAGATACCACTCCCCTCTCAGAAGTGGGGCTAGAACCCACGAGTCTGACTCCCACTCCCCCACCCCTAACCTACTGGGCCCCCTCCCCCATTCCAGTGCTGGGAATGGAATCCAGGATTCTCAGCACTCTATTCTAAACCACTAGACACGACGTCCCTGCCAGAGCTGGAGATGGAACCCAGGGGTCCTGGCTCCCAACCCTTTCTGCTCTAACCTCTTAGGTAGGTTCCCCTCCCCTCCCTAGCATTGCCAACTCTTGCAAATGTATCACGAGAGACATGATTTCTAAGCCTTGCTCCCAATCTCACGATTAGTGTAACTAATCTCGTGAGATCAGGAATAGGGCTGATTACTGCGGGTTGCTGGCCTTCGGTCTGGTGACTGCTCGCTGCTCCCTTTGCATTCTGCAGAGAGCTGAGCTTGCTCTCTGCATCCCCAGCCACACTGCAGAGCTTAGCTGGGACCTGTGACCATACATTATCTGAGTGGGGAGGGGAGCAGAAAAGCCTTTTCCCAGCTGTGTGCAACACTCTAACCGGTGCCTGTTTCCAGGGGAACCATGGGGTTCAGTCCCCCTGGAAACAGGAACCAATTAGAGTGTTGCACATAACTGAGACGTGGCTTCCCTGCTCCCCTCCCCACTCAGATAATTTACTGTTGGGCCCCAGGTAAGTTCTGCAGTGCGGCAGGGGACAGAGAGCAAGCTCAGCTCTGCAGAATGCAGAGGGAGGCAGCGAGCAGCCACTGGACTGAAGGCCAACAGCCCAGGGATGAATGTCCTGGGGCATCCTGGGACAGAGATTTTGACAAGATCTCGGTCCTGGTGTTTGATCTTGTGAGAATTTCTCACAAGAATTATTTTAATTCCTATAAAGCCCTAAACGGCTTCAGCCCAACCTATTTGCAGGACAGCCTCATCGGGGGGTGCTCTCCTGGAGGTTCCCCGAGTCTGCTGGGGGGGCCACGATGTAGAGGGCCTTTTTCGTGGCCGACCCACGGCTGTGGAACTCCCTGCCGTTGGAGGCCCGTTTGGCCCCGGATCGCCCCTCGTTTCGATGCTGTTGTAAGACATGGCTGTTCTGCCTGGCTTTGGGGGGTGGGTGGGGGAGATAGGTAGGGTAGGGGAAATGGGTTAGGGTGGTGGGTGGTTAGGGATTTTTACTCCTCCCTTTGTTGTTGTTTTAATGTTTTTTTAATATCTGGTGTTGTGTGCTGCCCAGAGCTCCTGTGGCAGGATGGGAGGGTTAGAAATGTGTACAAATAAATCAATCATTCCTGTTTCAGTCCTAGTTGAGATTGAGCCCAGCCCCAGGGGCATTGCTAGGCCTGGGCTTCAGCGTTGCCAACTCTCGTGACTTTATCATGAGAGACGTGATTTCTACGCCTCCATTGCAATCTCGCGATTAGTGTCACTAATCCCGCGAGATTGGGAGGCTTGGCGGGAAGGGGCCATTGTGAAGCGCGGCGCACGAGAGAGCGACCCCCCCCCAGACCCTTAAGCGCTCGGCGGCCATTTGCTTTATTTTTATCTTTTATTTTTAGTTTATGTTTTGAAAAAATAGCCACCTATGATTTATATACCCAATGTCTTGATTTCTAAGATTTTTGTCTCTTGATTTATGAGATGGGGAGGTTGGCAACGCTGCCTCCCCGAGCTGAGGATGGAAACCAAGAGTCCCAGTTCCCAGCACGCTACTCTAACCCACTAGGCCCAACACCTGTCCCAGAGCTGGGGGTGGAACCCAGGAGTCCCAGCTCCTAACCCACTAGGCCCCACTCCCCTCCCAGAGCGGGGAATATAACTCGGGAATCCTGACATCCCTTTACCAACCTCACCTTGCTTTAACACCTAGGCCCTGCTCCCCTCCCAGAGCTGGGGATAAAACCCAGGAGCCCTGACTCTCTCCTCCTCATCCTTTGGCACACACCCCCTGCTCTAACTACGAGGCTTTGCTCTCCTCCTGGAGCTGGGAAGAGAACCCAGGAGTCCTGACTCGCGCCACGCACCGTGCTCTAACTACTAGACCTCACTCCCCTCCCAGAGCTGGGGAGAGAACCCAGGAGTTCCTCCCCAAAGAACCCAGGAGTTCCTCCTAGAGCTGGGGAGAGAACCCAGGAGTTCCTACCCAAAGAACCCAGGAGTTCCTCCTACAGCTGGGGAGAGAACCCAGGAGTTCCTACCCAAAGAACCCAGGAGTTCCTCCTACAGCTGGGGAATAGAACCCAGGAGTTCCTCCCCAAAGAACCCAGGAGTTCCTCCTACCGCTGGGGAATAGAACCCAGGAGTCCAACATCCCATGCTCTAACCACCAGACCTTACTCCCTTCTCCGAGATGGAGACAGAACTCAGTCCTGCCTCCCAGCCCCTGCCTCTCCCCCTCATCCCCAGAGGCCTTGGGTGAGTCAGCTGGTCTGTTTGGCACCAGCGGCTCGCTAGCAGCAGGGAAGCTTCTGAACAGAAGAAAGGGCCTTGGAGGACTTGAAATCAAAGACAATCTTACTCCTCCCCCTCCCCCACCCCCAGACCAGCGTGTTTTTCTCCTTCCCCAGCCCCCCGTTTTGTTCCGACTGTAATTTGCTTTCCCTCTTCAGATTTATCAATCTAGTCATCGCGGGGCTGGCTGCCAGGGAAATTAGTTTGGATCCATGCCTGACAAAGTGGCAAGCCGGCTGCCATATTTCTCCAGCTGGCTCAGCCCTCCCAAGTTTGCTCCTTTTGTTAATGGGAAAATGGGGGAGGTTTGAGCGAGTTCCTTTGCCATCTTGGGCTTCCTTAAATTTGCTCCAGAGTCAGATGAGAGAAGCTAGGATCCCACAGGAGGGGGGCCAGGGATCCTGCCTCAGGAAAAAACCACCTTGTTGGCTTGGGGGCCTTTCTTTCTTTCTTTGCAAGGCAATGGAAAAACACAGTGAGATAGGAAGGAGTGTGGGGTCTAGTGGTTAGAGCAGGGGCGGATGGGAGTTGGGACTCCTGGAATTAATCCTCCCGCCTCTGAGAGGGGAGTGGGGTCTAGTGGTTAGAGCAGGGCAGAACGGGAGCCAGGATTCCTGGGATTATCCCCATCCTCTGAGAGGGGGTGTGTGGTCTTGTGGTTAGAGCAGGAAACCTGGGAGCCAGGACTCCTGAGGTCCCATTTCTTGGTCTGGGAAGGACCTGGGATCTCGAGATTCGAGCAGGGGGTGGTGGGAGAGGCTGGGAGTTGAGACTCCTTGGTTGGTGTGGGACACTGGCTCCTGCCAGCTCTGGGAAGAGTGCAAGGCCTTGGCCTAGGAGAGTAGAACAGGGAGTGCTTGGAGTCAGGCCTTGTAGGTTCCATCCCCTCCTCTGGGCTGGGAGTTGGGGCTAGTGAACCCTTGGTTTTATCCCCCACCTCTAAGAGGCAAGGGAGTAGAAGTTAGGGGTGGGGAGGCTTTGGCCCACAACGGTATTTTATTTGGCCCTCGTTCCAGTTCCTGGATCGGGCCCCTGGATCCAGTCCCCACCCTCAAGTGCTGAAAGTGTGGAGCACGGGAAGGGAGCAGAGATGCGGGCCTGCACGTATGGATCAGGGATGGATCCGTAATCTGGGCTCTCCTGAGGGTTGCCAGATATGCAGTATTTTTCAGGACGCTTATGAAAAATACATGTTGCAGGGCCTGCATTGCCGCCAAAGCACCCAGGAGTCCTGACTCCCAATAGGCGCCCGAGGAGCCAATGCAGGCCCTGCAGCATGTATTTTTCATAACAATTGGCCTAGGTGGCAACCCTATTCCTAGTCACCCCCACTCCTAACTCCTGTGGGGCCCACCCAGCATGTATTTATTTTCAAACTGGCCCGGGCCCCGAGAGAGAGAAAAGGCTCTTCACCCGAGCATTGGAGCAAAGGCTTGGGAGTCGGGACTCCTGGGTTCTATCCCCACCCCTGGAGAGGCAGGCTTTAGGGGGTTAAACTGGAAGCCAAGACTCCTGGGTTCTATCCCCATCTCTTGAGAGTGACCAGAGTAAAGACTAAGGAATCGGGGTGGTCCTCGGATGCAAATTCATTTTGGTTTATTTTCGTTTCATTTCTCAAAGTGATTGGATTTCAATGTGGATTCGTATTATGGATCTGTATTTCAATCAATAAAAAAATAATAATTAAAACATTTTTTTTAAAAATTACGACACGCCCAAATGGCAGCCAGACTGTGCCGTGCAAGCACGAGCTTTTTCAAAATGGTGGCGGCAGAGTCACCGCCCATGCGGAAAATGGCTGCCGCGCATGCGCCGATGAGCTTTTATTATCCAAAATGGTGGCAACGCTGCCGTTGGCGTTTTGGAAATTGGTGCGGGTGTGCGGAACGGTCCGGCGGCCATTTTACACATGCGCGGTAATTTAATAATAAATAATAATAATAATAAAAATGTTACCCTGCATGCGCAGAATCGTTGCGGGCCCATTCTGGACTGAATGGAAAAGGAAAACCAGTTGGCACACGTGCACAATTATTTATTTATAGTAAAATTGATATGTTGCTCCCTCCTGCCTCGGGCATCTCAGGGCGGGCTCACAACATCTTAAAACATTTTAAGCATTAAAATAAACAATAATTACAATTAAAAACAATATAAAACCCCATCCCCCCCCCAACCCAACCCAGCCACCCCGTCTCCCTCGGGAAAGGCTTGGCGGAACATTGTCTGTGGAAAGAGGGGAGGCCAGTGGCCAAGCGGATCTCCGGCGGGAGGGAGTTCCACAGCCGCGGCGCAGCCCCGGAGAACGCCCTCGCCATAGTAGACACTCGGGAAACCCCGAGGAGGGCGCCCTCAGCCGACCGCAGGTGGAGTGAGGCGGTCCTGCAGATAGGCCGCTACACGTGCGCAAAACGGTCCGGTGGGCGGCTCTTTCGTACGTGCTCGGTGATTTTTGTTTATTTTAGAACCAAACCAAAACAGGCTTGTTGTTGCGCTGTTCTGGTTCGGTTCGGATTAATTCTGTGCAGTTACGGATTTAATCTGAACCTGAATTCCCACCCCTACTAGGGAATGGGGCTTCTATTCCCGGCCCAAGCTGGGAGTCTGGTTTTGTGGTTAGAGAAAAAGGATCTGGAGTTTGGAGTACGACCCTAGAGAATGATAGGGTTGGACGGGACCCCAAGGGTCGGTTGGATTTCACTGGGCTGAATGAAGCCAGTTTTCTGTTCCCTTTGTCACCATGGAAGCCAGGGGACAAGCTGCCTCTGCCAGGCCTGTCACCGGGCACCAGTGCTGGGATCGTGGCCATATTTCTTTACGGTGTCTTTTTTTTCTTCTTCACTGGAACTCTTTTACGGGCACTCTAGATCTCTGGGCACCTTTATCACAGAGGCAGAGACGTCGGAGATGGCAAAACATAGCCGGCCAAACAGTCCGTTTTCCCAGCCAGGAGCCAAGCAGGATTTACTGCTGGAAGGATATTGGGATTTGTGTGTGTGTGTGTGTGTGTGTGTGTGTGTGTGTGTGTGTGTGTGNGTGTGGCCCGAAAGCTTCTTTATTTCCAACAGTTGGTCCAGTAAAAGAGATCATTCGAACCACTTTGTCTTTCTGTCATTTGGGGCCAACACGGCCACCACACTGTGTGTCTGTGTGAGAGAGAGAAGGTTATTGAGTCTTGGAGGCTGTCGCTACTTCCTCTAGGAAACTGACTTCCTGTCCCCAGAGTGGGAAACCTCTGGCCCACGACTGTTTTTTTTATTTTTTATTTGGCCCCTTTCCAATTCCTGGATTTGGCCCATAGATCCAGTTCCTACCCTCCAGCACTGAGTGAGCTCAGGGGAAGGGAGCGGAGACGGGGGCATTCATGATCTGGATGCTCCCTTTCTCCAGATCCCTTAAGTCAGGGGTGGGGGACTTCAGGTCCGAGGGCCATAGTAGGCAGCCTGTCATGGCTAGTTTTTTATGGAGCCCCTGGATCCAGTTTCTACCCCCCCCAAACACTGAAAGACTAAGCCCAGGATAAGGGAGCAGAGAGGAGGGTACACCCACAAGGCTAGGGGACAGATTCATGGCACTCCTCTTTCTGAGTGCACCTCGTAAACACCCTGGCCCCGGCTTCCTTGCAGTCCTGGGAGCTTGAACACATTTTCAAAGTGGATCCGGTGAGGGAAAAGCTTCCCCACCCTTTGCTTAAACCCCGCTGTGTTGTCTCTGTTGGGAGTTCTGTTTCACAAAGCGAACCTCTTCAGCCAAACACTAGCCTGTGCTTCCCTGAGCAAAAGTCTAACTGCCTCTCCCAAGATAAGAGAACTCCCTGCCCGTTCTTAACTACCTGAACTTGCCTCACCCTAACATAGGGGAGGCTAGACAAATGAATCAACTTTAGTAGGGCAATGGAAACTCAGTCTGCATACTTACAGCCAGATTCGGGTAAACGAAGGTTTGTTTGTGCCCCTTGTGATTTTAAGTGTCGAAGACTCAGAAGTTTGTATTCCCTCTCCTGTAAGCAGCCTGGGGTGAACACGGATCTGACCCATATTCTAAGAAAGAACTTGACTACGTTATACCTGGCCTGTCTCATGGTGCTGGAATGGAGTACAGGGAAGTGGATGGATTGCTCTCGCAGAACCCCACGTCTCTCATCCCAATGCCTAAGCAGCCCACTGGGGCTCGTTCATTTTCCAAACGGCCCCTGGGAGGGAAAAGGTCCTCGCCCCCTAGATGGAGTCAGCTCAGCATAGCCTAATGCAGGGACAGGGGGGCCACTTTGAAAATCCGTACAAGCTCCAAGGGACGCGCGGAAGATGAGGACAGGAGCGCTCAAGGATCGCGCTTAGGAAGAAGAGGGTCCAGATTATGGATCTGCTCCATGGATGTGTCCTCTCTCCTTGTCTGTAGGCCCTCTCTCTGCTCCCTCCCCCTGAGCTCAGGCTTCCAGGGCTTGAAGGTAGAAGCTAGATCCAAGAACTGCGAAGGGGTCAAATAAAAAACAGCCATGGGCAGCTTTTAGCCCCCAGGCCTGAGGTTCCCCACCTTTGGCCTAATGGTTAGGGTAGCCAGCTGGTAATCTGCAGGCCTCCCATGCAAGCCCCTGCTGTTCCGAAGGGTTTATTCACACGGTTGCTTTGCTTGGCCTTTAACTCACTCCTCCGTTCTTTGCTTTGTGCAACCGGGGTGCAGCCCTCCACCATCCGCTCTCTTCCCCCGGTCGCTGACGGCAGAGGGTTGTGCCCTAAAGTGTAGTTAAAACGTGAGGTTCTGAACGAGCTGCCTTCTTTCCCCCTTTCCAGGCAGAAATTGTGAAGAGGCTGAGTACCATTTGTGCCCAGGTCATCCCCTTCCTGACCCAAGAGGTAAGAGGTTTGGGGTGGTGCTGCCTTGGAGGGGACAGGGTCGGGGTGCAGAGCTGAACTACCAATGGTTATGGCAGCAGCTACGGTTACCACCTTCCTTGGGGCTTTGGCCCAGAGTGGGCAGGGCCAAGGGGTTGTCATTCCCCTTTGGGACATCGTGATGCTCCGCAGAGGCGTGGCCGGATTGGAAATGGGGCACCAGTCGGGGTCAGGGCCGTGTCTGAAAGAGGGCAGGGCAATCCCTGTGGCCTGCCCCCTTCCAGATGTGGTTGCCCTCGGAATCCTCCATTTCTCGGGGATGAAGGATTTCTCTGTTTTCATCCCCAGTCTGAACCGGAGATGTCGTGGCTTCCCCTGGAGAATCTGGGTCAAAGCCCAGAGTTTCCAGCTGGAACTCAGCCAGCAATACCCAGATAAAGTACAGCAACGAACTTATCCTCTGGGCTGTCCGGACACACAAGCGTGAGGCTTCAGGAGAATGGATGCTTCTTGCAGGATGGCTTCCCTCCCTTCCCACTCCTTGGTGTGTGAGAGTTCCATTGATTCCCCTACTGGAGCTCCCAGTTACCCACGGGGCAGATTAGTGCCAACCCCATCCCCAGAGGTGGCCAGCTGCCCCAGTTGTGGCTTGTTCAGCAAACACTAGTTTGGAGGTAGCTACCTTCCAGCTCGCTTCAGCCAAATCCGTGTTCACAGGAACATGGGGGTTAAAGCGAGAATAATGCTTTAATTACCTCTACAAACAAGTGGCATTCAAATAAAGAGAGGCTCTCTACATGCTCCTGTGTACTGTTGAGGGGAATCAGAGGTGAAGGGGAGGCAGTTACTCTGGAGGAATAACTCTGGATCTGGCATGATTGTGC
>QEPC01008752.1:1650897-1665847 GCA_003113815.1 Sphenodon punctatus | reverse complement strand
CCCCCCCCCCCCTCTTCTTCTTTGACTCCCCCCACCCCATTATTTAGGAGATCTCCCCTAGCTCAATGAAGGTGCAGAGCTAGGTTTTGCCGGCTGGGGTCCTTCTTGTACCCCCCACCCCCTTGAACACTTCCTGGGCCTCCTCCCCTCTGGTAGGGGGAATCGCCATCTAGCTTGGAAAGCTAGGCTCTAGAGTACTAATTTGGCCAGTGTCTCTTTAAGGAATCAATCGCACATACACACACACACACACACACACACACACAGAACGCTGAAGAAAAAGTCAACAGTCTAGAAGTGAGCCTCGTTAATCTCTCTCTCTTAACCCTTTGGGAACCAGACTTCCAGGCCGATGCATGCATGCTTCAAGGGGGCAGTTTATGCCCTGAAAGGATTAGGCTGGGGGCACGGCTCATTGGATGACATTCTGTGGCCTGGTTTGGGGGGGGGGGGGGAGGTCACCCTAGATTATCGTAACGCTGCCTTCTGGCCTTAAAAACTGCAAAACGCTACAGACGTCCGAGGTCCTTCGAGGGTTAATCCCAGGATTTGCCAAGAGGGAAATAAGGTCCAGAACCGACCCTACTGTGAAATTGTAAATCCACAGAGCCTCCCCCACTTGCTCAGTTGTGGAGCAATTGGATATGTTTTTAAAAAATAATTCTCCCACCCCCATATCATTCCTGAGCATCTGTCCTTTGGGGGAAGAGTCCCTTTATCCCCTGCTCCCCTCTCCTTCCCTGCTGTGTTTGCAAATAGGGATTCTTAGAGGGCAGCACAAGGCTGGGACACGCAGCACCACTCCCAGAGGCACCTATAGGGGGTGCCCTATATGCAGGGTTTTCCAGGACACTTATGAAAAATACATGTTGCGGGGCCTGCATTGGCACCTGAAGCATGTATTTTTCATAAGTGTCCTGGAAAAATGTGCCTATAGGGCAACCCTAGGCACCTAGCAAATCTCTGAACCCCCTGTCGGGGTGGGGAGCTGGTATAGCTGAAGTCGGGGCCCCATATGCTGTGTTTTCCCTATTGGCAGCAATGGAGAAAATGCAGGGGAACACGGGGGCTGGGGAGCCGCAGTATGTGGAGGGCATGTACCCCCCCCCCCCGGCCCGGTTTGCTGGCCTAATATCTTTTACCCTGATTCAGGGGTCAGCAGAATAGGAACGGGAAACCTCCAGCCCCACCAGGAGCCAAAAACAGCTAGCAACTATTTTTTATTTTTTTATGCGGCCCCTTTCCTATTCCTGGATCTGCCCCCTCCCTCCCCCCAATTCCCTCCCCTCAAGTACAGAAAGACTGAACTGAGGGGGCTGGATCCATGGCGCAGATTCATGATCCCGGACCCTTCCCTTCCCGAGCACACCCCAAACTCGTATGCGACCCTTGGAGCTTGTACTCATTTTCAAAGTGACCCCTGGGAGGGGAAACCTGCCTTAGAGCCAGCCGTGAGCTCCAGCCAGGAGCTGTTAGTTGGTTTCCCTTTTGGCAGGCGTAGTTCGACATCTTGGTCAGGGCTGGGGAACCCCAAGAGAGCTGGGTGCAAATCCCAACCCTTCCACCGATTTCCCGCCTGGCCCCAGACAAGTCACTTAAATCTCTCGTGCATCTCAGTTCCCTATCTGTGAAATGAAGCCGGGCCCACCCTCCCTCGGAGGGGTACAATGAACATAAATGCTTGGAAGGAGCTCGGATACTACGGTGGATGGTTGCAATGGCTACTCATGTTTCTGAATGTCCTGGGGGATCTGCGAGATCCATTCGAACGCTGTTAGCTTGAACTTAGCAAAGCGACCCTGGAACTGACTGAATCTCTCTCGTTCCTTCTTATGATTACGCCTGCCTGATCGCCTGTATCTGTCTGACCGCTGGGTTCCAGAACGCACTCCAAGCCGGGTAAGTCACTCTCTGGGGAGAAAGCAGTGGCCTGACTCATTGGGAGGAGGGTGAGACTAAAGCAAAGTGTTGGGTTGCAGTGAGCCCTTACAAGAAGAATCCTTTTAATAATTATTTTTATTTTTCTATAGCGCACACCTGCCATGGCACTGTGCTTCACACAGAACTAATTAACACAACTTTTAATCCTCACAACAACCCTGTGAAGTAGGTTAGGCTGAAAGAATATTGTGACATCTGTTTCTTAGGTGGCCCCTTTCAAATTCCTGCAACTGGCCTATGGATCCAGTCTGTACCCTCAAGCACTGAAAGAGTGAGCTTATCAGGGTAAGCAAGCAGATGAGGGCAGGCACTCAAGGATGGGGGATGGATCCATGATCTGGACGTCCCCCTTCCTTCTCTCATCCTGGATCCACCCCTGCTGCTCCTGAGCCCCAAGAGGTAGGAAATTTCTGCAGGGTCCATTTTCTCTCAATCCACCACTTGCCCCCAACAACTCCTCCCCCAGGCCTACCCCATTGCTAGGTTTGGTCCTGGAAGGCTGTGTACGCAATGCAAACCTTGTCTCTCCCTCTGTTCCCCCTTCCCTGTCTCCCCTCCCCCTGTCTTTAGATTGTAAACTCTGGCAGGGACCGTGTCTATCTTGTTTTTTGTAAAGTGCCAGGTACATTGCTGGCGCTATAGAAATGCTTATAATAATAAATAATAATAATAATTAATAAAGCTTGCATTGGGAGGAGGAGCTGCTAGAGGTTTCTTGCCCAGGGCAGCAAAACCCCTCAGGCCAATCTTGTTTCCAGGGTTGTCATGAGCAGAGCCCCGTGGATCCTGCAATTCCCTTTCCCCATATTGGGTAACCGGGAAACTGAAATTTGAAAGAAGAAAATCGAGATTCTGCAATCAGAATCAATTGTGCAGATTTAACTAAATCCAGCCAATGCTGAATGCCAATGAGTTTCCCAGTATGGCCATTGCATGAATCTTGAACATCTCCTGTGTTTAAAAACACCTCACCCGGACCTGTCAGCAGGGGGTAGGAGGATTTTCTCTCTCCTGAGTAGTTGTTGGCTACTCCTTTTCCTCAGAGCCCTGGAATATTACTCCTCCTCCTCCTCTATGGCACTACTAGGTGTGCGTGGTGCTTTATAGTCACAGATAGGTCCCTGCCTGGTGGGCTTACAATCTAAGATGGACAAGGGTAACACAGAGAGAGAGAAAGAGAGGCACACGCACATTCCCATTTTACAGATGGGGAACTGAGGCTGAGAGATTGTGACTTGCCCAAGGCCACCCAGTGAATTCATTGACTGTGGTTAGATTCGAACCCTAGTCTCCCAGGTCCAAGTCCAGCACCTTAGCCTCTACACCACATGGGCTCTCGAGACAAGCACCCCATTGGCTAGCTTACCGTACTGGCATCCCATTAGCCAGCTCATGGTGCTTCCCTACTCAGGCGGTCATTCTGCGCTGCCAGAGGCAATTGCTGTGACAATTTGACCAAATTCTGCAAAAAAAACCACCAACAGCTGAGGTCGCAGCAGTGCAGAATGGAGGGGGCCGTGGTTATGAGGGTTAATAAGCTAATGTCTTCACCTACAAAGCCTTTCACAACTTCGCTCCCCCTACCTCTCTGCCCTGATCTCCCTCCGTACCCCTGCTCGAGCACTCCGCTCCTCCTTCATCCCCTCCCTCACCCTCCCACACCTCCCCTGCTCCCCCAACTGCCTTCGTCCCTCGCTGCCCCGCACGCCTGGAACTCCCTCTCTGCCTTGCCCTCATCCTCCACGCCTTCAAGTCCCTCCTCAAAACCCACCTCTTCTGCTCCGTCCTCCCTAACTCCTGCTAATCACCCCCAGCCAGGATTATCCCCCACCTGTTACCTGCAAACTCCCAATTTACTGTAACCAAGCCAAGAACGTGCACCTGAGCTCCCGCATCCTCATGAATGTCGCATCCCTTGTCTCTCCCTCTGTTCCCCCGTCCCAGTCTCCCCTCCCCTTGTCTTTAGATTGTAAACTCTCGGGCAGGGACCATGTCTCTTATTTTTTGTAAAGCGCCAGGTACATTGCTGGCACTATATAAATGCTTATAATAATAATAATAATAATAATGGGGAAGGGGTATTATCCCTTCCTAGGGCACTAACTGGTCCCAGCCTTTCCCCCTAGCCTATTGCTTCCATGTCTCCAAAGTGCCAAGGGAAACTTGATTCAGCCACTACTAATAAGGGCTTAGTTTTAATGTCTCCTAGGCCGCCCAAGCCAGCTGCAGGTCCCGAAAGTGACGCGGGGTTTCTCTGTGATTTCTGTGGCTTGCTGCTGCCAGTACTACTCCTGGGCTTGATTCTCGGCTGGTGGAAATTGGCACCGAAGCCACTGGGGACCCTATTTATTTACGCCAGCCATGCCAATCTCAGGAGCGACTCCCCCTTCCTGTGAACTCATCTGTCGACAGAAGCAAATCAAGTGGCCTTTGCTGATCCCTCCCCCCCTGCTTCTGCCATTCCCCTCTAGGCCTGGGAGAGCTGCGCTGCTGGTTTACACTCCAGCCCCGCGGCTGGAAACAAAAGGGCAGCGGCCCCGCTATCTCTGGGCTGTTTGTTTTGAAAAGGTCAGGAAGAGAGAACATTCCTGGGAATCGGATTGAAAACAGCCCGAAAAAGAGGAGCCTCAGCTTCAGCGCTGAGCACCACGTTGGTGTCAATTTGGGTTGCAGTAACAACCCTAATTTAATTTCTAGAGCGCTCTCCTGCCGAACGGCGCTCAGAGAACTTTTTACAGCATAAGGACTTTTGGATTTATACCCAGTCCTAGCCCAGTAATGGGTCAGGGCGGCTTACAACTTTTTTTTAACTTTTTTTTTTTCAAAGCCATCATGAAAAACACATAGCAGATACATCCCCCACCAACGCATCCCTCCCACTCTCACTGGGAGGAATTCCCACCCCTCAGCCTAGCCCTCCCTCACAAAACTCAATCCCCTTATGAGGGCTGGCCCTTAGAAGGACACTGGACCCCAGCCAGGGGCACACAGCAAGATTGGAACGGGCCCGGCCTTAGAATTTGTGGGGCTCAGGGTGACGATAAAATGGGGGGCATTGGGACATAGGTGGTCATGTTTATTATTATTATTATTATTAGCAAGCATTTATATAGCACCAGCAATGTACCTGGCACTTTACAAAGTAATTGAATAGACACGGTCCCTGCCCTCGGGCTTACAATCTGGAGGGGGGGAGACGAAAGAAGGGGAACAGAGGGAGAGACAATGTTTGAGGCAATGCTGAGGGAGTGGGGGCTCCGCACCCTGCCCTGGCGAAAACGGGGGAAGAAGTAGAGAAAAGAACGGGATCCTAAGTGCTCACCTCCTGGTAAGGCTGGCCCTGGGCCCTGCTGCAGAAGATAGAAAGGGGGCCCCTTGACCCTCCTCCCAGGAGCAGGGGACACAACCACACCAGGGAGTGTGGAAACCGCGACACCCCCCCCCCCATCACAACTACACCGCTAGTCCATGTTTATAGCTACACACGTGTCTTGAACTGAACCAACAGACGCTCCATCCTGTAATCGAGAAGCCCCACCAGCTTCCATCAACAACACTGAAAAGGATTTAAAAGCTAAACTGGGCATAATGTTTGAAGTGGTTTAAGACTGTCAGGTCTGCCCCGAGGACATGTTTCCACCTCCCCAACCTCCTAAAATCCTGTTGTCCTGCAAATTTAAACCAATTAGGCCATTAACTCCCTCCCTCACCCCCATTAAAAGCTCTCTGAGCAGAGGGAGGGCTTCGAAAAGGTCTTTGCTAAAAAGACTAAAGTCGCAAGGCAAATGCCAGGGGGGGGGGAAGGGTCAGAAGCTCTGAAACGCTGGATGGGATCTGGCCAGATCTGTCCCTGATTTGGATCCGCTCACAGAATCATAAGGCCTGAAAGGACCTCACCTCAGGGGTCATCTAGCTCACCGATGGGGCTGGTGGAAAGTTGCCCAGGGCTGGATTAAGTTTGGCGTGGGCTGGGACCATCCTCCCACCGATCAACTGTTAAGTGGTGAAACGCTCTCCTTGCCAAACAACGAATGTGTGGCAGTAGCAGCACCTTCCCTGCCCAGTCAGGGCCTCTGTTCTGTATTCCTGGCCTTCACAACGTCCCCTAGCAGAGAGCTCTACAGGTCAATCGGGCATTGAGCGGAAAAAAAGGAACTTCCCTTTTTATTTCTTTTAAACTTGATTCCTGGTCATCTTCATCACATGCCTCCCTTGTTCACGGAGACTGTGGCTGTTTTTACATGGACGCCCCCCCCTCCCCCCGAGCTCGGTGTTCGGACGGGTGTTGGGTGGGTGGGTGTCTGTGTGAACGGTGGGGGAGGATGGGTGTCTGTTCGGTGTTCGCCCGTGTAAACACGGAGTGGGATGGGGGGGTTGCGTGTGTGCTCCCATGCAACACCCACCTCCATGGAGCCCTCCTGCAAACTGGAGGAGGCTTCATGGGTGGCAGTGGGCGTGTGCCTGTGTAAATGGACACGCACACACACACCCCATGGCCAAACGTCCATCCCCCCCCCCTCCATCCGTGTAAAAATGGCCTAGCAGTTTCTTATCCTATTTTTTTCACACTCCTCGTGGAAACCTGTTGCATCCCCTGAAAAGATCTAAGCTGGTCATAGCTGAGATAATTCCACTCTAATCAGCTCTGGTCACGCCTCACTTGGAGTAGTGTGTCTAGTTTTGGGAGCCTCGTTTTAAGAGAGCGAGCATGGCCAGGATGAGAGAGGGATTGGAAGAGCGGTTGAAGGAACTGGATATGTTTAGCCTAGCGAATAGGAGATTAAGAGGAGAGTGAGCTCAAGTTACAGGGAGGTAAATTTTGATTAAATATCAGGAAAAACGTCCTAGCAGTAAGAGCTGTTTGCCAATGGAACAAGCTGCCAAGGGGAGGGCTGTGGGCTCTCCATCACTGGAGGCTTTCAGAAGGAGGCCAGACAGCCACCTGTTGGGGTGGTCGTAGCTGTCGTCATTCTGCATCCAAGCAGAGGCTTAGGCTAGATGACCTTTGAGGTACCTTCCAATTCTATGATTCTGTGACATTCTAGCTCCAAATTTATTGTTGCCGAGCACCCGAAAACGGGATCTTGGCGAGGAAGCCGTGAATGAATGGATCCTGAAGACTCCTTTAGAAGCATCTGTCCAAAGCACACTGGCAGAGGTGACGATGTAGGAGAGGAGCTTGCCCTTGACTTCCACCGAGGCACATTTTTAAGGAACACTTATGAAAAATGCATGTTGTACGCCCTGCATTGGCGCCTTAGGGAATTGGGACCCTGCCTTGCCGCCTAGGCACATTTTTAAGAAACACAAAAAATACATGTTGCAGGGCGCCAATGCAGGGCCCGCAATATGTATTTTTCATAAGTGATCCTTAAAAATGTGCCGAGGTGGCGACCCTATATCTCCGGTCTTGTCTCTTCCGTGAATGAAAGAATTTCATCTCTGGCACCAAACGTCTGAGCGCAGAGCCCTCCCCCACCCCGCCGGCGAAAGGGAGCCCTGAACTAACTCCGAAAGAGCAAACAGCGGCAACTCCTCCCTTGTTGATTGTTCAGAACAAATTGTCCGACTCTTCTTCCGCCGAATGGCAGGTCTGGGAGCAGGCAGGTCTTGGCGTGCAGGCGGCTTCCTGCAAGGGCTGCCGAAGAGCTTTGTGGAATGTGGCACTAAGCATCAAAACATCCCACTTCCTCATCCGGGCACAAATACCCAGGGTCGTTTAGTCCTTGTGCATGTGTGTACACACCACACACACACCACACACACACCACACACACACACACACACACGAGTGGAAGCTTCCGTTTGGAGCTGCAGCGGCAGTCAAATGCACGCAGGCGGGAGCTTGCAGGTTGAGACAAAAGATCTGCACCAGGGGTGGGGAACTTTTTCTCCCTCTGGGTGCCACTTTAAAAATGAGTACAAGCTCCGAAGGCGACCTAGAAATAAGTGGGGCAGGGGCACATTGAGGAAGAGAGGTCCAGATCATAAATCTCTGCCCCATGGATCTGTCCCCTGTCCTTGTGGGCAGGCCCTCCTGTCTGCTCCCTTCCCCTGCTCACTCGCTCACCCCTGCACTATGCCTTCCAGACAGTCAGCCTGATCCTGAAGCTGGTGCGCTGTGCAGAGAGGTGTGTGCGCACAACGGGGGCTCAGCCCCACCTGCCGAAAGCCCGCATCCCCCGTAGAGCAAAGGCTATGTGCACACAGCCACCTGCCCGACTCTGCACACGCCGTTTTAGAAGCGGGCTCGTTGATAAAATAGCATTGTTGGTATCATACAGTTTTTAGGTGTGGGAGGGATCTCGAGTGCCATCTAGTCAGACCCGCTGCTCCAAAGCAGGATATTCTCCACCTACCACATGGCGGACAGATGCTTGTCTAGCTCCCCGGTCTTGACCACACCCCTTAAGTGCAGCCCACGGAGCTGGTATTCATTTTCAAAATGGCCCACGTGATTGAATAGTGGGCCTTCCGTGCTTTGTACGCCCTTTCACCAAATTACAAAATCCCAAAGTGGGGGAGGGAGAATCACCCAGGAAGATGATCCTTCATCTTGCCCAACTCCTGGCTTGAATGGCTCAGCAAGCCTGCCTTCCCCAGTCCACTCACAACACCTGTGATCTTTCCCATCCCATCCCACTGTGGCCCATCACTGGGTGTTCTGCCCCAGAGGTGGCTGCACTGCACTGATGGGTAACTATAGGGAGACTCTTACATGCTGTTGGCAGAGGAACTTCTGTTGTGAAGGAGCTGAGTAGCTTAGTGGATAAGGTATTGGTAGAGGCAGGGACCGCGTCTATTTCTATGTTCTGTACAGCGCCAGGTACATAACCGGCGCTATATAAATGTTTATAATAATAATAATAATAACAGTGAGGTTCAAATCCTAGCTGAGCCATGAACTCGCTGAGTGGCCTTGGGCAAGTCACCGTGTCTTAGCCTCAGTTCCCCCATCTGTAAAATGGGAATGTACGTATCCTTGCCGCTCCCTGTGTTCCCTCGTGTCCGTCCTAGATTGAATTTGTAAGCCCCTCAGGGCAGGGACCTGTCCTTAATTATAACTGTTCAGCGCCAGTCGCATCGCTGGTGCTATATAAGTAGCAAATAAATAAATAATAATAATTAATATCCCCATCTCCTTTAGGGCTGACCTACAGAGACATTACAGCAGGGGTGGGGAAGCTTTTCCCTCAGGTGGGACACTTTGAAAATTTCTCCAAGCTCCTCAGGCTGCATCAGAGTAGGCGCTAGGGTGTTTAAGGGTGGAGCTCAGAATTTGGGGGAGAGGAAGGTCCAGAGCATGGATCCATCCCCTGTTCTTGAGTTTAGGCCCTCCTCTCTGCTCCCTTCCCCTGAGCTCACTCTTACAGTGCTGGAGGGGAGGGAGCTAGAGACAAGGGCCAGATCCAGGAATTGAGAAGGGGCCAAATGGGGGTGGGGGTCACCCCTCCTCGAACTCAACCTTAAACTTGATGTCGCTAGTCCGTGTTAGCTCTCTGCCTCGCACAGGCTGGACTTCAAAGTCCTCTGGTCACGGGGTTCATGTATACCGAAGGGGAAGGAAATGAAATTTCTGTTTTGCTACCTCCGCCCTGGATTCTGTTTATAGATCTCGGCACCCTCTCTTACCTAGTGCCACCTGGGGCCAAAATCCTCAACACGTGGCCACTAAAGTTTCATCCCCTTCTTGTGGGTGTTCCGATGGAGACACTGAGAATGCGACCCTCTGTCGGGTGCTCAGCCCCTTTGCTGAGCTAGGGGTGCTCAGCCCCTTTGCAAGTCAGACCATAGGTGTCTTGGACATCCTTGAAACACCTAACCGGGCTTGGAGATCAACAGTCTCTTTGCCTATATGTTCTTGGATCTGCATCCACGTGGGCATGTAGATTTCAGTCCCTACTGATGTAAAAAGTGGGGGGAGGGAATGGAGAGTCATGGCGGGGGTGTCGAAATTGAGGGTGACCCCGTTATTCCAAACTGGGGAAGCATGTCTCCTCCTTCCCCCCTACCCCCACCCCCATTTTAAAGTGATAGATGAAGTTGAGGCGTTTGGGGGGTGAAGGGGAAACCTGCCACCCCATGCGTTTGAACTGTTACTCTATTTTCAATCCCTTTGACACCAGTGTCAATCCAGAGTCACTCCAGATGACTCCTTTACTCCAAAGGGAGGTGGGGAGGCATGGCCCCTCCCTCCCCTCCATTTTAAAGTGACAGAGTTTGGGGACTGCTTCCCCCCCCCCGACTTTGAATGTCTGATCCCTTTTACACCAGCGTCAATCCAGGGATTTGAATGCTCCCCGCACCCACCCGCCTTGGCTCCAGCAGCAGAAGGGTTAAGGCGTGGCAGCTCAGCCAGTAAACAGGAGAGCGCTGATGGGGATTTTCCACTGCTGTCATGCTTCATTATCTCCCAAAGGGGCGGAATTTCTTTCAAGTCCAGGGACTGAGGGAGGCTGCATTATTCAACTGTTGTTTTAATTTAGCCAGTAAGGGCCAACATGGGCTAGGGACCGTCTGCAAAGAGGCCACCGCGCTTCCCCCAAGCTTGCTGGTGGGGTGGATGACAGGCAGGACATTCACGACACCGAAATCTCCTCAATTTGAATCAAGCTTTTTTTAAAAAATGCTCCACTGCATTGTGACCACAGCTGCTCTCTGCTGTGGGTCCCTCACCCCAAATCCCAACCCCTGGGGTTTATGAAACGCAAGACTGGCGGGAGGGGGCAGGCTGGTGTCCAAGTTATGGGTACACCTAAGGGGAAGGAGGTCAGGGTCTGCAGCAGCTCCAGGGAACCTCTGCAGACCGCCCTTGTCAGCAAGGCGGGGGCAGCCAGGAGACCTGCAACAGGCCACTCTCCTGCTTCAGGAGCAAGTGGTCTGCAGGGTGGGACTCCTCCGTGGTGCTCCTCACAAGGGGATTCCTGGCCAGCTTCACATTGGTGAGGCTAGCACTCCACTCCCCTCACCTGCTCTGAAAACTTCCTTCCCCTGCCAGCTCTGAAAATTTCCTAGCAGTACCCAAGCCGCTTTCAAAAGACCCCCTCAGAGTCCCAAACCCCGGGGCTCCCTGAGCCCCCTCCCACGCCACTGCAAAGCTCCACCGAGGTTTTCCCTTGGGTCTTGCGTTTTTGTTTTTTCCCCTCCTTTCTTCTGCTTCCTGTAGAGTTAGCACCGTAATCCCTCCAGGCCCAGCTGTGGAATTATTAACCATGTCTGAAGAAGTTACGTGCCAACGACTAAGCAATGTTCATACGGGAAGGTGGCTGGCTCCCAAGACGCGCTGGTTCCGGAAGCAAGGCAAAAGCCCCCCCCAGCAGACAAAAAAAATTCTGAGACTGACTTTAAAAACAGGAGATTTAAAAAACAAACCAGTACCAAAAAAAACATTTAAAAAAAATTCTTGATTCCCAAACCTTCAGGACAGAAGTACAGTCAAGCTACCTCTACAACAGGGGTGGCGAACCTCAGGCCCAGGAGCCAAACGTGGCCCCTTGCCAGTTCCTGGACCTTGGCTCCTTGATCTGTTTCTGACCTCCCCCAAGCACTGAAAAACTGAGCTCGGGTTAAGCAGGTAGTGCTGAGGTCCACGCACCCATGGACAGGAGACAGACCCGTGGCACGGATCCATGGTCTGAGCCTCTTCCACACTCCTGCCCCCAACTTCTGTGTGGCCCTTGGAACCTGTACTAAGTCATGTTCAAAGTGGCCCGCAGGAGAGTGACTCCTTAGGGGGTAAGCTAAGGAAGGGGAGGGTCTCCATCGTGGATCCATCCCCTGTCCTTGAGTGCAGGCTCTTGTTTCTGCTCCCTTCCCTGAGCTCACTCTTTCCGTGTTTGAGGATAGGGACTGGATCCCATGGATCAGAACCAAGTATCGGAAAGGGACTAACAAAAATAAAAAGCCATGGGCCAGACTTGACCTATGGATCCCCTAGTGAACAGGGCTTAATTGGCAAGGAAGGGGCCTTTTCGGGGCTCAGCCCCTGCAATGAAATTCGAAGGGGGAGCTCCAGGAAATGTTCTCACGCGCATCCCCAAATGTGACAGACTAGGAAAAGGCCGACATTGGTCGTTTCAAAGTTGGAAACGAAAGCCCGAAAATCCCTGGGTGGGTTTATTCGGCTTTTATTAATGACTTTCCTGCCCTGCCCCCTGGTGCTGGCCATTATATCGATTAGATAACAACTCCCTGTTTTCTATTCAGCTGTGGAGAGGCTGGTTAGTCCAGTGGCTGGATTGCCACTAGTTGGACACTAGGGTTCAGCGCCCTCTCCTCCATTTGACAAGCTCTGCGGGGAGGGTTGGCACCTAGGCAAATTTTGAAGGAACACTTATGAAAAATACATGTTGCAGGGCCTGCATTGGTGCCTAAGGTGCCAGTGCAGGACCTGCAATATGTATTTTTCATAAGTGTTCCTTCAAAATTTGCCTAGATGCCAACCCTATTGGGGGTGTGTGTGTGTGTAGCTTCTGCAGCAGGCTTGGACCCTGCCCGTTTATTTTTAGAATGGAAGTACCGTCCTTGAAGGCTAGCAACACAGGGCTTTTAAAGAAATGAAAACAGCGTCTCGTGATTTTATTGGGAGTCTCACGATTTCAGTTATTAAGGCTGCACCTCGAGTCACAAAACTCGGGCTGGAATCACAAGATCAGGCAAGATCTCAGTCAGGAAGCAGAATCGGCCCTGGCTCTCGGACTGTATATTTCCTCCCAACAGGATTGAGCAGCAAAAAAACGTGCATTAATAATAACCTTCCTCCGCCGTTTGGTTCCGGTTTTTTGGAAAGAGACTGGTTTGGAAATGGAATCGCCACAGCTTCTCCCTTCCCTTCTCCCTTCCCTGTGGGACCAACCTCTTGTTTGCAGACAGCTGCAGGGCTCAACTGCACCATACACTTTCAGAGCGGATTAGTAGCACAAACCCACATTCTGAATGTTGTGTGAAATCCTTACCACTTCCTGTGCTCCTGGACATCCCTGCATTCTTTGCCACTTGATGCAAATATTTTGCTTGCGTGGATCTGACTCTTCCAGATAGCAACAGTGTTGTGTGAATTGATTAATCAGGAGCAAGCTTTGATCCCGGATACCTCACTTCCTATTTGTCACTTTCTGGAGATGAGCGATCATAGGAGAGAGTCTTGGAGCAGGGTCTCCTTCCGGCACTCTCTGCTCCACTGCAAGCCTGGAGGAGCTACAGTTGCTGAATGGTGCATGCAGGGATAGCTCAAAGGATCTCCTCCATACCTTTGGCATTGTGGGAAATGCCCCAGAGGAGTGGGGACTGGGGAGAGTTGAGTAAAACAAAGAGAAACTAGTATCCGTGTGAACACATTGCTACTGGGTAAGACAAACATAGGGTGAAAACAGACATGACGCTAACCACCCTTTAACCACCCTTGGTGGTCATTTATGCATGTTTCAGGGCTGCATAGGGCACCAATACAGCCCTGCAACATGCATAAATAACCACCAAGGGTGGTTAAAGGGTGGTTAGCGTCATGTCTGTTTTCACTCATAGATGCTTACTAGGACTTAGCCACACAACAGTTTTGGCGTGGGGTAGTACCACAAACCCACATTCTGAGTGAAATCCTTACCATTCCCTGTGCTCCTTGGTGATCCCTTGTTCTTTGCCACCTGACGCAAAGAGTGTGGGGAGGGGGCCACTGGAATGCAGGGACTTCATCCGCTGTGTGAATGCGTTGCTACTTGGCAAGACCAATGCAGGTTAAGGAACAAGGGATAGGAGTTTGCAAGGGGGAAAGGTGTGTGAATGACCCTGTCACCACACGGGACCTCAGTCCTTTGGCCATTCAGGAAATGGCTTTGCAGTGCCTGGGATTCTCTCTGTATTCACTTGGCCTCTTCTCCATTCCTCTCCCTCTTTCAGAGTATCTCTGTCTCCCCTCCCGAGAGCCTGCAGGATGAGGAGCGGCTGGGCAGTGCAGGAGTGAAGCGCAAACGGGAGGAGAAAGACCTGCCGGGACATTACGTAAGTGGAACGCCTTTCCGGCTGGGAGGATAATGCTGGAGAGCAGGGTGCCTCTAGGGGCAGCAGCGGAAACTGCAGTGCCAGGGTAGCTTAGTGGATAAGGTGCTGGGCTTGGATCTGGGAGGTCAGGGTTCACATCCTGTTTGCCATAAGCCCGTCGAGTGGCCTTGGGCAAGTTGCTCTCCGTTTCAGTTCCTCATCTGTAAAATGGGAATAAATAACGTGATTGTGAGGATGAACTAGATAAGGATGGCAAAGCAGTTTGAACACAGTAGTAGAGAACTGATGACTCAGGGTAGCAGAGGTCTTGGGAAGGCCAGGTGAACAGGCCTCTTGGGCTGCTGCTGGTGTGTGAAAAATAAGGTATCTGCGAACTCGCCAGAGGCCTCGTGGCCCCCTCTCTCTGTGACCAGGGAACGCAGGGCTGGCTGAGTTGCTGGAGGGTGGGCTTGGCTGGGGCGGTCCCGATGATCAGGGCCGACCCCAGGCATGTGCCACATGTGTGGCCGCACATGGCCCCGTGGCCAGCTGGGGCCCCGCACTTGCCTGCTTGGCAGCAGGCTGCAGCCAGCTTCTCCCCCATTAAGTGATTCTTCCTCCCCTCCCTGGCGCCAGACCCCATCCCTCACCTGCCTCTGCCTCCTAGTAGTGCAGCAGCAGCAGCAGCAGCCAGTTTGTTTACAAACAACTCCTCCCCATGTGCTGATCAGAAGGTTGTAGCCTTGTAAAGAAGGTTCTTCGAGATGGCACCTAACATTCTCACAACTGGGTTCTTTATGCTCACCCTATTCAAATAATAGACCACATGATGATCTCGAGCTCCTCTAGTATAAAAAGCACTCTCCCCCTCAGAATGCCAGTTCCTTCCAACCCTTTCTAGAAATATAAGAAAAGAATTCCATGCGGGGCTGGAAGGGTGGGCATTTGTGAGAATGTTCGGAGCCATCTCAAAGAACCTTGTTTACAAGGCAGCAACCTTCTGTTCTTCTTTGAGTGGCTCCTCACATGATAT
>QEPC01008752.1:1593470-1650573 GCA_003113815.1 Sphenodon punctatus | reverse complement strand
CCCGTGTAAAAAGGGCCACATTCTCACAACTGTCTTACTTATACTATCTTAGGTAGGAATTTAGGATGTAAAGCAATATCTATTCTGTCTTGGAAAATAAATCTGCAAATATGGTTCTGAGATTATTATGGCTGCTATTTCATTAACTCTTCTTAATGAAGTTATTGCCAACAGGAATACTGTCTTTAAACCCGCACCCCATAACCAGTTAATTTGCGCCCCCATATAATCAATTCACGCTGCCCCAGGGGCACAAATTAAATGGTTATGGGTGGGGACAGCGTGAATTGACTATATGGGGGCGGGGGTGCAAATGAACTGGTTATGGGGTGGGGGCAGCATGAACGGATTATGGGGACACAACTGTACTGGGTATATGTCTCTTTTCATGGCATAATGTGCTTAATAAACTAGCTGCATTTTGGGTGTCTTGTGTGTGTGTGATAGCAGCACCTCTGGACTGGTCGCACCGCATGCTGCACAAGGCACAGGCGACACCGGCAGCAAGAAGCAACAGGCTCTGGAGGGCAGACTGGCTAAGCTCACCCCCCTCCCCCAGTAAGGCAGTGGACGCAGTCAGTCTCTCTGTGCCTGCCTCACTGCCCGCCCGGCTGCCCCTGCAGTGGAACCACTCCTGGGGAGTGGGGGTAGACGCTCGGCTGGGGAAGCATTGGGAGCCCATGCTTCTCCATGGTTGCTCGGAGGGGTGGAGAATGGGAATCCTTCCTGTCCAGAGGGAGTAAGTTTTATGTAAATGTATACATTTGCATAATTAGGTCCCACCTAATTATGCAAATTAGACACCACCACCACCACCCCCCACACCAAGACTTTGCACATGGCCTCACAAACCCTGGGGCCGGCCCTGGTCCCGATCCTGTTTACTTTGGTGTAAATCAAGAAGTGGAGACGAGAGGGGTCACCCATCTGCATTTTGATGCCTGAGAGCTCAGGGCTGGGGAACCTTTTTCCCCTCCTGTGGGACCATTTTGAAAATGATCACAAGCTCCGTGGGTGGGCTGGACAGGAGGCGTGGGTGGGACTGCTGAAAGGGAAGGAAGAGGAGTGGTTTCATCCCCCCTCATCTCCACTCCCTTCCCCCTGAGCTCCCCCTTTCGGAGCTTGAGACGATAGAGGCTGGATTCAGGGGCCCGATCCTGGAAGTGGAAAGGGGCCAATTAAAAACAAACAAACAGCTGCCCCACCTTAATGAATCGGTTATTATTATTATTATTATTATTATTATATTAGTAAACATTTATATAGCACCAGCAATGTACCTGGTGCTTTACAAAGTAATTGAATAGCCACGGTCCCTTCCCTAGAGCTTACAATCTGAGAGACAGGGTGTGGGGGAGACGAAGGAAGGGGAACACAGGGAGAGACAAGGAGTGTAACATTCACAAGGATGCGAGGTCCCAGGTGCACGTGTTTGGCTCGGTTACATGGAGACCGACGGCTGGCTGGTCCGTGTGGTGAGGATAGGAGTACACAGAGCTCAGGGAACAGATTGTGCTGCATGCGGTTGACACATCTCTCCCCTTTTGCAGGACAGCGATGGGGACAAGAGCGATTATAACCTGGTGGTGGACGAGGTGGGTGAGGAGTTCTCAGCTGGATCTCTGAGAAACTGATTCTGTCATGTGGAGTCATTTATTTATTCTTTGAAACTTCTACTCTGCTCTTCCCCTAAGACTCAGGGCCGCTTACGTAATAAAAAAACAACCCCATCATAAAAATGCCTTTGACGTGAACAAAAAGTTCATGGCCGGAGAAGCCTCTGTCTGGGATGCTGTAGCCAGAGGACATCCTGCCTTGAAGCAGGGGGTCGGACAAGATGGCTTTTGAAATCCCTTTCCAGCCTGAAATTCTGTGATTCTACTTTGGGTCAGATCGATGGTCCATCTTTCCCCATATCCAGCCAGGGGGATGCTGCAGAGAAATGGCTAAACTTGAAGTGATCCATTCCTTCTTTTTTTAACTCCAGGTTTAGGGACGCCCTGAGCATGAGGCTGCATCCCCTGTTTAGCTCAGCTAATAGCCATGGATGGATCTATTCCTCCAGGACTGTAACAAATTATTTTTTTGAACCCAGTTATACAATTGGCCTGCCCGACATCTCCTGGCGATGAGTTCCGCAGGTTAACGGTACGCTGTGTGAACAAATGCTGCCTTTTATTTATTTATTTTTACACCCGCTGCCTCTTCAAGGTAAAATCACGCCTCCTTGTTTGTGAGGACACCGCTTGGCTAAATCCCTTGGGGTTACCCTGGTTTAGCAGGCGGCGCAATGGGCAGAACGCAGCCCCTTCCTGCCAGGGACTGTTGGCAAGCAAAGCAATCCCCTGGCGGGGTTCACTCGCTGAATGGGGCTAGTGAGGGTGCCACCCACCTGTGCTCTGTCCCCTCCCAACATAGGATCCGCCCTCCGAGCCCAGCAGCCCTGTCCGCGCACCCAGTGCCAAGCTGCCGCCCGGCCACCGAGACATGCCGGATAGCCCGGCCTCTCTAGCCTCCAGCCGCAGCACCACCCCCCTCAAGGCCAAGGACACGACTCTGGTAAGGAGACATGTTTCCCAGCTTGGGAGTGGCTGGTAGATCAGGGACCAGGGAGGAGGAAGCGACAGTGTTGTGGGGGTAGGTTGGGGAGTACAGCCTGGGGCCTCTCGCAATGACTGGCTCTGTCGTATGGGTGGGAACAAGTCTTCTAGGCCTCTTGTGCTCCCAGGACCATCCCTATTTTAGCAATTAATTATTATTATTATTAATTATTTATATAGCTCAAGCAGTGTGCCTGTCACTGAACAAGCAGGAACTAGAGACAGGTCCCTGCCCCAGGGGGATTACAATCTAGGATGGACAAGGGAAGGCAGACAGAGGGGAGGGGAACATGGTGTTCACTGCGTTTTCCCCAATGATGCCAATGGGAAAAACGCACTGAATGCGGGTTCCTGAATGTAGGGATAGCGAGGGAGACATTCGCAAAGTTGCGAAGTCGCAAGCGCGTGTGGTTGGCTTAGTTACAAGGAGACCCTGAATGATAGGACAGTAGAAGGAGCATCAGCGAGGAGGCGCTAGAGAAAGCCTGATGGAAGAGGTAAGTTTTTAGGAGGGATTTGACGGTTGGGCAGGAGCAGAATGAATGTGTTCAGGAAGGGAATTCCAGGCCTGGGAGGCAGGAGGCGAAGATGGTGGAAGGAGCAGTCTCTTAACCCTTCGGACCCCTTCTGTGGCTGCTGGAGATTCTGGTCTCCCTCCTTCCCCAGCCAGGGAAGTTGGGGGCCCTGCAAAGTGGTAGGGTAGGCCCCTCCTCACACAGGAATGCTCGACCAAGACACGTGGACTCGCCCAGTAGAAAAAGGAACATGCCACCATAACCCACTTGAGATATTCAATTAAACACCACATTCTCTTCAGGGGCTGGGTCTTCCTGCATTGCTGGTGGTCGGTCTACGTTGATTGTTTCGAGTTTATTTACTGTCGCCAGCTAAGCACCCAGGGCCAAGCTACTGCCTGGCGGCTACGATGGGATGGGGGTGAAGGAGGCTGAAGATTATCCAGCCGCCTAAATCACAGTTACCGCCAAATGCTTGGCCTGCAGGGAATCCCTCCTCCTGAGTCTGTGCTATAAGGCAGGGTTGTTCCCTCCCCCCAACCCCAGGCCAGATTGACCCGCAGCAACTCTCTGGCGGGCTGGATTGTCCCAAAAACTCTCACCGTGCATCCCTTGGATGTTGTTTATCAACGCAGAGGGAGTTAAACCCTGTTCAAACTTATCCATATGAATTACGCCAGTTAAACATGCAGAGTTTGGAGCTGCCGTTGCACAATGTCAGCGTTATTCCGGACAGTAGATAAAGCTACTGCAAATAGCTGATAATTTACTGTGAAATAACTGATCATTTACTATGAATCAAATCAAATTAATTTGACAGTATAATCCATATATATATATATATATATATATATATATATATATATATATATATATATATATATATATATATAAACACACATATAGAGACACACAACTCCTGTAATTTTAAAAATAGCTAAAATAGCTCTGCTATGAATTCCAAACCTGAAACTCAGTGCATTTCAAGACAAGCTCTTCATCAGGGCTATCTAAACAATAGTTACCACAATTAATTTGCATGTAAAATAAAACTTCCTATAACAGAATACTGAAAAGCTCTATAGAAACAAGTTACCTCATTAAAAATGGACTTGTTCAGTATATAAAATGTCAAATACATACATAAGAAGCCTATGAAAATAGAAAAGCATGTGGATCAATAATAATAGTATCCAAGTTCACATATACGACAAACAAAATATACCACCAGAGAGGTTGCCACATGGTCGAATCTGGAAAACTAGTCTGATAGAAATAGAGTGCAGCATCAAGGATCCAATAGCTCGTGAGCTGCAGAAGTATCATCCACTAGCTCAAACTTCCAGACAAGTTGCAAAGCTGGGGTCTCCCCACCTGTTCCCTAGAGAGAGAGAGAATTCCCAACAAGGTATGTAGTACAGTAATTAAGCCCATGAGCCAATCACAATATACTAATTATGCCCATAAACCTAATTCCTCTTGGGTGACTCATTACCAATTTGAGTTAAGTTAACTCTCTACTACTAATTCAAAACACCAAAAAACCGAACAAACTCCAATTAGAGTCACAACTAGCCATACCTACGCTAAAAAGGCATGTTCCTCATTAACTGAGTCCATCGATCAATGAGCCTAAAATGTATCTGCTAAACAAATTGATCTTCCAAAATACTACTCCCCTACAAAAAAAGGTATCAAATCTAATTCCTCATTCAAAGGTTTTATAAGTTATTCCCTCCCGCACTCAGAAGTTTAAGTCCGTATGCTTACGGTGTCTCTCTCAAATGTATCGTTCAACTGAAGGAGAACCATCCTTCTTGCTTTTACACTCATATATGTGAGGCTTGGTCTTGGCGCATATGGCAAAATCTGATGAACATGTTGTAAATTGTTTAAGAATATATATTTTATTGCCTATAGGATTAATTGAAAAAAGTAATTTTTCTAGTATAGGAGCAACATATTCCGTTCCCACAAGGATGATGACATTCTGGTTTAGTTGTATCCACAGAGGATCCTCATTTATCTCTTTTTGATTGAAACAATAATCACTGTGAACCAAACAATCTTTAATGTTTTTAGTTCTTTTCAAAGCAATCCTATCTGTTCTCTAAATCGGAGAACTCTTTTTAAAACATGCCAGTATTTATTAATACTGTTTTTTAACTGAAAAACCAATGTGGTTAAAAGTTAAACTACCAGTGAGTCTATCTGATTTGGGTCTATTCTACAACGGAAGGAATTCTCCTCTTGATCTGGAGAGTGGGGCCCTGTGGTATGTATTCTCAATAATCTTGTCGCGACACCCTTTGCTCTTTAAATCATCCGAAAGGATTATAGCTTCACTCATAAAATCATCTAAAAATGTACCATTCCTATGTAGTCTTAAGAACTGACCCTAAGGAAGATTTTTTTTCCTAATATGGGAAGGATGAGAGCTGCTCCAGATCCAGATTCAAGCAGGCGGTGATATTTCTGGTGGTATATTTAACTAGTTTGTAGTTTATGTGAACTTGGGATTCTGTTATTGATCCACCCACTCTTCTATTTTCATAGGTTTCTTATGCATGTATTTGACATTTTATATGCTAAACAAGTTCATTTTAGTGAGGCAATTGGTTTCTATCTAGCTTTTCAGTATTCTGTTATAGGATGTTTTGTTTTTATATGCAAATTAACTGTTGTTATAATTATTGTTTAGATACCCCTGATGAACAGCTCATCTTGAATCCTGTTGGGTTTCATGTTTGGAATTTATAGCAGAGCTATTTTAGCTATTTTTAAATGATAGGAGATTTTTTTTTCATAGTAAATGTAGCAGTTCTTTGCGGTCGCTTTGTCTCTATTGTCCTTTGTCTTTGTGCTACTGGTTGGTCCCCTGTCGGTGTTAGTAAGATCATTCTGGAAATTTAGTTCATTTAGAAAATACTAATATTGGATTTTAAGGCCGAGGGCCAGATGGGAACCGATCGCAGGGCAGATTCAGTCCACAGGCCGCTAGTTGATAGCCTTGCTATAAGGCAAGTAATGCTGCCCAGGGGTGCAGAGCAGACAGTTGCATCAGGGAGCCTAGACCCCTCTGCATCAGCACCGTCTGCCCCTATTATTTTGATGTTGTTTATTTATAAAAACGTAATACCCCGCCCCTCATGACATAGCAGCTCGGGGCGGCTCGCAACAGCAATAAAATACATTAAAAACAAACAAAACAGGAGGTTATGAACCCCGCCCCCCCCAACCCACTCCCTCACCCTTCACCCTTCACCCATCTCCCCCGCCAAACACCTGTCAGAACAGCCAGGTCTTACACCTTCGTCGAAAAGAAGGAAGGTCTGGGGCCAATCGGGCCTCCACCAGGAGGGAGATCCACAGCCTCTGTACGGCCACCAAGAATGCCCTCTCCGTCGTGGCCCCCAGGACGACTCGGGGGACCTTGAGGAAGGCACCCCTGGGTGACCGCAGGGGCCGATCTAGGACCCCGGGGGGTGAGGCGGTCCCGCAGGCAGGTAGGGCCTAAGCCGTTTAGGGCTTTATAGGCAAACACCAACACCTTGAATCGGGCCCAGAAGACTATAGGCAGCCGGTGCAGAGCTCGGAGCACCGGTGTAATATGCTCCCGGCGGCCCAACCCCATTAAGAGACGGGCCACCGCATTCTGCCCCAGCTGCGGTCTCTGAGCCATCACCATGGGTAGCCCCATGTAGAGTGTGTGACAATCGTGATGAAAGCCTGGATGACAGTGGCCGGGTCAGAGTCCGAAACATATGACTGGAGCTGTCATACCAGGTGTCATTGGCGAAAATCACTCCTTGCCACAGTATCCAGGAGAAGCTGCGAATCGAGGAGCACCCCCGGACTCTGAATCTGGGGAACCAGTGGGGGGGTGAACCCCATCAGTAATGGGGGACGCCACCGCCACCACCTTTCCCACTAGCATCACCTCCATCTCATCAGGATTCAGCCTCGGTCGGCTTGCCCTCATCCGGTCCCCCACAGTGGTAAGCACTGAGACTGCTGGGTCTGAGTCCGATGAAAAAGAGAGGTAGAGCTGGGTGTCATCAGCCCATTGATGACACCTCACGCCAACCCCCCCCCGACCGCCTCGCCGAGCGGCTGCGTGGACACCTTGAACGGGAGCAGGGACAGGACCGAACCCTGCGGGACTCCACACACGAGGTCTCGGTACGATGAAAGATAATCCCCGCGCGTCACTCGCTGAGTTCTTCCGGCCAGAAAGGAGCGGAACCATTCAAGAACCGTCCCGCCAACCCCCGCCCGATCCTGCAGGCGCGTCACCAACATCTCATGGTCAACGGTGTCACATGCAGCCGACCGATCGAATCGAATCAGCAGGGTTGAACGACCCTGATCTAATTCCCAGTGAAGGTCGTCGATCAATGCCACGAGCGCAGTCTCCGTGCCACGGCCCAGATGAAAGCCAGACTGTGAAGGATCGAGAAAGCCAGCGCGGTCCAGATGCTCCTGTAGCTGCCGAGTCGCAACCCATTCAATAACCTTTCCTAAAAAGAGAAGGGTAGAGACAGGCCGATAGCTGGCAAGGGAGTCAATGTCACTATTATATCGCTATGCCTGCTGCCCCGGGGCTGCGGAACTCCCTCCCCCTGGCGGTTCCTTTTAGCCCAAGTGTCTTCTGGAGGCAACGTAAGACTTTTCTGTTTGAAAAGGCATTTGGTGGGCAGGGATAGGGGATGGGGGGGTTGGGGTAGGGGTGTGAGGGGGGGGTTGAATGGGGAGGTGGTTTGGGGTGGGATCTGTGGGGGTTGGGGTTTTTTTGGGGGGGGAGGTTGTTTGTATTTTAATATTTCTACCTTTTACACTTTCTTACATGTTTATATTTTATTTTGTAAGCCGTCCTGAGCCTTTTTGAGGGAAGAGTGGGATAAAAATTTAAATAAATGAATAAACAGTGTCCTTGGTGCCACCTACCCAAGATGCCTGGGTTCTATCTTGGCTCTCTTGTGTACCATAGGGCTAGTAAATCCCCCTATCCCTTTCTCCAATGCCTCACCTTCCCCTTTGCACAGATAGTATGCCGGGGCTCGATTAATTAGCCTCCGCCAGGTGCTTTGAGGTCCTGGGGGGTATTAATGAATAATTAATTGCTATTATCGCTGGCGGGTCTCTCATGCTGCCAAAGCTTTGGTGGAGAGGAGGAAGGGGAGGGGGAAGCGGCTTTGGAATGGAGGTTAATACAATGGTAAGCGGAGGCTGCCTCTTCAAGTCTTTTCCATTCCGCTGCTCGCCCGAGAAATTCCCTTGGGTCCCACCCAGCGCTGTGCAATCTATCGATCCAGCTGCTTTTCAGATTGAAACATCAGCGCAAGGGAAGCTTTGGGAGGGAGGATATCGATTCCTTTGTCATTCCAGGCTCGGCCGTCAACAAGAGCGAGAAGAGCTTAAAAGATTTGAAAGGAGCAATCTGTCGGCTCCTGGGAGAAGGGGGGGGTGGGTGCCCCGGAGAGCCTTCATTAGGGGCTTGGAGGGTGGGACAATTGGATTAGAGCAGACAAAATGCCCCTAAGTGCTAGGAGATTTGGGGGCTCCAATTAGATTTCCGCTGAGTCGTGAGGAGGCGTTTGAAAGGGGCAAGAAACAGGGCCAGCCTTCAAGCCCCCTGTGCTTTCCCTGCCTCTCTGCCCTGTTCCCTCTGGGCCTCCCCATCCAGGCCAGACCCAGCATGGAAAGGAGGGAGCGGACAGCGTGTGGAGCCACTAGTGACCCCCAGGGTGACCTCCCCAAGCCCTACTGTTTTCCCTAATTCCGGGGGCCCCCACAGTGGCCCCTGTTTCCACTAGGGCAGATTGCCTACCCCCCTCCCAGTGGGACTTCAAAGACATCCCCCTCTAGGGTCCTGTGGAGGGGACTATGGGGGAGGCGGGCAGGACTACCAGGGGCCCCTGCATGTTTATCTTTGCTCTGAGCCCCACAAATTCTAAGGCTGGCCCTGGTGACCCCAGCCCTTCTGTCCCTTACCCTCTGGCATGAAGAGACAGATCCAGGGATGATATTATTAGTAGTAGTAGTATTATAAGCTTTTATATAGCACCAGCGATGTACCTGGTGCTTTACAGAGAATAAGATAGACACAGTCCCTGCCCGAGAGCTTATGAACAACTGGTTCTGTCGGGGTGGAGGAACCACCCCCACCTTCCAAAACCATGTCCAAAAAGAACTGGTTGAGAGCCAGGCAGCTGGCCCAGGAGCAAGGAAGGGAGGAAATGCGCAGCTCTCCCCACACCACTCCTGGATGGGGATCTCCAGCCAGCTCCCTCCCGCTGTGGGGCAGCAGCTTTCCTACTCCCTGGCCAAGGAGGAGCTGTGCTGCCTGGGAAATGTAGTGGGAAGACCAAAGCTGTAGCCAGCTCCATCAATGGCTCAGCTTGTTCCCTGGCCCCAGGAGCAGGTTCAAGACACCTGGGTTCAAATCTCAGCTAAGAGACATTTGTGTGACTTTCACATCTGTGACCCCAATTTTTGGAGGGCGCGAGGGACTGAGAAGGGCAGACCCCTAGCAGGGCTCTTACACTGGACTCCTTTGCCTTCCAGAACGACATGTCAGCCAACACTCCCACCTCCAAGTCCACCAGCTCATCTCCGCCACGCGATTCCTTAACCCCTGGCCCGGGGCCAAGTTCTGCCTCCCACCTACGGCCAATCGCCTCCAAGCCACCGGTCACGGACACCATCAGTGAGTCTCTGGCACGTAGCGGGAGGAACGTCGGTGTACGGGGAGGGGGTTGCTAGCGCTGATCGGCTGATCCTTCTGTGCAGAAGTTGAGGGGACCGCTTACCCAACTTCTCATTGGGTAGAATTGTCACCTGCCATGCGGGTTGGGTTCCCAGCCAATGGAACGTGCAACTTTGGGGGGGGGGGGGCGGACTAGATGAGCCTTCTGAATTCTACGATTCATGGCAGCTCCTCAGGTTGGGTGGTTATGGGAGGGGCGGTCAAGAAGGAGATCATGATCCATGGATCGATTACGAGCTAATGTCTAGTAGATCATGGTTTGGGGCGGGGGGGAACCAGCCCCTCAGAGATCACGGCTTTGATGACGTCGGAAAGGCGCCCTGCGCATGATTGAAGCTTTTTGGCGTACTGAGAAATGTGCTTTACCGAGCTGGATTTTGCATTTCTCAGTGCGCCGAAAAGCTTCAATCATGCGTGGCGCCTTCCCGCCATCATCAAAGCTGCGCCTGATTTGGATGCGCGGCCGGTCACCCGCCTTCATAAGTACACAACCATGTCGGAAAGCGCCCTCAGACTCTTGCTCTCTCTGTCGTGATTTTGATGGGGCTGGGAGATCTAGGGACCAGAGGGTCCCTTCCAGATATCCTGGGGAGCAGGGCTGGGATCTTGCCCCAACAAACTAGGAGTGGGAGTCAGTTAGCCACACGGTCCTGTCATTGGGCTCAGCTTAGAAGCCCTTTGGACTCAGGCCAGGTCTGGCTCCTTGTTGGCAGGAGGCCCTGTCCCTGTGGAATGCTATGCCATCGCCGTGCTCTGTGGGGGTGGGGCTATGTCAGAAAGGGGGGGGGGCTACAGCATTCCCTGTCCCTTTTCTGACATGGCCCTGCCCCCTGGGTTGCTATGACATCACAGCATTCCATGACAGTGGGGCTATCTGAGAAAAGGGGAGGGGCTAAGGCATTCCCCACCCCTTTTCTGGCATGGCCCCGCCCCCACAGGGTGCTATGGCATCACGGAAATCTGTGGCGGTTGAAGCAATCTCCATTACGTTGGCCCAGGCTAGCTTGGAAGAACCCAGCTGCATCAGGACTGGGTTCAAGCTGGCCCCAATGCAGTTGGGTTGAATTTTTCTGTCCTTCGCAGTGTGATTGACAGTAGCTGCGCTCTGCTCAACCAAGCAACCTCGGAGCTTGTGCTAGGGGGCAGGTGTGCACAGGGAGCCAACATGGGCTACTCTAAATCAACCCCTGCTCTTGGACCCCAGCTGCCTGGCTTCTGCTTCCTGTGTGGATTTCCAGAGCTCTAAGCCCCCCCTTGGGACTATTTCATGTAACCCCCAGCCCAAGCATTGTGCAGTAGCTCATGAGTAGGAGCTAATGGAGAAGGTATTTCTGACGGAGCTGTCCCCCGTTAGCCGTTATTCATGAGTCACTGTCGCTGGGCCTCTGTTCCTCATTCCTTTCCCGCTCCTGGGCACCTTGTGAGGATAAAGAGATTAAGGCCTTTGAGGTGCTCGGATTTTGCAGTAACGCGACCCAGAGGAAGTTCCTAAGGGAGCCAGGGCGCGTGTGTGGAATCCAGTCTCTTAAATTTGAAACAAGGATGAAAAGGAAATCGGGAGCGGATCAGAGGAGAATCCAGAGCTCCCTTGGCTCTGGCGGGGAATGACACAGGCCAGATGGAGGAGAGGAACAGAGCAGAGGAAAGGGGGCAGGAAATATGTGAGCGGAAAGGAAAACCACCAAGGGGGGAAGGGGACACGGGTCTGCTGAGAACGTGGACGTGATGGGTTGATAATCCTAGGTCAGGCCCCTAAAAATTATGAATTTTTTAAAAAAATAAAAATTGGGGTCCTTGTGGTTTGTGGCAGGTTCTTAGGACAGAGAGCTTGAGGGAGATGGGTGTTGATAAAGAGGATTTATCCAGACTCTGTCTAGAGCCTCTTTGGTGCAGAGTGCCCCTGTAACGACTCCTGTATCTCTGCAAGGCTAGACGGAGCCGCTAAACAAGCAGGCTCTTCCTGGGAGGATGATCTCCCAAGTTCTGTTTCCAAGCTCTCCCCTCTGCCACCCTGAGGGCAAGGCCCTACTTTCCTTTTTTTAAAATAAAAACAACAACAATTTAAAAGTGTGATTCTGTGGCTTTTAATTAAAATTCCTGTGTTAAGCAAAAGAGCCTCATAAGCCGCCTGCAGCCTATGGGCCGTATTGGCAGAGATGGGCCATGTCCCAGAGCTGATGTTGGGGCGGGGAGGGTGCTCCCATTTAACATTGTTTTAACGGCCGTGGTCTGTTCCACCCCAGCTCTACGGAGCCCCCTGAGCGTCACAAGCAACTACACGTCTTCCTTTGGCATGGTGCCCCACGCGACCATCAACGGCGAGCTGGCGGCCCCCAGCTCCTACATGAGCATCCACCTCTCTCCGCAGATCAGTGGGACAGTAATGTATGGCCGTTCCCCCATGGTGAGTCCCTCAGCTGGCATCAGGTGCTGGCTCAGCCCAGGATAGCTCCTTGGATGTGTAGGCTTGATAGCTTTCCTTCTTTCCCCCTGCCATGCACCTCTGCCGCAGCCGCAACTAGAGTTGCTACTTTGCCTGGACACTCCAGTGAGACTCTGGTGAAAGCCCTAATTTCTCTGGGTCAGAGTGAGACGCCCATGGTCACCTGGAGAAATCAGGGCTTCCAGTGGGCAGCCAGGTCAGAAATGGGGCAGGCTCTAGGGAATTTCTCGCCCTCTTCCAACATGGCCCCACCCTGTGAAGTGTCACGACAACACTGTAGGTAGGATTATCTCAGAAAGGGGTGTGGCAACTCTTTTGCCCCCACTCTCCCCCGGCCCTGCCTCTGGATAAAAGTCCGAAGGGAGGTGGGAATCTTAACCGTCACTCCCCTAGCTCAGAGCAGCTGGGCGGGAGATGTTTCCAAAATGGCGCCCACTTCTCCAACGTGAATTTTGATTGGTGGCTGAAGCACCAATCAGGATCTGTGCCCTAGAAGCAGGCGGGGCCACAGCCATTTTGGAATGTCCGCCTAACTCAGCAGGAGTAGCATTATGGTTTGGCAGCTATGCCCCTTCTCATCCTCACCTTGGCAGAGCCAGTGGACAAGTTATTGGACTTGGACCTGGGAGACCAGGGTTCAAATCCCATCTGAGGGTGCAAGCTTCTCCCAGTAAGTTCAGTTGGCTGCAATAGCAGAGGTTTTATACGCTTAACCATGAACTCACTGGTTGGCCTTGCGTATGTTGCTTTCTCTCAACCTCAATTCGTCATCTGTAAAATGGGAATAATAATGACCCTACTGCAAAGGGTGATTGTGAGAGTGAACTCAAAGATTGCAAAGCACTTTGGATACTGAAATCAGCAGGGGCAGGAAGCCGTCAACCTGCAGCACGCCTCCATCTGCCCCCTGAAGGGGTGGGGGCAGTGTTTGAGATGAGTCAGACCCCAGCCTAGAATGTGCTTGGCTCTCCCTTCCCCACCCCCGCAAGCCACTTCGTCCAACCCCAGGACTTATACAGAAATGATTAATCGTAATAATCTATTCTGCTCCCCCCAGTTTGAGAGCCTCCAGTTTAGGGTACTTTCCCAGCTCAATTCCCTGCTCTGCTACAAGTGAATAAGTCTCTCTGTGCCTCTGTTTCCCCTCAGTAAAACCCAGCTCTCCTCATGATAGGCTGTAGGAATGCAGTACATCTGAAGCGATAAGGAGTCAGGGCTGCAGGGAAGGGAACATGGGAAACGTCAAGCCTTTCTGTGTAGGCCCAGAGCAGAGAGAGAGGCCACCATGCGGCACCTTCCCTTCCTCGTCCCTCTCGCTTTCTAAGACGTGCCGCTTTCATGTATTTTTCTGCAGGTGGCTTTTGAGTCTCACCCCCACCTGCGAGCATCCACCGTCTCCTCCTCTCTGCCCTCCATTCCCGGAAGCAAACCGTAAGTAGCCTCCCGGCGTTCCGGAATAAGGTTGTGAGACTGATTCAGCGCGTGGAAGGAAGGATCGCGTTTCTCAAACTTTTTGGGACCGCTTGTCTGCCGTAGTTGAGGTCCCTCCCCCCTGCCACACCCACATACCTACGTCTTGCTCCCTCTCGTCTCCCTCCTGTTCTGTCATCTCCCCACACCGTCCCATTAGTTTGGAGATTCCTCTTAGCTCTGTGAGAGAGCGGAGCTAGGTGCTTGCCAGCTGGGGCCCGTCTCACGCCCCTTTAGAACACCTTCTCCCCCCCCCAGGGGCCCTGCCCCCTACTTTGAGAACCTAGGATCTAGAGCAGGGGTGGGCAAGATTCCCCCTCTCATGGGGCACTTTGAAAATGAGTTCCTGCTCCACAAGCCAGAGAGCTTAAGGGTTGTGTGCAGGATTTGGGGAAAGAAGGAGAGGGTCCAGATCAGGGCTGGCCCTACTTCAGGGAGACCTGGGGCCAATGCCCTGGGTCCTGTTATTTTCTCTACTCCTGGGGGCCCTGTAGGGGCCCCTGTTTTCACCAAGACATGGTGTGGGGGTTCCACTTCCTCTCAGCGTGACCCCAAATGCGACCACCAGGCAGGCAGGGGGGACCGAGAGGGGGCCACCAGGGGTCCCACATTTTTTCTTTGCCCTGGGCCCCACAAATCCTAAGGCCAGCCCTGGTCCAGATCATGGATCCATGCCATGCAAACTCCGCCTCCCAAAACTCCATGGAAGAGAAAAATACCCCCCCAACATGCGTACACGCACACGCGCATGCAGAGCTACATTTAAGCTCAGAACAGACACCATTTCCCAGCTATTCATTAAAGCTGCGTACGGTTTCGTAAAACAGATGCCTCACAGACCCATAAAACTGTATAGAACAGACACCCTTCACGGCTTCCCCCCCCCGCCCCCTTTTTAAAAAATATTGACTTTCTGTGCAAATAGGCTGCACTAAACCTGTAACATGCACCCTGTTCCTGGTTGCAGGGGATCATTTGCATCACAGGCAAAACCCAGTCATGGGAGAGACTCAGTTGACGAATCCCAAGCAGAGGGAAGCCAGGACTGGTCACCCTAATTCTCTGGAGGGAAGGGTATCATTGTCTTTCCTGCCTCCCCTTGTTCTTTCCAGAGCCTACTCCTTCCACGTGAGCGCTGACGGGCAGATGCAGCCCGTCCCCTTCCCGCCCGACGCCCTCATCGGCACCGGCATCCCCCGGCACGCCCGCCAGCTCCACACGCTGACCCACGGCGAGGTGGTCTGTGCTGTCACCATCAGCAACTCGACGCGGCACGTCTACACGGGGGGCAAAGGCTGCGTGAAGGTGTGGGACGTGGGGCAGCCGGGGACCAAGACGCCCATCGCTCAGCTGGACTGCCTGGTAAGGGGAAGAAAGTGTTGATGGGGAGATGTTGTCCTTATTGAAAGCTTCAAGCTACATCATTGTCCTAGCTCCGTCGTCTTCAATGGAGGCCCGACGTCTAACGGCTTCAGCTGAGCCAGATGGACTGACATCAGAAGTTGGTTTAGAGTGTTTTTTCACAGCTCTTCCTGAGCTGCAAGTGCCTCTTCAACCTTGTCCTCTTCACCGCCCGGAGAAAGCACAGGCAGAACCACCAGCTGCCCATCCTCGGTAATATAGTTTCTTACGAGTCATTCTGCAGCTACAAATGCCGACCAGCCATTTAACACTAACAGCTGATCAGCAGTAATGGCCAATCAGCTGTTCAGGGTAATTTCCAACGTGCGTGGGCTCACAGTAGCAGCAAAATCACCGCAGCTTGGAGTCCCGTGGCACTCGGAGCGGTATCGGAGGTCATTCACCAGTTAGCAGCACAATGGGAAATAGCCGGGGTGTCTCCCGCAGGGATCAGTGGTGTTCAGATGGCATGAAAAATACCACCATTGATGGGGTAAACCCAAGAGGCAAGACCGTGGCACTGGTGCTGGGTTCTGTGGATGGTGGTCGTGCCATCTGAATGCAGCCTCATGCAGACAAACCCTTTACTGCAGAGTGATTAACTGCGGTGGTATTTACTGAGCAGCTACTGACTGCTCGGGAGAGTGTCTTCCCAAACAGTAGCCACTCCTGTCCTTTGCCGTGATATCGACTGCTCTTATCCTGCCCTGTGGAGCAAATGTAGACCAGGGACAACCAGATTTGACCCAGTAGAGAGCAGCTCCACCCACATGACAGCCTGGGGGATCCACTGCCTGACCAGGACCATCTGCAAATTTACGGGACCTTTCTGGCCCCTTTTCTGAGCAGTGATGTCCCAACGCTTGGGGGAAAGGGTGTGGCCATACTCAAAGGCCCCAGTAAATTTGCCAGCGAGCTAGGGGAGTACGAAGACATTCCTAATGATTGATCTGTTGATTGTGATTGATGCCAACCAGGATGTAGACCTTACTCTAGGGCACACGTACACATGAACAACAACTCTGCAGTTAATTTGGGGCAGAGTTCTAGCGGCTTTGACCCCAGGGTGTCAATAACGCCACAGTGACCTGAACGCTAGTGCGAGGCAGAGTGTTTCCACGAAAACTCTAACACTTGGCTGTGGAATTAATGTAATTCCTTTGTGAAGACAAACCCTTACAGCGCTTTCAGATATTCGTAAGAAACCTTGCAGAAAGGAAGTGTCAGTAGGGCTGTCATTAGATTGTAAGCCCCCCGGGGCAGGGTCCCGTCACTAATTAACGATTGCACAGTGCCAGGTACATTGCTGGTGCTATATAAATACTTAATGATATTATTATTATGCATTTATATAGCACGAGCCGCATACCTCGTGCTTTACAATTGTTATTCATGGAGACAGGTCCCTACCCAGTGGGCTTAATATCTAAGACCCTTTTCACACAGACACTCTAACACTGATAAAATGGGTGTTACATTTTATTATACATGTTGCAGGGCACCCATAGAGCACACCTGCAACACCCATTTTATCAGTGTCTGTGTGAAAAGGGCCTCTGATGGACAGGGGTGAGACAGACACACACGTTCCCATTTTACAGATGGGGAACTGAGGCTTGCCCAAGGCCACCCAGGGGAGTTTATGGCTAGGACAGGATTTGAACCCTGGCTTCTCAGGCCTAGGTCCAAGTCCAGCACCATATCCACTACACCACAGCTCTACATTGATGCACCCCTTGCCAAATCGGTAACAAAGAGGACCTTTTCCATGCAGCTTTCAAAGAGACAAAGAAACCTTCCCAAAGAGGTTGCAGGGAAACTCTCGAAGACAGAGGCGGGGAAACCTCTGGCCCGTGGGACAAATCTAGCTCGTATCTGAGTTTTTTTATTTGGCCCCTTTCTAACTCCTGGCTCTTGGGTATAGTCTGTCCTCAAGAGACTGAGAAGAGCGAGGTCAGGGGAAGAGAGCAGCGATGAGGACAGGCACTCGAGGATAAGGGACAGATCCACGCTCTGGACTGTCTCCTCCTTTCCCCCCATCCTCCGCACGCCCCCACAACACCTCCCTGCCCCACAGAGCTTATGCTCATTGTCTCAGCATCCCGCAGGAGTGAGAATTTCCCCGACCCCTGCTCTAAGATACCCAAACTCTCGCCCCTGCCTGCAGCGGCAGGAGCCGAGCCCAGAGCAACTGGAGCCTTGGGAGGGGCTGTAATTGCTACTTCGCTAGCAAACCCGACTCCAAAGGAAAAGCAATTAATAATTTAGCTGCCCCTGGGGTCCTCCTCATTAGCATGCTAGAGACTCTGCCGCTTGCTCGCTCGCTGGCTGCCGCTCTGACTGGAGCCACGGAGCATGGCAGGGAAGCCAACTGCTTCTCCTCCGGCCGGCCGCAGCGTTTAGGAGGCTGCCACTTAGAGCACGGTCCCCTGGGGCCTGTTCTACAAAGGGGTGGCCAGACTGGATCAGAGCGGTGGCCCCTCTCATCCAGGATCCTACCTTCAGGAGTGGCCAGCACCAGATGGAAGGGGCGCTAGGCTGACATGGGATAATAGCACCACCCAGGATGGTCTCATCCTAATCCTTAATAGATTAAGCCCCGAAGCAGGAGATTTTCTCTTCCTGCCTCCAAATTTGGGTGCAAGGGGATCTTTCAGCCCTGAATACTTGTGTCATTTTTATCTAATTTATTTATTTTTATTTAAATGTATAGCCTTTTTTATCCTGAAAATCATCTAAAAATATAAATCAAACATGAAAATCCCCTAAAAAAAAACCAACGCCCCACAAACCCTATCCTCTCTCACCAAATGCTCGATCAAACAAAAAGGTCTTGTGCTTCTGAAAAATCATAAAATATCAGACTTGGAAGGGATTTCAGGGGTTATGTAGTCCAGCCCCCTGCTTGGATGCTGGGTGACAACAGCTACAACGTCCAGGACAGAGGGCTGTCCAGACTAATTTTGAAAACGTCCAGTGACAGAGAGCCTACAGCCTCCCTAGTTAGCTTGTTCCATTGCCGAAATGCTTAGGCCGGGCTCTGATGTTGGGTATCATTCATTCTTCCAGCCCTGAATGTAATTTAATTTAATTTTTTATTTATTAAAATGTATTTATTTATTAAAATTTAATTTATTTTTATTTAAATGTATAGCCCGCCCTATCTTGAACGCTCAGGGCAGGTAGCAAAATATAAAAAACAGCATCTAAAAATATAAATCAAACGTGTGCAAAATATTATTAATTACTGATACAGCCCCAGCAATGGGCCTGGCCCTGAGCAGTTGTGATCAGAGACAGATTCCTGCCCCAAGGAGCTTACAATCTACAATGAACAAGGAAGGGGAGGCAAGTGGGAGGGGAACTTATGGAGGGACAGAGATTCCTACATTCCCATTTTACAGATGGGGAACTGAGGCTGAGAGAGAGTGATTTGCCCAAGGCCACCCAGTGAGTTCATGACTAAGCTGGGATTTGAACCTTGGTCTCTTAGGTACAAGTCCACCAAAAAATCCCCTTAAAAAGCTCAACGACTCACAAATCCTATCCTCACTCACCAAATGCCTGGCCGAATGAAAAAGTTCTTACAGTGCCTCCGGAAAGTGCTTGGACTTTGGCAAACCTGCAGGGGAAGGGGGTTCTGTAGGCGTGGAGCAGCTGAGACTGAGAATGCCTCTCTCTGCACGTCCTTGCCGTGCAGACATGACACACGGATCAAAAAATGGCCGACCTTCTCTCGTCGTAGGGCGGGTGAACTGGATCAGGATTGTAAATCACTTTGAACACTGAAAGCTCTGTAGAAATTATTAATAACAACAGTTGGTCGATTATATATTTAAGACCTGCTCCTGAAACCTTGCCCTGCTGGCTGGCTGTGCTCGGAAACCACCCGCTGTTTGGGGATCCCACAATCACGTCATAAGTTGGCCGGCAATCGGGCTGTTGCCCCTCCCTGTGGAACTCGCCCCCTCCACACGTTCCTCTCCGTTCCTCCCTCCTCCCCTTCAGAAAGCTCCGGAAGACTTACTTATTCTCCAGGTCCTTTTAGAGAATCCACAGCCGATTCCCCTTCATGTATTTTGTCCGGCCCTTTTACCTTCTCCCTTTTGAACAGGTTTTAAAAGGACTGTGTTGATTTGTAGGTGTTTTATGGTGCTTTATTGTATTTTTTAAACTAACTTTCTTAAGCGTTCTGAGTGCGGTTTGTGGAGGGGGAGAGCCCTATACAACTAAATAAATACTGTTGTCGTTATAATTATTATTAGTTGCTCCCTAGCCAGTGTCATGTGTAAAAACACGCTTGGTGCCCACTGTCCTCTGCTGCCCTCAGTGAAATACTCCCTTGCATTATCCTCTTTGTCATTGGACTGCAGGATCCTTTGGCTCTGCAAGGGGGGACACATACCCCAGACCTGCCCCTGTCTAATGGGTTGACTGCAGAACTGAATACAATTGCAGTGCTTGAAAGCAAGGCGGGAGCTATAATAGCAGGGCTGCAAGCCTGAGAGCCCCCACACTCCCTGGTCAAGCTGCATTCCCTGCCATGGGGAGTGGGGTCACGTGGGCCCGTTCCGACCTAGCTACGCCCCTGCTTGAAAGGAGGAGCCAGTTAGATCGGAGAATCTACAAAGAGCAAGGAAGGGAGAAATCCAGGGGATTCTAGTAAGTGCCCCCTAGTGGCAGGCGTTAAAGTGACTCCTCCCTCTTCCCCCTCCCAGAACCGCGACAACTACATCCGCTCCTGCAAGCTCCTTCCGGACGGGCGCAGCCTCATTGTGGGGGGAGAGGCCAGCACCTTGTCGATCTGGGACCTGGCCGCCCCCACCCCCCTTATCAAGGCGGAGCTGACCTCCTCGGCCCCAGCCTGCTACGCCCTGGCCATCAGCCCCGACGCCAAGGTCTGCTTCTCCTGCTGCAGCGACGGCAACATCGTGGTGTGGGACCTGCAGAACCAGACCATGGTCAGGTGAGGCCTCCTAGACTGGCGCGTCCAGATCAGTCACCATGTGCTCTCTTTCTCGCTCGCGCAAGTTTGGGTCAGCGGCTGCGCGGAACGTTGGCCTCTTGCAAAGCCAAGGCGAATCTCCCAGTGTCTGCGCTCTCCCCTACAGGCAGTTCCAGGGCCACACGGACGGCGCCAGCTGCATCGACATCTCCAACTACGGCACCAAGCTGTGGACGGGGGGGCTGGACAACACGGTGCGGTGCTGGGACCTGCGGGAGGGCCGGCAGCTGCAGCAGCATGACTTCAGCTCCCAGGTAGGTGGAGCAAGAGGGCGTGGGGCTCTGCGCTGGCCCGGGGATAAATGAGGAGGGGTTTTATGGGCTCTGCATGAGAGTAACTTTGGGCTAACGTTTGCTGACTCTTCAACCCCATCTCTCTAGAATTACTGGGGAGGAAATCTGCCGGGGGGGGGCGTGCATCTCCCACTAGGATTACTCCCAGGGCTCCGTGGGGTCAGGGTGGTGGGGGTAGGACTCTGGGACTCATAAAGGGAGAGAGCAGGATTCTGTGGGGCAGGCAGTGGGATTATTTTAATACAGACTTTGCCGGGATGATTTGGTACCACCAACATCCACTTCACCAACCATCCCCTAAAACACCCTGGCAATCTCAACTTGCCCCTCCTGCTGCTCCCCCATAGCCAGCTTCTCATTTCAGCCTCCCGAGGGTGGTGGTGGTGATTATTTATATTGTCCAACGTGCTTATCTAGGTCACTCTCACACCAGCCCTGTGAGAAAGGTCTTTTCCTTATTCCCATTTTACAGATGGGGGAACTGAGGCTGAGACAGTTGGAAAATGAACCCTAGTCTCCTTATCCACCATCTGTCAAGGACGCCCCCTCTACTAACCTTGGTCTGTGGCCCCACCCTGCTCTTCCAGGCCACTGGACTGCCTCTTTGCCTCTTCTTGCAGCTGCCATTTTGAATGAGGACATGGCATCTGCCCAAGGCTGAGGGGATTTGTGGGAAGTTGTTCTAACATGTTGCCTCAACTCGTCCTTGGGTTGAATGCTACGTCCCTTGGGGGCGGGGTTCTCCGTGGCCGCTGGAGGTTCCTGTCAGGAAATGGCTCGCCTGACTCCATATCCATTGTCTCCCCTCAGATCTTCTCTCTAGGCTACTGCCCCACAGGCGAGTGGCTGGCCGTCGGCATGGAAAGCAGCAATGTGGAGATCCTGCACGTGGCCAAACCGGAGAAGTACCAGCTCCATCTCCATGAGAGCTGCGTGCTCTCCCTCAAATTCGCCTCTTGCGGTAGGGATGGGAAGTTGGGCTGGCTCTCACCTGGGTTAGCACGGGCACAATTTAGAAAGATGCTAGAGCCCTGCATGGGCTGAGATTACAGGCCCAGGGCTGGCCCCAACACAGCCGGGCTCCCCCCTCCTCCCCCAAAACCTGAGGTAATGGGGCCCACCCCTAATGAGCGCCATGATGTCATGGTTCTCTGTGGGGACAGGACTATGTCAGGAAAGGGGTGAGGGGACTCCTCAGACCATCTCTTTCCTGATGTCCCCCCCCCCCCTCTTCAGAACACCCTGGGGGGGGCATCACATCAGAAACGGTCCCCCACCCTTTCCTTGATGGGCTACGCACTCCCAGGGGAGAACTGTGACATCATGGCGCTCTCCGGGGTTGAGGGGCATCTCAGGAAAAGGGCGGGGTTAAGGCATTTTCCCACCCTGAATAGCCTTTTCCTCAGGACTCAGGTTGAACCTTGGCCCCATTTAGAAGACGTTCCAAAAGTATTTCCTTGGGTATGGGATTCCTGGCCCCTCAGCCCATGTGTGGCTCCGGTTGGGGTGGAAAGAAGAGGGTTTAGCGTTCTGTGTGAACATGCCAGTTGCAGCCCTGTTGACTTGCTGGCTCGTCTGTTTGCAGGGAAATGGTTTGTGAGCACGGGCAAGGACAACCTGCTGAATGCGTGGCGGACGCCCTACGGAGCTAGCATATTCCAGGTATGGGAGGGACGCAGGGCAGGGGCCGCACGGGGTTGCCCCACTAAAGGAAACAATTCTGCGAGGTGCTTGATTCAGCAAACTGCTATAAAGCCAGAGGNGCCCTGCATTGGCATCTTAGGTAGGATTGCTAAGCCTTGCAATATGTATTTTTCATAAGCATTCCTTAAAACCTTGCATAGGTGGCAACCCTACCTAGGCCTGCTTTGAGCAAGGCCCACACTACTGCTTCCTGTCTCTTATACACATCTAGATGTGTATAAGAGACAGGTGCTTGATTCAGCAAACTGCTATAAAGCCAGAGGGTTATGGGGGAACAGCCCCCAGTCAGGCTGGATTTGAATTCCTCCTGAAGGCCCCAGCAGGGTTGGCGTTTTCTGACAGGGAGGGGCAGAGTTTAAACCTGGGGCTTCAGTGTGAGAAGCAGGGGTTGGGGGGGGGGGTTTCGCCCCCGCCACTAGCTTTGGGGCTCCCAACTCTCCCCCTTCGTCTACTTCCTCTCAACCAACCCAGCTGCTGAGGCTCCCTCATCTCTACCTGCCCCCCTCACACCCCCTCTCTCTTCCAGTCCAAAGAGTCCTCCTCGGTGCTGAGCTGTGACATCTCCATCAACGACAAGTTCATCGTCACGGGCTCCGGTGACAAGAAAGCCACGGTTTATGAAGTGGTGTATTGAGGGAGCTCGGACCTTGACGCTTCCATTCCTCTCCTCCCCTGCTCCCGCCCACCCCCCGTGCAAGGAAAGCCCAGGACGGAAGCTGTGGGGAGTGAGTTGACCTCGAGGGGACCCTTTCGAAGCAACAGGTCCAAGCTCTTCGAGAACCATCCTTTCCTGACCAGTGAGCCTACCGCCATCTTACGGGGCTGAACTGTTCTCTCCTAGGTCTTTCCCCCTCCATCCAACCTGGAAGAGCGGGGCTCCCCCCGCCCACACACACTCCCCAACACAATCCCACAGCTTCCTCCCCACCACACCCTACCCTGGCGGGGTACATTGCCAAGAGAAGAGGACGCAGCGAAGGACCGAAAATGAATCTGCTTCCTCCAGTTGGTCAGAGCAAGGACCAATCAGGGCAGAGACAGTACCGGTCAGTTTCTCAGCCACCTCCCAAAGAGGAAGGGTAGAGATGGGGGGGGTAGAGGCCACCTGCGCTCCAGGAGCCTCCGTCAGTCAGCGAGTGAAGGGGGCCGGGAAGCTGGCATCTCTCCCGAAACTTATTGCTACTGATTTAATGACACCAATTTTCTGTTGGGCAAACAGCTGTAATTTCTTGTCGGTAAATAAATGTATTTAAGAGTCAGCGCTTCTAGTCCCGTCGGCGCAATAAAAAGTTCCAGAGTCCCTCCCCCAGGGGAGATTATCGGTTTTTTTTTTGCATCTCACTAAATCCTCCAGGGGCCAGACCCAAGGTTGGTGTATGAGAGGGCTGAGAAAGATGCCTGGCTGAGTCACTGTTTACAACAGGCCTGGGGAACCTTTTCCCTCCCAGGGAAATGAGTACAAGCTCTGTGGTTCGGAGAAGAGTTGGAGAGAAGGTGCTTAAGGGAATGTGTCCAGGAAGGGGCCAGATCATGGACCTTCCTTCACTATTTTTTATTCCCGTTTTTAATGTAACTTTTGGTTAGTGGGAGATACAGGGTGGTGGAGAGAGAGAGAGATGGCAAGAACGCAAATGCCATGACTCCCCAGAGATTTGGGGGGGGCAGGAATTTGGAATGAAAAGGAACAAGCAGATGCCATGGGGACGTAAAGATTTATTTATTGGTGTGACAGAGGGGAGATTGGGGTTTGGGTTTTTATATATATTATTTATAGTTGCTTTTATGTTGCTTTGACTCTTAAGCTGCCCTGAGCCATATATCGATCCATCCTCTCGCCTCACATGCCTGCCCTCATCTCCGCTCCTTTCCCAAGCTCCCTGTGTCAGTGCTTGAGAGTAGCGGTTGGATCAACGGGCCGCATCAGGAATTGGAAGAGGACCAAATAAAAATCCACGGGCTGCTGGTTCTCCTGCTTTAAACGTATAGACTGGGCTGGAGATGCCATGATTCAATTTCTGTCAAGCACTAACTATTCCAAACTGGAGAAGAAAAAGATAGAAGCTTGACTTTTGTTCTTATTTTCCACCCAATTCCCCTTTTTCTGACCAAGGGCAGACTGCCCAAATCTATAAAACAGGAGTAAAGGCTTATTTGCACCAATAAGCTTGTAGATGTTTGCAGGGCTGGCCCGAGGCATGTGCCACATGGGCAGTTGCATATGGCCCCACGGCCAGCTGGGGTCCTGCACTTGCCTGGCTGGGCAGCAGGCTGCAACCAGCTTCTCCCCCCTTAAGTTCTTCTGCCTCCCCTCCGTGGCTCCAGGCCCCATCCCTCACCTGCCTCTGCCTCCTAGCAGCGGGACACCTGGCTGGGAGATAAAGCAGTTTGTTTACAAACAACTGCCCATGTATGTGATCAGGTTGTTACCTTGTAACAAAGGTTCTTCGAGATAGCTCCCAACATTCTCACAACCGGGTTGTGCACACTCGCCCTATTCAAATAATAGACCACGTGATGATCTCGTGCTCCTCTAGTATAAAAAGCACTCTTCCCCCTCAGAATGACACGTTCTTTCAACCTTTTCTAGAAATATAAGAAAAAAATTCCATGCAGGGCAGGAAGGGTGGGTGTTGAGAGAATGTTTGGAGCCATCTCGAAGAACCTTGTTTACAAGGTAGCAACTTTCTGTTCTTCGAGTGGCTCCTCACAGGCCATTTTTACATGGCTCTGCCAGCTGAGGGGGGTCCACGGGCGTGCCGGTGGGTGAGCAGGGCATGCTGGGGGGTGGGCGGGGCATGCACACAGCCACACAAGCATCTCCACCCACAGAGTAACTGCCTTTTGCCCCGGCTGCTCTGTGCGTGGGGGGGGTGAATGGGGGGGTGAATAGGGATGCATGTTAGGTAGGCGCACATGCACTCCCACTCCGTGGGCACGTGCACCACGTCGTTCACATGGGGCTCCCCCACCCATGAATACGCAGAAATGTGTGCGTTCATGGGTGGGAGAGGCCTGTCTAAAAAAGGCCACATTCTCACAACTGTCTTATTTATATTACCTTAAGGTAGGACTTTAGGCTGTAAAGCAATATCTATTCTGTCTTGGAAAATAAATCTGCAAATATAGTTCTGAGATTATTTTTGGCTGCTATTTCAATAACTCTTCTTAATGAAGTTATTGCCAACAGGAATAGTCTTTAAACCCGCACCCCATAACCAGTTCATTTGCACCCCCATGTAATCAATTCACGCTGTCCGGGGGGGGGGGGGNGGTGGGGGGGCAGCGTGAATTGATTATATGGGGTGGAGACGCAAATGAACTGGTTATGTGGGGAGGGCAGTGTGAATTATGGGGGCACAACTGAACTGATATATATATATATGGCATAATGTGCTTAATAGGCTAGCTACATTTTGGGTGTTGGGTGTTTGATAGCAACAGCTCTGGCCTGGTCACACCATGCGCGTGCACAAGGCTCAGGTCGCACGAAGCAACAGGCCCTGGTGGTCAGGCTGGCTAAGCTCCCCCCCACTAAGGCAGTGGACGCAGTCAGTCTCTCTGGGCCTGTCTTGCTGCCCGCCCAGCTGCCCTGCAGTGGAACCACTTCTAGAGCAGTGGTAGACGCTCGGGTGGGGGTGGGGGGTGGGGCATTGGGAATGGCCACTTAAGTCTATGGCCACTTAAGAGGGGTGGAGACTGGGAATCTTTCCTGTCCAGAGGGAGTAAATTTTATGTACATTTATACATTTGCATAGTTAGGTGGGACCTCATTATACAAATTAGGCCCCATCCCAAGACTTGGCACATGGCATCACAAACCCTGCGGCAGGCCCTGGTGTTTGCAGCCCCTGTTGGGCTCTACGCATTAAGATGAGCCACAGGGGAAATCCATCCCATGGTATGACATGCAATGTCACCCCAAGGTGCGGCACTATGAACAAACATTGAGTTGTTCATGCTGTTCCGTGTTTATGTTAACACCCTATAGATTCTGCCTAGCAGGTGACAGTGTAAACAGGTGAAGCTCATCGCTCCACACTGCAAGACAAACATTTCCCACTCATCAAAATGACCAGGGAAAGCTCCCCGCTGCAAGACAACCCTCCCTTCCTGGTGAAACTGATCAGGCAAAGCTCCTGCTACAAGGCAAACCTCCCCCTGGTAAAGCTTGACCAGACAAAACTTCCCCTTGGAAAGCAAAATTCCCAACACAAAGCCCACTGCCTAGACGGACAAGCGCTGTAGCATAGTTTTGGTCTGCAGAGTTTCCCAGATTTGTTCACTTATGCAAATTCATGTTCCCGCTGGCAGTTGCTCTCTGGTTTGTCGGACAAACGTAACGCTTGGCCCTCCCCATGACAAGCAGTTGGAACAGTGACAAACGTGCTGCGTGCATGAATGCACAAGGGGGAAGGAGCAGGATCGACACACACTTCTCCATCTCGACTTGTGACCTTGATGGAACTTAGTTTCTTGACGGTGAGATTTTTAAAGCTAGGAGGCAAAAGTCTGGCCTCTCTAGATTTTCCAAGTCATCGCCTGATCTCTATGACTGTCGCAGACAGCTGCCCAAGCACCTGTTATAAATCCACATTTCAGGGGAGGTTTCCCCAAGGTGCAGTGCCAAGCACCTATTGATTTATGCCCCTCATCCTCCACCTTGCTTTGGAAAGCTCTCCTCACGCTCAGGCTTCTAAGCGGCCTAATTTTTGGAGCCAGCAAGCGCACAAAGCAGCAGCCCATGGCAGGTAAGCGAGCAGCCGAGAGCATTTAAGGAGTCGGCTGCTGCAAGAACAGAAAGCTAGAAGATGAAATGAGTTACTGCCTTGGCCTTTCCGTGGCCACCTTGTCTGATCTCAGGTTATAATGCTGCCTGGTTGATTTCTCTCCCTCCTACGCAGCAGTCCCCTAAGCAAAAGGTGGTTTGCTGAGAGTAAGTGGTCAAGTAGGATTAGGGCTGAAATGAGAATTTCTTTCTTGCAAAAAATCTTGCAAGAATTGAGAACCATTACCAAAATCTCAGGACAATCTCAATAACGGTTCGAGATCTTGGAAAAGAATTTCTCTCAGTATACCGTTTACTGTTAACCATGTGCCATGTTCTTTGCGGTAATGACAAAGGGGAACTACAGCTGTTCTGCACATACCTCTTCCACCATGGCGCTGGCAGGGTCGCCACCATTTTGGAAAAAGGGCAGCCATTTTGTAGATGCGCATCACTGGGATGAATGCAGTACACGGTAATGGTAAATTGAGAAAAATTGACAAAGAAAGTGTCGAAGAACCGGGGGTTTTCTTGATTATCGATATTGGCAAAAAATGAGTTGCGAACTGTGATTCTCGGCAAGAATTGCAAGGAAATCTAGATCGCGTTTCAGCCCTAAACAGAATATAGATAAATTTGGAGACAATTCAGAGGAGGGCAACTATGTTAGATTGTAAGCTCTCAGGCAGGGACCGTGCCTATTTTATTCTCTGTAAAGCACCAGGTACATCGGTGGAGCTATATAAAAGCTAATCATAAATGATAATAGAGGGGCTGGAAAACAAGCTGTAGGAGGAAAGGCTGAAAGAAGCCGGGATGTTTAGCCTAGGCAAAAGACTAAAAGGGGGGGGGGGGCATGGAAGAGTTTTCAAATATAGAAAAGGACACCACAAGAAAGAGTGCAAACAAGTTGTTCTCCACTGTCACCGAAGACAGAACGAGAGAGAATGAGCTTAATGGCAGGAACGGAGATTTCCAGTCGATATCAGGAAAACCTTTCTAACTCTAAGAACTGTTGGACAATGGCGCAATGGAATAAGCTACACAAGGAGCTTGTGGAATCTTTGGTCTTGGCTGGACAAGTCTCTGGGATGCTGCAGGCAGACGGTCTCCTGCCCTGGAGGGAGCAGGGATCGACCGGAATGGAGTAACCACAGAAACGAGTCTACGCATTGAATTTCCGCTACCGGAATCAACCTGCAAATTTGGGGTACTAATCAGTTAACTCAATTAGTGTGTGATTCTGGTACCCGATGCCTTGGAAATTCAAGTTTCCAGCCCCATTTCAGTTCTAAGCAGGGGCTTGAACTCAACGACCCTTGCATTATTACTTTCCAACTGTACAATTCTCAGATTCTAGATTTGTCTTGTACAATGTGATGATCACAGAGCTAGAAACAGCTGAACAGGGGAGGTGGCTCAGCCCCCTTTCCTTCCCACAGACTAACCACAGACTTGCCAGCTCTTACCCAGTGAGACTGAAAACCACAGCTCTGCGATCAGCAGCTCCTTCCTCCCTGGGGGTCACTGCCCTCCCGCTGCTGCAGGAAGGAGAGAAGGAAGCAGGTTAAGCATGAAACCGAACCTCTGCACAGAGGAGCGCTCACTCCAAACCTCAGGGATGTGCTGCTTGCAAGCTGAACGTTGAGTAGCCTGAGTTGCACAGTAGCCTTTGGCAGGGGAAAAGGGCTAGGCCCCTCCAGGAAGCCAGCGGGGGCTCATTACTTCATGCTCTTTACAGCCAGGCTAGTGGCCTTGACAGCTGAGAAGTTAGGCTCTGCTGTCAGCACCCAGGCCAGTAGCGTCTGGCCACCACCCAAGGGTAAGCACTTCTGCAATTGGAGACTCTTCTGCGCCCGCTCAAGCTGCCCAAACTCTGCCCTCTCCCATCCTACAGGAGCTAGACAGGCCCAAGCATGCTGTCAAGCCCCTCACCTCCCTCCATAACTGCTCTGCACACCCCAAGATGCAGAGAGGAAAGTTTACAAACCAAGTTGATCCTGAGCACACAACATCCTTTGCTGCTTGCTCCTTGATCTGGGTTTGCTTTGCCTGCTCTGCAGCAAGGCCACCACCGATGTTCCTGCGTTTCAATAGCAGACCCTCTGGGGGCAGAGAACAAGGGATCATCAAGGAGTGCAGGAAGGGTTGCACACAACCCTCAGTTTGGGTTTGGGCGACCATCCGCTCTAATAGACCGTCGGTCTTGTAGGTGAGCCTACAGTTGGCTGCGACCAAGAGGGCAGCATCACAAGGGCAACAGGGTAGAAGAGACCGTGGCAACTCAATTTTTAGACCAGTCCATGAAATGGAACAAGAAAGCACTCCCCAGCAGGGCTACCAACTCCGCGGGGTTTTTGCCTGTCTCCCAAGTTCTGGGGAAAGGCCCAGTTTCTCCTAGTCAACCGGCTTGGAATGCAGAGAAATTAGGAATCTCAAGGGTGGGAGGTGTGTGGGGGGGGGGGGCAGCTTTCCTGTCCCCTTTCTAGGGCTGTCACTTATGCAAAGTTAAGGAATGCTTATGGAAAAATACATATTGCAGGCCCTGCATTGGCATCTTAGGTAGGATTGCTAAGCCTTGCAATATGTATTTTTCATAAGCATTCCTTAAAACCTTGCATAGGTGGCAACCCTACCGCTTTCCCATATGGCACTGCCCCTACGAAGCATCACATGACAAGACCCTTCATAAGAAATGGGGTTACATGGTAAAGGGGCATGACAGCCCCCTTTGCCCCACCCTGTCTAATGCACCCCCACCCACCCACCCCCCGCAAAATAATCCTACCTATTCATTATAGCATCAGCCATGTGCCTGGAGCTGAAGAGCTGTAATGAGAGGCCCCTGCCCCAAGCTTACAATCTGGAACGAACAAGGGGATAGGGACACATTCATGAAGTGAGAAGTTTCAGGTGCGCGTGCTGAGCTATTATGGTGGGGGGAGGGAGGATCATGAAAGATGGGGCAGTAGAAGATGCCTAAACGGGCGGCCTAGTGCGTTGCGGAGCTCAGGAAAGTCTGATGGACCAAGAGGGGTACGTGTGGAGGGAGATCAGCTGGCAGACCTCTGAACTTGGAGCAAGGGGGGGGGGGGGCCGCAATAAGTGCACAGAAAATACGTAACCAAGTCTGGCTATACCCTGGTGCAGATCGCACACCGATTCCCTGAGACAGAGTACATCCCAACGGGCCCTACTTTCTACTCAGGTAGGTGCAACGTTGGCCAGTTGGCGGCCCCGGCTACACCAGCGTGGACGGGCTGTAGTACAGCTGCCCAGCCCATGCAGACGGCATAAGCTAGTCTTTTAACGCCTAGAGCTGAAACGAGAGGCAGAATATTCACAGGGTTTCTTCCATTTTTGGACAGACTGGCCCATCATCAACCCAAGCAACATTCATCATGGGATCGAATTCACTCCGTTTTGACAATTTCCTTGGTTTCCATTTGAATTTGTGGTTTTGGTATTCCATGCTTTCCGGGCCAGCTTGTGTATAAGTGACTGTACATGGCTCCCCCTCCCTCTGCCTGGTCAAAGCAGCCAATCAGAAAAAGACCCTTAAAAGACATTGGCCCATCAACTTGCAGACAGCAATTGTACGCAAGGTAGAAACCGGAAAAGCGGTTTGGAACGAACGGTGGGTAATCCAACGAAGAGCGAGCAGATGCCATTTGGTGCCTGTGTTGTTCGATTCCAAAGGGTTTGCCCATTCCAGCGAGCCCTCCGTTTGGCTTTACCAGCAACCAAATACCTGGTAACTCCCAGAGACGCCCTGCCAAGAGCACCAGCCACGGTATACAATCGGCTTCGGCAAGGACTGTTAACCAAGTGGCACCCGCTGCCGGTGCGACAATGAACCGTTTCCCCACGTTACTAGTCAACTCTCCCTTCTCGCCTCCATCTGCTCTTGCATCACCAATTATGGGTAAAAATACATGTGCCACCAGCGCGCCGGCTACACGCTTGGGGAAGTTGATTTTTCAACTTACCGTTCCCTGCTCCCTTGTATCCCGAGCCTAGACAGAAAGCCCTTTGTGGCAGAGACCAGTCTCTAACTAATGAGCATACAGCACCAAGTACATTGTTGGTGCTATAGTGTGTAGGGTGAGCCTGAAATAGCTCAGGGACTGCGTCTATTTCTATGTTCTGTACAGCGCCAGCCATGTGCCTGGCGCTATATAAATGTTTATAATAATAATAAATGAATAATTACTACTACTAATACTGCGGTGTGCCAGGGCCCCTTGGCGTGGAACTCGTTCCGTCCAGACGCTTAGCCCAGTTCCTCCCCCCTCCCTTTTAAAAAGCACCTGAAGACTTATTCTCCGGGTGAAGGGATGAAACGAGACTAAAGAACCATTCGCGAGCTCTCGCCAGGATCTTGCTAGCGGTTAGAGTCTCAGGAGAATCTTGCTTAAAAACACAGCAGAGCTGCGCATGCACGAAATGGCCACCGGAGCCATTTTGGAAAAGGGTGGTAAACGCACAGAACAGGCCTGGGGGCCATTTTGCACATTTACAGGTGTGTTTTTTGTTTATAAATCGGGGGGAAAGTCTCGCCGAGAAATTGTCAAGATTAGGGCTTTTCTGGAGTCTTTTTTTTCTCGCTTCTTGTTGAGAATCAAGCTTCTTGATGGGAATTGTGGGGGGGAAAACAGATTGAGTTTCAGCCCCTAGCTGAACACGGCGGGTTCCTCTGAATGATTCTCTCCTTCCTCTTTTTTCAAGTTATCATCCTCCTCCATTTGTCCATAATTCCTTTCTTACGACTCCAGCCCTCCTCCGGACTTCCATTCTAGTAACAGTAATGTCGGTTTATGCGGAAACACGGTTCTGTGGTCACTGCTGTGGTGTCATCTAGTGTTTTGGTTAGGTTGCTTAGCCGTGACGGTAACTGGTTAACAGGTAGAATGGCGACCGTTAACGGCACGTAATAAACCTACTCTGCTGTTTAGCTTCACCCCCTGCCCCCGTGATCCTTTTGTCGATCAGAAACCTCAGCTGGGTTGTATGTGTGTGTGTTGAGTGGTTTTATTATTAAATACACCCTAGAAGCCAAAGGGGCGGGGAAGAGGGGTAGGAAGCGCCTCCTTCCCAACTGATTCACAAACTTTTTTAAAAAAAAAAAAAGTTTAAAAAAACCCCGAGTTCCGATTCAAACCAAAATAATGAAGAGTCCCCCCAAAAGAGCAAGTCTGAGCAGGACATCCCTGTCAAATCAGCATCCCCACGGCAAGGGGGGGGGCCTGTTCTGGAATAGCAAGGGGGTCTCCTCCCCCTGCAGACACTCGACTCCGCACAGGGAGGAGAGTGGTTCTTTGGAATAGCCGGCATTAGTCCGTGGGTTGAGGAGGACCGACGCCCAAGCAGCCATGTCTCTGTGATGGGTTTCCCCTGGCGAAGGCCGCTAATTCGCTCAGTAAATGACCTCGTAGACCGTGGCTTTCTTGTCCCCGGAGCCAGTGACTATAAACTGATCATCCGTCGAGACGTCGCAGCTGAGGACGGAGGAGGATTCTTTCGACTGCAAGAGAGAGGGAGGGGGAGAAGGGGAGGGTTGGGTTCTTGGGAGTCACGCGGGACAGGCGGGGGCCTGTGAATTCTGCAGTCAGCAGGGGGGGGGGGGGAGAGGACACAGGGCCGTGGCAGAAAATGGGAGGAGCCAAAGTGTTCCCGCCCCCCCGAGCATGCTCAGAAAAGGGCACATTTGCACTCCCCAGCTGGCCCCGCCCCTTTTGATCCCTTTGGGCAGGGCCAGATTAAAAACAGATGGAAGCAAAGGGGTTGCCCCCCTTCCACAGGTCATGGTGCTGAGAATGGCGCCATGATGGAAAGGGGGGGGCTGCAGAGGGGTCCCTGTCCCTTTCCTAAGCATACCGCCTGGAAAGGGGCATGGCCACACTGGAAAAGGGGCGGGGCACAGGGAATCTCCCGCCACCACTAGAATTATTTAGAACTCCTGGCCACACCCCTTTTCAAGATGGCTCCGCCCCTACAGAACACTGTGGCATCGTGGGGCTTTACAGGGGGCGGGGCCTCGTGTAGCCAGAGAGTCCAGCACAGCTTGAGGGGTCGAGGCAGAGAGTCAAAAGTGACAGGACCCGTCGGGTTCTAGGCCTCAAGCACGGAGCCGTGGGCGACTCGGTCCGGTTCTCCAGAGGGGCGTGGTGTGAGACAGTGGCTCACTGGTCCCGCCTCCATCCCCAGGACCTGTGCTCATTGGAGCAGAACAATTCATCCCAGGCGCCTTATTGGTCAATATGCCCTTCCCAGCAGGCACTAGCCAGCCTGGTTCCCACGGAGAGAGACTAATCCGGTCCTGAGCTCGCAGGGGAGCGCGCCCCTGCTCCTCCCCCAGCCGGCTCTCACGTACCTGGAAGATGCTAGCTCCGTAGGGCGTCCTCCAGGCGTTCAGCAGGTTGTCCTTGCCCGTGCTCACGAACCATTTCCCTGTCGGGAATCCAGGGGGTCACCACGTGTGGGTCATGTCCCCCCCCCAGAAATAAGGTGCAACACACACACACACCCACACACACCCATTAAACAGGAAGGGGCTGGAATACTGGTCTGAAGGGCTACGCTGGGGTCAGGCAGACTGAGACAAGGGGAGCGAGTTTCATACCTTCAGGAAATACAATGGTTGCCGAATGCAGGGAGATACTGAGGAATTGAGGGACCATGTGCAGAGACCCCGGCGGGGCCCCTCCCAGCACAGGGCCCACTGCAGGCTGGTGCCCCGAGAGACCCCCCGGCAGGGCCCCTCCCAGCACAGGGCCCACTGCAGGCTGGGGCCCTGAGACCCCCCGGCAGGGCCCCTCCCAGCACAGGGCCCACTGCAGGCTGGGGCCCTGAGAGCCCCCGGCGAGGCCCCTCCCAGCACAGGGCCCACTGCAGGCTGGTACACCGTGCCTAAACATACCCTAGATGCTCCTCCCCCACCCTTCCATCTATGGAATCACACAAGTGCATTGTGAGAAGGGGGGACAACTCTTCCGAGGCCTCCATTGGGTTGGATACCAGGCCCCTTGGTCTGACTAAGGCCAACCTTCGCCTCTCCACAAGGAGAGAGAAGACACTAGGACCTGGAGACACTGCCCGTCGGAAGTCCCAAGTTCAGCCCGGTGTTTCTGGGTTTCCCAGCATTTTCTCCAGGAGCAGCTCAGATTTCTCTGAGTTACTGAGGGGCACCTAGATAACCCAGAGAACTAAGTCAGGACTTCAGGGTCCGAGGCAAAGTGGTCCCCTGCCGCTTCCTTCGGACCGGGCCCCACCCCCTGCAGAACGGCGAGCCGCGCCCACGTTGCCCCGTCACGCTCCAGGCCAAGGCCTGCCCGCAGCTACGCCCAGTCCGACGCCCCCCTCCTTACCACAGGAGGCGAATTTGAGGGAGAGCACGCAGCTCTCGTGGAGGTGGAGTTGGTACTTGTCAGGCTTGGCCACGTGCAAGATCTCCACGTTGCTGCTCTCCATGCCGACCGCCAGCCACTCGCCCGTGGGGCAGTAGCCTAGAGAGAAGATCTGGAGGGGAAGACGACAGGCACATTCACACAACACCCTTCCCCACTGGCACACTAACCACCTGTTCCTTAACCCGAGTTCGCCTTGCCTGTAGCAATGTGCTCACACAGTGGCAGATTCCCTTGCATTCAATTACATCGCTAGGTGGCAGGGAACAAGGGATCAGCGCGGAGTCCAGGGAGCGGAAAGGATTTCACACAACACAACGTGGGTTTGGGCAACTACTACCCACTCGAAAACAGCATTGTGGGGCAGTTCTCTGCCAGAAACCTCTCCCTCCATAGACCCCACCCCACTCAAGCCCCACAGAACCCCACGCCCTCTCAACCCAGCTACCTGGGAGCTGAAGTCGTGTTGCTGGAGCTGCCGGCCCTCCCGCAGGTCCCAGCACCGCACCGTGTTGTCCAGCCCCCCCGTCCAGAGCTTAGTGCCGTCATTGGAGATGTCTATACAGCTAGCGCCATCCGTGTGGCCCTGGAACTGCCTGCAGGGGGGGGAAGAGAGGCTGAAAGATGAAATTTGAAGATTTACAACAGCAGAGAATTGTCCGGGAAGAGGCAAGGGTCCTCTACTGACTGGGGTATTAAGAGAGGTCCGTCCCAGACTCGGGGCGGGGGAACAAGGAGTATCAATCCTGGGCAATCAACTGCCTGACCAAGAGGGCAGGAGCGCTGCCCTCCCGTTCCTTTCCAGCGTAACCACTTCCCATTTCCAAGCGCCGTGATGCCAGGGATGTGGCTACATCAGAAGGGGCAGAGCAAGCATCCCCCACCTCCAAGCCCCTTCAATTTTCCTGGAAGCTCGGGATCCCCCACCAAGACATCACTTGCGATCATGATCAACATCAAGGACACCCTACGTTGTCCCCCCTCAAAAAAAGTGCAAAAACCAATCGGGCGATGCCATCATGGCTGTGTAAACTGGATGTAGCTGGATTTATGCTGCTGCATGTTCTAGCTCCTACTGCAGAGTCCCCTCCCACCAGCTGTTCCCAGCCTTGGTCCCCCCACACGCCAAGGCTCATTCTGGGGCTGAGTCCTTTGCATTTCTGTAGCAGCTCCTTGGAGAGAAGGGGGCTGTGGGCTTGGTGGGGAAGAAGGGGGAGGTCAGCTGACGGAGAGGCAGGGAGAGGGGTAGGTGTGATGCAGTGGGGCACTGTAAATGGGGAAACAGTCACACCCAGGCCAGAGAGGTTCCAATCCCATCACTGTAGGTCAGAGCAAAATTTCCCCCAGATCGTTTGTCCCCACCCCACCCTCGGCAAACGACAGAGACCCCAGCCTGCTAACGCTCCCCTCCGCGTGTTCCTGGATGCAACAGAGGCTACGTGCAATTTTGCCTGCACGTCTCATGGGCAGATCCAAGGCAAGTGTTTAGGGGAGACGTGGCTGCACGTAGACACAGCAGCAGGCTACGGGTTAGGAACCCAAAATCAGCTGTTGATCGCCGCCTCCGGAAAAGAGTAGGCTCCGAAAACGTCACCACTCCTCCTAGTATCTCCTCCCCTCCCCATGCATTGAAACAGGATGCTTTTCTGAAAAGCTGTGGGGGAGGGGGGTGTTCTTTGCAAAAAGCTATTTTTCCTCAAAGTTTATTTAAAAATAAATATAATAAAATCTGAAATTATTTCGGAAGATTTAAAAATTTGAACACTGCTCCCCCAGAAAAACCCAGACACCCCCAAAAAAGGTGTTTTTAAACAAACAATTTAAAAATGCGTCCATGAAAACGCCTTTGGTTGTACAATCCAGGGTGATTTTCTAGAGGACTATGTCCGAACACGTTTCCAAAAAAAGGAAGATAAAGTAAATCAAATCATGTTGCATGAAGTTTTCTAAGTTCTCATCTCAACTTTCCCATTATTATTTTTTTGCTAATTAAAATTCAGGAGCCCAAAATAAAAAATGTTAAAAATTAGAAAATTTTTAAAATTTTCAAATTCAACATTTTACAAATTTCCCAGTTTAACATTTCCACTTTTAGAAAAAAATAATAATAATTATGCTTTCCAAGAAAGACGATTCGTTTGGAAAATCTCATCTGACATCGCTACAAGATTGGTACGAAGCGCTACCCCCAAACAAACACGGCACACACACCCCTCTCCGTTCTCTCCCCTGTGGGAGGCGCCCCCCCCCCGAGGCCTCACCTGACCAGCGTCTGGTTCTGCAGGTCCCACACCACGATGTTGCCGTCGCTGCAGCAGGAGAAGCAGACCTTGGCGTCGGGGCTGATGGCCAGGGCGTAGCAGGCTGGGGCCGAGGAGGTCAGCTCCGCCTTGATACGGGGGGTGGGGGCGGCCAGGTCCCAGATCGACAAGGTGCTGGCCTCTCCCCCCACAATGAGGCTGCACCCGTCTGGAAGGAGCTTGCAGGAGCGGATGTAATTGTCGCGGTTCTGCGTCGACAGGGGAGGAATTTGGTCAATTCCTCTCCCGGCTCCGTGGCCCAAGGAGGCTTTAACGCTGCAGCCGATACCAGCGGACGGCTCTGGAAGGGATCTCCCTTCCCCCTCCGCTCTCCCATCCTGCAGGGCCAATTCCTTCCCTTCTGTTCAGAGGGGCCTGCAGTCCAAACTCAAAAGCCATTTGGCTCCTTGTGCCGTTAATTAGATGTTGCTGCAGGGCCAAGAGGGAGCCTTTAACTTTATTACCAGGTTATTAATCTTCGTGCCTAATGCCCACAACAGCGGCCCTGGCCAGCAGCACATTCAGGCTTGGAACGGCATTAGCGTGCGGGTCGGGGAAATAAAACTCACTGTGCGGAGCTCGAGGCAGCTGCATTAGCTAGGAGGTGGCGCTCTAGTGCTTACCCAGCTGACCCGAATGCCTCGGCTGGGCTCAAAGCAGCACGGAAGCCTCCCGGCCCAAGCAGACCAGGCTCCCTACAAGCAGAGAGGCCCTCACCCCAAAAACTCGTGTTGTCACCCATTCTGTGGGGGAAGAACCACATCAGGGACTGAGCCCCCACCCTTTTCCTGGTCTACGCCGCAAAAGGGACGGGGTTAACGCTTTCCCCTGCCTCGACGTGCAGAGCCACCCCCGGCCCTCTAGCCAGCGCCACTCCAATGCAGGAGATGCTCCTCCAATACTCGGATCCCGTTCCCTCTCCCGGCTAGGCCTCCCTGCCCCCTTACCAGGCAGTCCAGCTGAGCGATGGGCGTCTTGGTCCCCGGCTGCCCCACGTCCCACACCTTCACGCAGCCTTTGCCCCCCGTGTAGACGTGCCGCGTCGAGTTGCTGATGGTGACAGCACAGACCACCTCGCCGTGGGTCAGCGTGTGGAGCTGGCGGGCGTGCCGGGGGATGCCGGTGCCGATGAGGGCGTCGGGCGGGAAGGGGACGGGCTGCATCTGCCCGTCAGCGCTCACGTGGAAGGAGTAGGCTCTGGAAAGCGCAGGAGGCCGGGAGAAGTCGAAACGGAATCACAGGAGGGACCACCAGAGGTCATCTGACCCAACCCCCAGGATGAAGCAGGACTAAATCACCACCACCACTTCTATAGCATTCAGTATTCATAGTGCTTTACGATCCTTAACTGGTTCACCCTCACAAGCACCCTGTGAGGTAGGTCATCATTATTCCCATTTTACAGTTGGGGGAAACTGAGGCCGAGACCCACAGCTAGGTTTTATGTGGTCCCTTTATAGTCCCTGGATCCACTTCCTACCCCCAAATACTGAACAACTGAGCTCAGGGTAAGGGAACAGGGATGACGGCATGCCTACAAGGGTAGGACACAGATCCACGATTCGGACCCTCTTCCTGAATGCACCCCCTTAAAAACACCCCCACCCTCAACTTTGATGTGGCCCGATTTTCAAAGTGGCCACTGGGAGGAAAACGGTTGCCCAACCTTTCTAGACTGGCACAGCCCCGAGACACTCCTCCATCTTCTCCACAGCCCCCGCCACCTCCCCGTCCTCACTTACGGCTTCCCCGACGACGTGCTTGCTTGCATCCCCGCCGAGAGCCCCGGCACCCTCATATGAGAGGGAGGGTCGTAGCCGACCTAGCCAAATCAGAGGGGAGAATTGTCAGCCGTTATACCACAGGAGCGGAGCGCCTGCCCCCTTCCTCCCCACAGATACCCCCCCCCCCTCTCCGCCTGGAGACACTCACCAGAGGGGAGCGGCCGTAGCCGCCGCCGCCCCCCACTGCTGCCCCGTTGAGCTGAGTGGACACCAGGTGGAGACCAGCATAGGCCCCGGCGGCAGCCATGTCACCGTTGACGGAGGGGTGCGTCATGCTGAAGGTGGCGGGGTAGGAGCTCTGCACGGCTAGCGGGTTCCTCAGACCCAGAGCTGGGGGTGTCAGAGAGTCAGAGGAGACACCTCCCCCCTTGCAGTGCCAAGTAGGCCCTAGGCCTCCACCCCCCCTCGCGCCAAGTAGGCCCTAGGCCTCCACCCCCCCTCGCGCCAAGTAGGCCCTAGGCCTCCACCCCCCCTCGCGCCAAGTAGGCCCTAGGCCTCCACCCCCCCTCGCGCCAAGTAGGCCCTAGGACACCACCCCCCCTCGCGCCAAGTAGGCCCTAGGGCCCTCCCTGCTCCTTACACCGTAGCTTTGGGGGGGGGGGGGGGGAGAGGAGGAGGACACTAGAACAGCCTTGCTCTGTCCAGGAGCTCAGCTGCTTTTGCCTGCTCTAACCCCAACCCACCCAGTTGGGGTGTAGACACCTGCTCCCGACCCCCCTCCTCAAAACCATACAGCTAAAGCTGTAGCCTAACTGGAGACTTCTGAGCTGCCTCAGCCCAGGACTGTACCCCCCGACCCACCCACCCACCCATCCAAAGAGCTGGCTCAGTTCAGCCTCCCGATACCTAAGGACTCCACGGAGGACTTGGCTGCCCCTGAGCGGAGTTGTTGGCTGCTGCTGCTGGATCCCGGGATCGTCACATCAGCCTGGGAAGTTGGGGTGCTCGACTTCAAGCCGGGGGTGCATGCTTTCTCCACCTGCCGAGAGAAAGGGGGAAGGGACTAGCAGTTATTGTAGAGCTGGGATTGGGAGCCATGACTCTTGGCTTCAGGAAAGGACCTAGAGCAACGACGGGGAACCTACAGCCCCGGGGGCCAAAGCTCCCCTTTGTCATCCGGCCCCTTTCCAGTTCCTGGATCGGGCCCTCCTGAAAGGCTGAGCTCTGGGGATGGGAGCAGAGTTGAGGGCGAGCGATCCCGGATCAAAATCCTGGGAAGGGAAGGCAGAGGAACCAAGAGAGATCAGCTGCCCGTCAGACATGTCGATTCATATTTTTAAAGGGGAAATATCCCCAATCTAGGGTCGACCGACTGGCGTGCCTCTTATTTTCCCCAGACGGGAAATCAACGCAGCTTCAGAGGTTTTAAAAGAAATGAGCTTTACTAAAAGGATGCTCTTAATGATAATCAGATAACTGAATACTGAAGGTAGCAGGACACAGATCAGACCCCCAATAAAAATAAATGAGAAATGAGGTCTAAGAACACATTACACGACTAACTCGGTTCCTGCTATTATCTGAGGAGGAGATGAAATAAGAGATCACATAGAAACCTAAGCAGAGATGCTCTACACTAAGGAACCCCTTCAAAAGAACGGCCAGTCTTTCCGAGGTGGTTCAGCTTACCCTCTAGAAGACAGGGATGGAAGGAGGAAGTTCTTGCCATCAAAGACTCTGTGCCGAATGCTCAGGTGGCACTCGGAGCAGAGTTCTGGGAGTGTTGAGATGCGCAGCTATAGCTGCTTTCTGTTCAGGGGCATTTTACAGGCCCAACGGAACCGCATAGACGGCAAGCCACGAGGATTAAGCTGGCCATCTTATTGCAATTTCAACCAAATCAAGTTAAAGTCTCCACGTCTGTTCAATCCACAGCCTTATCAGGCTTCTAACTAGTCAATGCCGACCAGTTTGGCCGTTTTGCCCTGATTTTAGGCTAACGATGTCAAGCAGCAAACTAAACGTATGCTTCTACATCATAGTCTAGACTCCTAGGCCTCAAAGCTTATTACACCAAATCAAACCATCGCTGACAAGAATCAAGCAGTGATTAACCGTAGCAACATGCCTTATAGGCTTTGCCCGTCGCTTTGACCATGTTCAACTCCTCCTCTCCGCCCTACACTGGCTCCCTCTACGGGAAATGCATTCGGCACAAGCTCCTGCTCTTCCCCTTCAAGGCGCTTCATAGCTTTCCTCCCCCATCTCTCTCTGCTCTTGTATCCCGTCACGCTCCTGCCCAGGAGCTTTGCTCCACCTCTGCCCCCACCATCACCTGCTTGCAACTCCCCTGCTCCTCCAAACGTCTTCGCCCCTTCTCCCTTGCTGCCCCCCAGGCCTGGAACTCCCTCCCCAGATACATTCGTTCTGCTCCCTCCCAACTTTCAAATCCCTCCTGAAAATCCACCTCTTCTTTCAGGCTTTCCCTGGCTTGTCATGGGTGAAATTGCATCCAATCTCTTCCCTGTAATTAAGTGAAGCACGTGCACCTGCATTTTCTCAACCTCAGGAATGTATCCTTGTCTCGCCTGATGTTCACCTCTCCCTCGTCTTCCCCTTCCCAGTCTCTTAGATTGTAAGCTCTTTGGGGCAGGGACCTGCCTGTAACTACTGACTGTACAGTGCCAGGTATACTGCTGGTGCCAACGTAAATAATAATTAAAATCAGCCGACAAGTGGCAGGCTACCTACTGTGCTTAGGTTCTTGCTGCGGGATGGGGAGGCGCTGCTAGGTGAGGCCATGGAAGTGGGACTCAGTGACACGACCTCCTTCCGCTGCAGCGTCACCTTGTCCATGCCGTTCTCCCGCGAGGAGAAGGAGTGGACGCTGTGTGGGGAGGAAGGGTCCTGGGGGGAGGACAGAAAGACAGCCGTCAGGGGAAGGGCCCTGGATCTAGATCCTCTGACCTACAGAGCCAGCAAGGGAGAGGCACACATCGCAGAGCAGGCTGAAGACAGGCTAGTGGTTAAAGCTGGGGAGGGGCTGGGACTCCTGGGTTCCAGCCTGGACTCTGGGGCCTTCTGATTTATTTATTTAAGACATTTTTTACCCCACCCATCCTGCCACAGGCAGCTCGGATTAGAGCAGGGGGGACTGAGAAAGAGGTCTATGTAGAGAGGTTACATTTTCAGAAATTTTGGCTGCTGGGGAAGGGGGGGGGGCAGGATTTCCCCCATATTTTTTCAGGGGAAAAAATAATAATAAATCAACAGAAATTTAGCGGGGGGGGGGGTTGAAGTTATTTGCTGTATTTTCTTGACTATCAAAACAAACCTGGTTATTGGGCTGAAAACAGTAATAAGTTCAATTATAAATAGTTATTAGCTAAATTAGTTCCTAGCATACTTTTTAACCCAACCACCCCCAAATTCCAAGTTTGGGTAAAAGATTACACACACCACCACCCCCAAAAAAGTTCCCTTCCAGACCCCCCACATGTCTAGTTCTTTTTCCTGTCCTGGGAAGAGAGTGGGATCAAAGTAGTCAAAGCAGGACTCCTGGGTTCAATCCCTGGTGGCGGGGAAGCTGCGCTTAAAGGGTCAGACCAAGTTTTCTGGGTTTCGTTCCCAGCTCTGGGAGGGGAGTGGATCTAGTGACCAGAGTTGGTTTTCCTGGGTTCTATTCCTGGCGTCGGGAGGGAAGTGGATTCTAGTGGTCAGAGCTGGACTCCTAGGTACCGCTCCCAGCTGCAGGAGGAGTGAGGGCTAGGGAGCCAGGTTCTACCCTCAGCCCTGGGAGGGAACTGGATGAACAGATTCAAAGCAGGAGCCCCCAATTTCCATTCCTAGCCTTGCGTAATGCTAGGAGAGGAGCACTGACTTGAGAAGAGTCTTGCCCTGGCCCCGATTCCTATGCACTGACCTCATCCACCACCAGGTTGTCCTCACTCTTGTCTGCATCACTGCCCTGGAGAAACAGAAAGGCTTGTTACTGCCAGTGCTGCCTCCATGCACAGGGATAGACCCGAGGCTCACGCAGTCCCCTCCCCCCCAGTCAACCCCTCCGCGGCTCCCAGTTTATGCAGCTTCCAGGACCTGCCCTCAGTCACTGAACCCAAAACGGGATTCCTCCCTCTGCCAGGATCGTGACCGTCCCCAGGCGGGAGGGTCCACTCACGTAGTCGATGACGAAGTCCTTCTCCTCGGCCTTCCTCTTCTTGCTGTTGCTGAGGTACTCGGAGATGGCTCGCACCCGCTCCCCGTTGGGCAGTGACAGGGAGCTCTGGAGGGGTAAGGAGATCAAGACAGGGAGCAGATGCAGGCCCAGACAGCAGCCGCCAGAGATTTAATAGCTTAATCCCCCTCCAGACTCCTTAAAAGAGAGGGATCAGGAGCCAGATACCCCTCTAAGCTTTAGCAGCGGGACAGACAGAACTTCAGCCAGCCAAGTCTAACAGCCTGCACCCTGGAGGCAGCACCAAGCTGATTTACTCTCTGCCAACCGCCTCACTCTATAACCAAGCGGAGGGCTCGAGCATTCAATCTCCCCCCCCCCATAAAAGGCGGCAGGAGCAGCCACTGGGTGGGTTTACATGCCTGCCGCCATTCCAGCTGCCTAACACTGGGGGAGGGGGGCAAGCATTTAGTTGGGTCACACAAACGCGGGGAGCGAGCTAGCCACAGCAGAAACACAGGTTAGTGGAACTTTGTCCCATGGAACAAATTCAGGGAATTCCTCAGTAAGCCTGCGGGCTGTGGCCGAAAAACGTGCCCAGGAATAATTCTCTGGTCATCGGGTGTGTCAGTTTCAGCAGTGGGGGCTAGTGGCACCAAGGGGCGTTTTACTTGACAATTTCACATCAGCTGGGAAGATTGCCCGGTCAATTTCACCAGTGAGGGGGAGAGAAAGGCTTGGTCAGTCAGTTTCACCAGCACCGGAGGAGTGCCTGGTCAGTTTCACCAGCAAGGGAGGAGTGCCTGGTCAGTTTCACCAGCAAGGGAGGAGTGCCTGGTCAGTTTCACCAGCAAGGGAGGAGTTTCTTGCAGCAGGCAGGACTGCTCCCTCCAAGGCTGGTTGGGATCAGATCCATAGCATTTCGACATACCACCACCCTCGAGGGAAAGAGTGCTGGCCACCATGGGAACTGTGCTTCCAACAGTCATTCCCCCACCCCAGGGCTTGTAAAGCATTTTTTTTTTTGGGGGGGGGGGGAGAGATGGGCTTAGCCTGCACCCTCCTCCCCCACCCCCTGCATCCTCTCCCTGCCACCCCACCCCACACGCAGAAAGAAAGAGCAAGGCGCTCCACCACAACCGTGGCTGCCTGCCAGCTTGTTACCAGCAGCGGGGGCAGGAAGGAGGGGGGGGCTGGGGGATGCTGCTGCTGCTTCATGTCGTAGTGGCCCCCCCCCACATCCCACCCCGGTTAAAAAGGAGGCTTTTTTAAAAAAGCAGGCCAGCCTGCCCCTCCCCCGGCCTCCAAGGCCCCAGCGTTTTTTTGCAGCTGGAAGGAAACAACAGGAGGAGGAGGAGGAGGACTTACGGGACCCGGGTCTCTCTCTGTCGCCATGGCAACACGGATCAGCGGCAGGGCAGGGAAGGAAGAGGAGAGGGGGCTGCTTTAGTGGCAGAAGAGAAGCGTCCCAAAGGTGCCCTCCCCCCACCCCGCAGAACAACTTGCAAATCCCATTGGGGGTTAGAGCCTGTTCCCCGCTCCCGCCAGGGGCCGTAAACTAGGAGGCACCGAGTGACCTATCCCAGAACTGCACGGGCCCATCGCTTTCCTCTTTGGGGATCTCAACGCTCACCCAAGTCATCCTAGCATCACCCCACCCAAGCGGAGGAGCTGGCTTCCTACCAACAGTAGGGCTACCAGAGATGCAAACTTTAGGTGCCAACGCAGGCCCTGAAACTATCTTAATGAACAGCCCTTTCTGCGTCAATTACGCCATGAGCCAGATTCAGGGCCCTACTCTGACACAGCCTCCCACTGTGACCTCAGTCAAATCCCCTATTCTCTCCTGACCGCCATCCCCGAGGCTCGTAGGATTTGCTCCTGCCGAAGAGAAAGCTACAATACCGTTCCTCCAAACTGGAAGGTGGGTACCTTAGGGAAATGTGGAATGGGGGGGGTAGGGGTGGGGAAGAAGCCATCAACAGGATTACCACGTACCACCTACCTCCCGGCTTTCACTCGGGGGCGGAAGAGGGAGAAAAGGGTTCTATTCTATTCCATCCCAATGCTGCCCCTTATGGAGCATGGTGTCACAATGCCCCATAGGGGGCGGAGCCACATCAGAAAGGAGGCGTGGCATAGATTATACCCACCCCCTTTCGGGGCCAAATCAGGAACCGGGTAGGAAAGTCGCGGTGGCCTGCCCCCTTTCGGAAATGGCCACCCCCAGATTTCTCCAGGTTATTGGGGATGCCCCTGGTTGACCTGAAGAAATCAGGGGTTCCTTCAGAGTCTTGGGGTGAAGCCCAGAGTCTGGCAATCCTAGATGTCACAGGCGTAGCCACCAAACCCGTAGCTCCCCCCCAGCCCCCCGGCCAAAGTTTCCAAAATGGCGCCCGTTCCCATGCACTTCATTAACTGCGGGGAGTCCTATCAGAAACAGAGGCACAGGAGGTTAAAGTCTTATGATCAGGGTGGCCAGATATGCAAGTTTCAGAGGACACTTGAGGAACACAGGTTGCAGGGCGGAATTGCTGCCAATGCAGCCCTGCAACCTGTATTTTTCATAGGAGCCCTCTAAAATTGGCATCTATGACAACCCTTGTCAAGGAGGCCCAGAAAGCTGGAGAGCAGCTGTTTACGCTGCTGGGACACCGGCTTCCCATTGGATCCCTGGGGACAGTAGCCTCCTAACCCCCATGGCTCAGTCCCAGCCTCTTGGCCTCCAGGGAGTCCCACCTAACCCCATCCCACAACCCTACCTCGGTGCTCTGCGTCATGCAGCCCCCGGTCGTCCTTGGAAAGGAGATGGGCCTGCGCTCCCAGCGCCCCAGACAGAGCCAGGAGTCCGGAGGCGCTGCTGATACTGGCCAGGCTGGCGGGCTGCATGCCCGAAGGATGAGGGGTCAGAGGGATGGGCGGGGCGTGGTGAGAGAGGTGTTGAGCCTGGAGCTGGTGCTGTGGAAAGGAGATGGGGAGGAGAGAAGCCGTTCAGAGAATTCAAGGGCAGCGGCCCTAGCGTGCAGCCAGGAAGGCACCTGAGGGGAAACCAGACCCATCTGGTCCAACCGCCAGCCCCAGAGGAAGCCACCCCCCTTCCTCTTCTATTCGCCCGGCTCAATACTCCCAAATCCTTCAAGCCTTTTCCTCACAGAACTCGCATCCCAGTCCCCTGACCTTGGCTCGCCTCCTCCGAAAGCTTTCCAGTTTCTAACTGCCTTCCAGAAGCAGGGGGGGGGGGGTGCCCCAAACTTGCATTTACTCCTAAAATGTCAAGAGCAGGGAACCTCTGGTCCATGGGCCAAAGCTAGCCCACAGCTGGCACTTATTTGACCCTTTCCCAGTTCCTGGCCTATGGACCTGGTCCCTTCCCTCAGGCCCTGAAAGCATGTGGCTCAGGGGGAAAAGGAGCAGAGAGGAGGGTAGGCACTCGAGGATGGGAGGCAGATCCATGGCGTAGATCAGGGGTGGGGAAACCTTTGCCCTGCAGAGGGCCAGATGCTTCCCCCCCCACCCCCACAAGGCTCTGCAGGCCAGAACATCCAACAGGGATGCCCACCCCTTACATAGGGGGCACGGTTGGCAGCCCAGGAGTGCTCTGCGGCTGTCCCGTGGCAGCCTGTGAAATGTGACCAGCAAGGTACATAAAATGGGGAGGGTAGCCTCTGGGGGGGCAGAGGTCCCCACCTCCTCCCCTAGTGCCATGATCTGGTCCTTTCTCCCCACATCTAATGTTCAAAGTGGGCTGAAGGAGGGGAAAGGTTCCCCACTTGTTCACACGATCAGTATGCTCAACCAGGATTATCGCCTCTTCGGGCGGCCATACCTCCCCTTTAAAAGAGGACGCTTATGAAAAAAAATGCATGGTGCGGGGCTACATTGGTTCCAGTGCAGCCCTGCACTATGTACTTTTCAAAAGCGTTCTCTTTTAAAGGGGAGGTATGGCCGCCCTATCTTCTCTTCGCGCAAATGCTTCCATGTGTGGGGAGAGGCAAGGAGTCCTCCATTTGGTGGAGTCCCCCTTCCCAGCATGCACTGCAAGGCCTCTCTTACAGTATCCTCTATGGTTGCTGCACGGCACCACTGCCCCTCACCCACTTTTAAAGGTACATTGGTGCTTCTGGCGAAACCTTTGTGGCGGAAAGACGTTCTGGGATGTGAAGGATAAAGCAGCAGAGCAGGGCTCAACTCTAGGGCTAGAACCTTGTCCACTTGGATCCTGGTGCATGGCCTGACTCCTGAGAGGCCTAGATTTCTCTGGGTGATTTGGTTATGTCCCAGAAGCGCCTCCTCCCTGCCTTCTCATTGGCTGCTTTTGGCTATACAGCTGTGGCAGCTACAATCGCTCGCTCACTCAACCCGGTTTCTCAATTTGAAGAAAATTGCAAAAAGCCACCTTGAAGACTACCAAACCGCTGCTTTGCATAACCCGGTATCCTGTCTCTGAAAGAGGCCAGCACCAGGTGCTTCTGAGGAAGTGGACCAAACCATGACATCTATGGAACAATCCACTCCCCACCATTTACTCGTAGCTTCTGCCTGTCAGATATTTAGGGACACTCGGAGCATGACATCACATCCCTCACCATCTTGGCCAACAGTCATCCAGAAGGGGGCACCTCTCCTCAAGGAATCCGTCTAAGCCTTCTTGGAATTTTGTTATCCTACCCTGTGGCAAGGAGTTCCACAAGTCATTCATGCATTAGGTGAGAAAAGCACTTCCTTCCATGTTAGGAAAGGCGCGGGGTTCATGTAATTCCCCACCCCTGCAGGGTTCTGTGACAGCACGGCAGTTTGTGGAGGAGCAGGGCTACCCTGGATCCCTTGGGCCCACTCTCAGCTGCATCAGAACGGGGTCAGTTCCAATGTCGTCAGGAATTTCAGCTTGAGCAGAGCGCTACCTTCCAGTTCCGGGTTTGTGTGAAAGTGGCTGGGGAGCAGCGACTCTCTCCCCCTACCACTCCCCTCATGAGTCTATAAACCCCTAGCCCAGGGGTAGGGAACCTCAGGCCCAGGGGGCCATATGCCGGAGGCTAGGTTTTACACAATTCCCTTCGAGTTCCGGGATTTGGCCCCAGGATCTAGTTCCTACCCCCATGTGCTGGAAAACGGAGGCTAGGGGAAGGGAGCAGAGATGAGGGCACGCCCACGAGGCAAGGGGTCAGATCCATGACCCTTCTCCTCTTCCTGAAGGAATCCCTTAAACATCCGTCTCCCATTTCCACACGGCCCTCGGAGCTTGTATTAATTTTCAAAGCCGCCCCAGTGGGGGTTAGGGTGTGTGTCCTCACCCCCGTCCTAGACTACCCCTGCTCACTCTTTTCTAAGCGGAGGATCCAGGATTTATCTTTAATATATTTTTTTTTAAAAAGCCCTTCTCTGTACAGAAACCCTTCCCTGATCCTTCTTGCTGCCCCTCTCCATCGCTTTGCCGCTCTTACCGGAAATCCTTTGAGAGAGAGAGCAACCAGACCTGCCTTGTTTGCTAACGAGCTTGGGGTTATTTGGGTTGAGGAGAAGGACGGTCAGAATTTGGTTTGTGGCCTTTTAAATTAAATATGGATCGAAGAGAGAGACGTGTGTGGTTTCAAACCCCACAGACGGGGTTGCACTTAGATTCTCCATGCTCGCAGCCCCCAGCTCCGCCCATTCCAGTTCCGCACGTTAGAGTCCCCGCCCTCTCTGCGGGACCCCTGCACCCCAGTCGCCAGGAGGGTCTTGGCTCTCCCCCCATGCCCCTGCTCTGTTGGTGCGTTCGCAACCAGCTCTCCAAAGCCCTCTGTCTGCAGCGTTTTTCAGCCCTCGCTGGGGAGCTTCCCGTGTCCGTGTTCCATTCCCAATGCTCCACTCGGCAGCCCCCCCCCCCCCCCAATCCCCGGCACGCCATGCCAAATCCAATTACCCTGCTCCATTATCATTTTCACATCCCTCCGTTTAAAGGCTCTCATAATCTGCTCATTAACTCTGGCTACGGAGCCAGCGGCCGCCAATGCTCCTTTCGCAGGCCCCATTTCCTTCCCTTCTCTCTTAAGAGAGAAGCCCTCAAACAGCTTGAGCCCTACGTATCTAAAGGACCGTCTTCCTCCTTAAGTCCCTCTGCGGCCTCCAAGCTCAGCAGAAAGAGCCCTCTTACGCATTCCACCAGGTCCATAGGAACCAGGCACGCAGAGAAGCAGTCTCTGCAGCTGCTCCGCGGCACTGGAACTCCCTTCCCCATGAGGCTCGCCCAAGCCCTGCTCTGGGCATCTTGCAGAGACAGCATAGGACCCATTTGTCTGGTCAGGCATTGAACAGGCAGGGATAGATCCTGGGGTGGGTGGAAGTGTGAGTATGTATGCTATCAGCCATTCTAAGCCTTCAGGGTTAGGGCGAGATACAAATTGAAATAAATAAATTTGGACCCCAGTCCCAAGGTCCCCCCCCGCCACTTTATTTAGGAATAAATCTATTTCTCTGCTAAGTGGAGAAGCTGAAGAGATCCTCCCGTCCCTCCTCGTGGCATGGGAGGCATTAGGAACACAGCAGCTGAGAGTTCCAGAGACCAAGCTGTTCCCTAGGCAACTCAGCAGGAGGATAGCATCAAGCCCCAGCTGAGGTCCATAGAGCAAGGAGGCTCTCTGGCCCACCGTGGGATGGGACGCGTTAAACCCTGCTACCACGCCGAGGCCAGCAGCGGGGAGGGTTCACATACCCCGATTGCCGCGTTCAGCTCTGCCATAGTCACCTGCTTGGCCCGTTCCACCGCCTGGACCACCTGCTGCTGATGCTGCCAAGATTTCGGGAGAGAGAGAGAGCCAATCAAGAGGGAGAAAAAGAACAATCCATCCCTCCCCATCGCCAGTGGCTGCCGGCTTAATTGTGGTTGGGGGCGGGAAAGCTGCTTAGCTCCGCCCCTTTGACAGGTCATGATCCTTGGGGAAAGGGGCGTGGCTACATCAGAACAGGGGGTCCATGCATCGTGAGGTCACAATGCTCGGAGAAGGTGGGGCCGCCCATGTCTGCTCCAGAAATCCCCCGCTAGAATGCTCTCGCTAGCCCCGTCTGCAAGGGCCCAGCTCTCAATGTCACCCACACCCCTGCCCCATGCAACCTATGGACCCGTCGGGACAAGGAGCACTCACCTCCTGGGACAGGAACGGGATAAGCTGGGCGCAGATCACATTGAGGCGCTTGGCGATCTCCGTCTGCAGAGAGAAAGCAGCCCACGTCAGCGGGGCCTTCTCACGGACCTTAAAGCCCCGAAGGGCAACAGGTGTCCGAGGGAACGCCTGCTCCCACCTGCAGTGGCTGTTGGGGGGTGGTGAATTCCCACTTCACCCTGCTAGAGCATGTGGGGTAACCACAGGGGTTGGTGGGGGTCTGGCAGGGTTTGCAGAGCCCCGCAAGCTCGCCGCTTCACCCCACCGGACAGCTCTGCAAGCCCCCCACCCCCTTTCAGGCTCTATCAGTGTGAGGCAGAGTCTGTTGGGGTGGGTTCCCCCCCACCCCCAGCCTGGGGCTGTTCCCAGATGCACCAGCCAAGAGCACGCCTGGGTGAGGCCTCTGCCGGGGGATCCAGGAGGGTCTCAGGTAGAGCGCCCGGACGAGGCCTCTGCCGGGGACCCCGATTTGGAACCCCTGCCGCCGTGTCAGGTTGTGACAATACTGGGCTAAGATGGGCCATTGGTCTGACTCAGTGAGGCAGCTCCTTATATCCTAACACAAGAGCTTCCTATTTGTCAGGTGGGCTTTAGGGAAACCCCGTCATGAAACTGAAGTGACCAGGCTCTCTTTGCCCTGGCTCAATTTCACTCTAAGTGGTTTGCTCCAGCCCAGGACGATCATCGACTAGGGTGACCGGGGGGGGGGGGGGGGCTGAGTCAATTTGATCGAACCCCCGGGGATCGGTGGCTCAGTTGGCCAAAGTCATGCAGCACCGGGGGGTGGGGGCAATCCAAGAGGTTACATGCTGTTATCAGTGCTCCGGTCCGCAACTCCACATTCCCTCCGTGGCAAAAGCCGGTGTCTGAATGACCCAATGCAATGCTTGCCCCCCAGGTCAGGCAGCTGGAAGGATGGCAAGTGTTGCATATAGACACACTGAGGAAGGGTGGAATTCTGCTTATCCCAGAGAGCACCCCCCACTTTGGGTGCAACAGACACACTGGACAAAAAGCAGCAGAGCCTGCCTCCCCGACAGTTGATGATCCACTCGTCAACACAGCATGGTTCAGTGGGTACACGAGATCTCACCCCCCCCTGCTGCATCCTGTCAAGATGCCCCCCCTTCCCACGGCAAGCCAGCCTTGCTCTGTTCTGCAGTGCTGCAGAGTGCTAATTGATGCTCTCAATGGTTCGCCAGCAAGCCCTGGAGAGGTGCTCTCCTTACAGCTGCTGGTTGGGTTTTTTATTTTTTTTGCAATACTTGAGTGCCACAAGCAATCAGGAGGACTGAATGCAGGAAGGGAGCAAGGGAAGGGGGGTGGGGAGGAGGAAAGAGGACAGCATCGCACTTCAATCAATGCCCCAAGCTGCTAAGCTGGGTGAGGCCAGACACAAAAAAGAAAAGGGGGGGGGGGGGGGAGGGAGGAGAGAGAATCTCTGTGGCTACATCCACACTCCTAGCTCCAAGCAGCTGAAGACAGAATTAAAGGGGCAGGAGCCCCTCAGCTAAACACGCACAGGGGGTGGCGGTCGGAGGACAGCACGGATTTCCCTCTTAACACCTTGGAGGGATCGGCCAGCCTGGATCCACATCGCTGTCTAGCGCAGTGGGTCTCCCGCAGGACGGGTGGGGAGCACAAAAGCTATTCTAGAGAAGGGCAGCGAGTCCAGCTGGCAAGTATCTAGCTCCACTCTCAAGAGATGGGGGTGGATCTCCAAAATGGAGTAGCAAGGGGAAGCGAGTCGGAGAACAAAGGTGCATACGCACAGGGGGGGGGGGATGAAGGAAGGGGGGGGGGTCCGTTTTAAGGAATTTGAAACGCTTTGAACTCAAGATCCCAAGTTGTGAACAAGGCCGTCTCCCCACCCCGCTTCAGATCCCCCTGGCTGCATGGTTCCCGTGTCCCACCGAGAGGAAGAGGGGGCTCGACCCACGGCAGGACCGGGCCCTTAAAACAGCCATCTACTCCCAGATGCAGGGAGGCCAATGGAGATGGGACGGGATTCCCCCTCTCCCCCCAGCTCCGCGAGCTTGCAAGAGGACTGGCCCGGTTTGAAGGCCGGCGTAGGGTCAAATGGACTCAAGGAAGTCTAACCCAGGTGTGTAGTCAGGCTGCGATGAGCCCAGGTAGAAACTCTGGGCATTTGGGGGGGGGGGGGCAGCAGTGCCAAGGCTGCTGGGTATCACCAGGCTTGTGGGCCCCAGGGCAGTCATGCCCCTAGATTAGCCCCTCCCATAGTGGCAGCTTCTAGGAACAAAGGCAGAAAGCGAGGACACAGGCTGGAGAAAAGAGCTTCCATAGAAGGTCCCGGTTTAACCCACTTCTCCCCAGGCCTCCCCGAAACAAACCCCTTGTTCTTGGAGCCGCCAGCCCTGCAGATGTAACCCTCAGTCCCTTACTACTGCCGGCTGGAGAACCCTACATGCGTGGAAGGCCACAGAGGCAGCATAGCCTAACGGTTAGCGCACTGGACCGGGGACACAGGAGGCTGCCAGTTCCATTCCGATCTCCTCCAAGGTGACCTTCAGCAAACCCTATCTCATCTCTAGGTCTCCAGTTCCTCTCTGTACTGAACACTGGAAGCTCCTTGGGGCAGGGACCACATAGGCCTATGCCAAGCAGAATCTGAGATCAGGACACACACACACACACACACACACACACACCCCTCCGCCTCTAGCTGCTCCCACTAGCCTCCTGATCTGGCTTCCCCCACTGCTGAAGACAAAGCAACATGTGCTCCTTGCGCCCCCCCCCCTTCCCCTCTGAAAGGAAACAGCAGCTGCCCCCCCTGACACACCCCAGCACCCAGAAAAGTGGGGGAGGGAGAATTGGCAGCAGATCGTTTCTGGGAAGGATTTAGCCCTCTCCCGGGCCCGCCAGTGATGGATTCTCCTTCCTAATGCACTGATGGGCAGCCGGCTCCTCGGGGAGCTCTGCCTCCGCTTCGCTCGTGCTCGTTAATGTGCAATTTACTGGCACTTTAACGCTCGCAGCATGAAAAATGAGCATGCTCTTGGCAGGGCTTTCTTCTCTCTCTCCAGAGGAAGAGCCCAAGACCAGGCAGGTTTCAGAGGAAGGTGGGAAACAAAAGAGACAGACCAAAAAAAACAAAACAAAAAAGTTTGCCTCCATCCCAGCTCCTCCCTCCTTTGGAACCACAGAAGCCAGCAATTCCGCCCGACGGCCTTTGCTGCTCTAGAAAGCGGGAGGACGTCAATCCAGACCTTGGCCCGCCCGTCACCCTGCTGGGGTCTCCCAAAGTTCAAAACCCGAGAGCGTCAAGCTTTCCAGTGGAATTCAAAGCCCACGTGGCTCGCAGCAACAGAGGCGTGGGGGCTAAGTGGTTAAGACCCTCGGCTCCATCCCCGAAGGCTGTAGGTTCAAGTCTGCTTGCAGCAGACGGCCACCTAGCTGGGAACGGGCACCCAATCCCTCAGACATGGTGCTGACCACGTCCCGTAGGCCACAAAAACCCGTCTGTCAAGCACAACGGCCCGACGGGCCACATGGCTTGGAACAGACCGTGAAGCGCAGACCTGACAACCGCCAGGATCTGAAGGCTCGGGCAAGATGGGGCGAAGGGACAGGGAACCTCTTGGTCACAGGGTTCGAATCCAGTTGGTGGCAAATCCAAGCAACTATACGTCACCAAACTACAACCTGTGGAATTCACTGCCAGAGGATGTCACGACGGCTACTAGCACGAACGTTTTCTTTTTTAAAAAAGGCGTTCTTCGGTTAGGTCCACAAATGCCCATTAGTCAAGTCAGTCAAGGGATAGGACCTCTGTCAGGAGGTGGGGGGGTGAAGAGCAGGAAATGGATCTCTCCAGGACGACCTGTTGTACACTTCCCTAAGCGGCACAACAAAAAGGTGGCCACTGTCAGAGACAGGATGCCGGGCTGGATGGATCACTGGTCCGAACCAGCCTGGCACTTATGTTCGGAAAGCAGGAATCGGCTGCCCACCCAGCTCCTTGATGGTCCCAGCAGCAGGGAGGGGACGAGGCAGAAGCCTTTGGGCACGGGACACCCGCTGGGCAGGACACAAGGGGCTTTGAACTGCCGGGTGGCACCGAGCAGCTTTCCACCTGTGCTGAGCAGAGGATCCATCACCCCCAGCCGACGCGATAACCCCCCGGCCCTCCCTCGCTGGCAGCTCCCATCCTTCACACAGTGGCCGTTGGCTGTCAGAGCGGAGACTTACAGGCCCTTGTTAAAAGTGCAGACAGCGCCTTGGCAGGCAGCCAGCGGCACCTGGAAGCAGCAGGAAAACACAGCCGTCTGCGCCGCTCACCAAGAGAGCGGACAGATGAAAAGGAGCACGCCGGGGGGGGGGCGAAGAGAAGAGTGCTGCCTCCATCTCCCGAGAAGAGTTTACACTCCCTCAGCCCCGGAGACCCTAGCTGGTCTTTTCCCCTACAGCCTCGAAGGCATCCGAGACAAACCCGACGAGATACATCGGGGGGGGGGGGGCTTTTCCCTCTCGGGGGCTGCTCTGAAGAGGAATGCAAACTCCGAGGGGCACAGAGACATTGGGGCAGGCATACTTCAGGGGGGCACTCAGGCAGGGAGCCTCAAGTCTGGGGGCTAAAATGCAGAAAGCAACAAATTTTTATGTGGCCCCTTCGTAGTTGCTAGCGCCAGCTACTACCTTTAAAAAAACAAAACTGAGCTGGGGGGAAGTAAGGGAGTGAAAGATGAAGGGGGAAAGATTCATGGCACAAATCTGTCGTCTGGGCCCTCCTTTGCTCGAGCGCCCCCCTTAAGTAACCCACCCAACTTCTACGTGGCCCTTGGAGCTTGTCCTCATTATCCAAGTGGCCCCCGGGACAGAAAAGGCTCCCCGTCCCCTGGTTCTGTCCCCTCTGCGTTTTTGCCTGCCCTCCTCTCTGCTCCCTCCGCCAGAGCTCAGTCTGTCAGTGCTGGGGGAGAGAGAGGAGAGGAACCGGTTCCGGGAGCTGGAAAGGGGCCAAATAAAAGCCAGCCAACGGCTGCATTCGGCCCCCCCCCGAGCCGGAGGTTGCCCGCTCCTGGGATACAGAGAACCAGCTGGCAGGGTAACTCTCCTAGGATGCCCATCACTGGCCCATACCCCCTCCACTAACCCTCGCACTCCTTTTTCTTGGGGATTCCTTAAAGGAACAGAGCGAAGGAACCAGCTCACAACTACAGACAGGTGTCCTTCCCCCCCGCCCTGTCCCCAAAGCGCAAACAAATCACTAGAGACCAAGGAGCAACAGTTGGCCACGGGGCTGCAGAGATTTGGGGGGGGGGGGGGGAGAAAGAGGAGAACTGGCGAGCCGGCCCCAGGCATCAAGGGGGAGGCAAGAGCTGCCTCTGCACCTCAGATTCCCAGTTGCTCTAATTGGGAGGGACCCAGCGGTACCGCCAAGGCGCACGCCACTTTTAGCGGGTCTCAGCCAGCTGATCGGGGTCCGGGGGTGGGGGTGTGCACGCGCTACACTCCCCATCCCCTCCTGCCACTTGTGCTGCTGAGGGGGCCGACAGAGGAAGTGGGGCGCAGCTTCCAAGTCCAGCCACCCGCCTCTCCCCCACCAACCAAACACGGCTGCCACCCAACCCCTCCCGGTTCCGATCTCTGGAGAATCGCTGCACCAAACTCTCTTGCTTAAGCGCAGGGAAACCGGTTCCCTCCTGGGGACTCACTTTGAAAAGGAGCTCACGCTCCAAGGGGCCACGGAGAAGTTGGGAGAGGGGGCGGCACGCGCAAGGAGAGCCCAGGGTCCAGCTCATGGCTCTGTGCCTACGGTTGCTACCGAGGCAAAACAATTTTAAGGCACACTTATGAAAAATACATGTTGCAGGGCCTGCATCGGCACCATCTGCCTAGGCGTCAACCCGATCTGTGCCCTGTCCTTCGGTGCACGCCCTCATCCTGAGCTCGGTCTCTCGGTGCTTGGGGGAGGGGGGCGGTAGGAACTGGAAAGGGGCCCCCAGGCTCCGCACCCCCGTTTTGGTGCTTGCTATCTGGTCATCCAAGAGGAGCTGCTCAGCGAGGCCCAGGCCCAGTTGGCAGGAGAGACGTCCTTCTGGAAGTGCTCAGAACCTGCCTGTCCTTCTCCAAATATTGAGGGCGGCAAGCTTTCAGGTAAAAAGCGCAGGCTAAAAGGGTCTCCACAATGTCCCAATCCACCAGCGGCAGCGAGGAAGAGATACAAGAGAAAAGACAGCCAGAGCTGAGCTAACCCTAAACCACCTACAGTCCTGATGAGGGTGAGAAATTTGGCCTGGCTGAAGCCAACCGCCTGGGTCCAAAGCAGCTGGGCTTTCCCGAGTGCCGGTTCAATCTGTCTTGAGTGCCCCGGCACCTCTCCACTGGGGTGGGAGGCATGGCCACATGGGAGAGGGGGCAGGGAAAACCCCTTAACTCTGCCCCTCTTCAGCGGTCGCCCCACCCCCTGCGAAGGACCATGACATCACAACGCACAGGAAGGGAGCGGCGCGACCATCTCCTCCTCCCCTTCCCAACATGGCCGTGTGCCCACGGGGCCTCACGGCGCTCCGTGGAAGCAGGGTCTCTTTGCAGCTGCGTTGCCCACTCTAGACCGTGACCCGTGAGTGCAGGTGAATTAAACCAGACCTGTTGGGTCAGGTTTCTAAAATCAACAGCTCTCCCCTACCCTCAGAGACACTCCTCCCCTCCCGTCTAGACAGGCCGAGCGGCCAGGGGCCCCACTGACCGACGAAGCCGAGACTCACCTGCTTGTGCATCTCGATGTTCAGCCCGTAGGACATTTCGTAGTACTGCAAGAGGGGAAGAGAGAAGGCAAAGCTCTCAAACTGGATCGGGCCGGGGGGGGGGGGGGGGGGGGGGGGGGGGCGGTAGCTACCACGGAGCGAGGGAAGGTTCAGGTTCAGTCGAGCCCTGGACACCGGTGGGCCTCTTTGCAGACGGCCCGAGCACCACCCAGCAATTTTCAGAGTGGATGGAGGCCAAATTTCTGCCCGCCCACTCTGAAAATTGTCAAGCGGCTTGCAGAGGAACTCTGCTGAGGAGGAGTGGGCAGGCGTGGAGCGCTGTCCCCAATCGCTTGGAAGACTTTCCTTCTGATGAGGTGGCTGCGGCTCGGGGGAGGGGCTTGCCAGAAGCCAAGGCAGAATTACTATATTTGCAGGAGGGGACTGTTTTTGCAGGCTGCTACTTAGAGACCCCACCCCACTGCCCCAGGACAGAGGTGCTATAACTAGGACATGACGCCAAGCCTGCCAGAGCCGTGCTATGTCAGTGGGTCAGGCTGACCCTAAATTCCTGCATCATCTAAACCCGCTGGGACTAGAACAGTATGTACAAAGAACAAGGAAATCTCCTCCCCCCAACCAGCTTGCTGGAGAACAACAGACTCCTACAAAGCCCCCCCCCCCC
>QEPC01008752.1:1576597-1588486 GCA_003113815.1 Sphenodon punctatus | reverse complement strand
CCCCTCTTCCCGCCTAGCCCCCCCCCGGAAAACACGCCCCTCCCTCCCAGACATGCCCCTCCCCCCGCTCCATCCAAACAATGGGGCCCCTCCCTCTCCCCCGCCAGCAGCAGGTAGAGCCCGGCGGGCGGGGAGCGGCCCCTCCTGCCTTCTCCCCAGGCCGCCGCCGCCTCTTCCAGGAGGGGCCGGGCCGGGCTCGGGGACTCACCGGGTCTCTCTCTCAAGCAGGAATCGGAGCCGCTGGCCCCAGCGCCGGGCTTCATCCAGCGGCGGGCTCGGAGCTGGGCGGGCCGGGTCAGGGCTGCCTCCCCCTCTCTCTCTCCCCGCGGCGCGGCTGGGCTCGGCCTCCTCCCTCCCCGCCGCACCAGCTTTGCTGGGAGACCGATCAATGAACCAGCGCCAGCTCCACGTGGGGCCTGGCTCGTGCTGGCAATCGCCGAGCCGGCCGGCCAATGAGAACGTAGCGGGAGCAGCCTGCCCCCACGTGGGGCACGGTGGTGCGGCTCATGATTGGGCCGCCGCCTGCCGCCTGGGCGATGTGTCAATCAGTGGAACCCGCTGTAGCAAAAAGGAGAGAGGAAAAAGAGAAGAGGAGGGAGGGGGGATTAACCCTTAAAGGGGCAGGCGCTTAAGATATTGTCTGTGCGGGCGGGGGGGGCGGAGAGAAGGAGTGTGCTTGTGGGAAAGCTGGCGAGAGAGAGAAAACAGAACAGGCCGGATCGTGTTAGAGTCAATGAGAGCTTTGCCATTCATTTCAATAAGGGGGCAGAATTGCCCCCAAAGATAATAATAATATAAATGAATAATACTGATAACAATCATAACAATGAAGAATGCCAACATCTCCTTGCAAGTGGAATTTATTATTCTTTATTATTAATATAGTACCCGAATATACATCAGCATCACCAAGCCTGATTAGACACCAAGGTCTCTGCCCCGAGGGGCTTACTGCTAATCATGTCTGTAAGGCTACAAAGCACTTTGCAGTCAAAGATTTTGGAGACAGGTGCCTGCCCAGCAGGCTTACAAACTATGGCGGACAAGGGTAAGGTGAACACACAGGGAGAGACAGAGAGACACGCTTTACACATGGGGAGCTGGAGTCTTACCCATTGGCTAAAATGGGATTTGAACCCTGGTCTCCAGGCAGGTCCAAGCTCAACACCTTATCCACTACACCTCAAAATGGAGACGAGGGGGAGAAATGAGGAGAGAGGCCTGTGGGGAGAGACAGGGAGACATTCATGATGCTGGGAAGTCACAGAGGCATGTGCTTGGCTTCGTTACAAGGAGGAGGAGGACGGGGGTGGAGATCCTGTGGGGAAAGAGGGTACAAGAAGAAGCAATTTTGGCTTCACGCAGTTTGAGTGTGCGGCAGGCAGATGTGTAAGGAGCCTGGAAGTACAGCTGAAATGGGTAGCTCCTTGGTTATTTGCAGGCAATACCGGCATTTTTTCAATGAGTCTATCCCGTGCCGTATCAATACCCAAATTGGGCAGCCCATTGCCTCCCCGAAATTACGATTATCAAACTACCAATTTTAGCAATCGGTAAAACAGTAAATTGGTAGAGAAATTGGGATGAGAAGTTAAAAACAAAAATTAAAATTCGATACTGTAAGTAATCGCAGGTACCGGAAATGGGGGGGGGGTGTAATTTTCCTGTGGCTGCCTGTGGCAGGAGGGGTGGGCTAGTAAGATTTTAAAATAATTAAAAATAATAATAATATTAATAATAATAATTTGGCACATCAGGGAGCTCGTCCCGGGCACTAATTGAGTTCCGATTAGTGCCGGATGTTGCCAGGTCAAGTTGGGATCTACCCGCTTTGGCGGATACTCGTTTCACCTCTGCCTGGGCGGCACAGCGTGGTAAGCATTTCAAGAAAAGGATGGCGGTGGACGCACCCTTATTGCGGAAGAGGCTGGTTATGGCCGTGTGGCGGCACAAGGCTTTTCCTGGTGGGGGTAGGAGTGGAAGAGAATGAGGGTCTTCTCTGGATTCCGGTGAGTGAATGGGATTGGCGTAAGGAACGCACGTAGCCTTTGCTGTAAGATGTAGACAGACGGGCCTGCTGCGTGTGCAATGCAACAGGCGGGCGTGGCATGCAAGAGGGAATGCAAGTGTGTTCTAGCGAGTGATGCTCCGTTGTGGAGACAGAAGTTCAGAAGATCGCCTTTATTGCACCAATTGCTGCGGAGAATCTGCAGGCTTTCAGCCACACGCGGCCCTTGGCCTTGCATGTAAGAAGTCAACCAAATAAAGGGTGCTGGGGTCAGGGAGGGTCGTTTTAGACAAGTGCCTTCCCACCCATCATGCCTGTTGCGGGGCTGTATAAGGGTGTCAATGCAGCCCTGCAACAGGCAAGATGGGTTGGAGGCACTTGTCTAAAAGAGAGAGTGTGGAAAGTGCCAGGGAATGAGTGTGCCTGGGAAAGCGAGTGAGAGAGAGAATAGGTCTGATCATCTTCCACTGATTCACTAAGAGGCAGAATTGCTCTGAACATATTAGAACCAACCCCAATCACAGCTCACTCCTCAGACGCCGTAACCTCAACTCGGATCCTGACTAGGGCTGAATCTCTCATTGGCTGCTCTCTGGTCATCAGTTGGATCCATGGTATCTCATCCACTCCCAACAAGGACAGGTTACTGAGTGTTACCAATTTATTTGTTCGGCGGCGAACCATTTTACCGACTTACCGCAGAATACCGCAGCATGCTGTTTTTACTGCATTGACATTTCCCATATTGCTGTTTACCATTTGCCCATGATACTTTTTACTGTTTACTCTCTCCCTATCAGATCTGATTTCAGACCAGTAACAATAACATTTGGTTAAGCAAATAACAGAGTTATTTGGTAATATTAATATGGTGGGTAATACAGTAAACCGGTTAATCATCACTGTAATCAGTTAACGACAGGATAACTGCCAAACTATTGAGGATGGTGGATACAACATTTTTGCAGCAAAATGAAATTTTTGAGTGCCTAGTGAACAGTGTGTTGGAGTTGGAAGACTAGGTTTCAAATCCCATTTTAGCAATGAATATACTGGGTGGCCTTGGATAAGTCACTACTCTCTTTCAACCTCAGTTCCCTATCAATAAAATGGGAATAATAATGACTCATCTCACAGGGCTGTTGTGTGAGTGAACTAGATAAGGATTGTGATAAGGATTGTGTAGCACTTTGGACACTAAAAGCGCTATAGAAATGCTAAACAATAATTAATACATTCCATTTCTAATCCTTCAAAGTCAATTGTGACATTACATTGGTGTTTTGAGATTTCACCCAAAAAAAAAAGAATGCTGAAATCATCCCTTTGTGAAATTTGCATTTTAATTTTAAAAAAAATTAAAATTATTTCAAAGGTTTTTTTTCTTCTAAAACACGTTTTGCTTTTCAGCCTCGTTTAACAGGAGAAGAGGAAGTAAACAGATCCCTAAAAATAGTGTCTGATCTTTGGAGGCTCAACAGAGTAACGAGAGCCCAAAATGGCAGCTCCTCATGCATTCATGTCCCATAACAAATACTCGAAATTGGATTCGTGTCTTTTGAGAACTTCAAATTGAGAACTTTTGAGAAGTTAAAAAAGCACTCTCCTTCCCCTCCCCCTGCGGGTGAACGTATGTAAGGTTTAGGTCACAGAACGCATCGGGTCCAATTCAGCTTTGATTGGCCCTTATCCTCAGTGTCCATGATCTGCACATTTCTAGTCGCTAGATATGGGTATGTTTATCTTTCCTAGCTACTATGTATAGTCAGGCAAGCCAAGTATTTGCTAAACGTGTTGCTAACAGTAGATCGGCCTAGGCTTGTACAGGCCTCTAGGCCCACTAGCCTCTAGATCTAAGGAGCCAGTGCAGATCCTCCAACATGCGTTTTTCATAAGTGTTCCTTAAAATTTTGCATAGGTGGTAACCTTGCTCATCTCTTTTTCTCCCCATAGATAGATGCTAATGGGAGAGCATTGACAGATACAGCCTGCTGCTCCTGTCACATCTGTGCCTTTGGTTTCCAGGGACCTCTTTCAGCAGCTGCGTTCCCTGTGGCCACAACAGAATCCCCGGGTCTGATCCCTCGTTCCTCCATTTGTGGACGGATCTTCTTTTCCCTCCCGCCCCTTTCTTTGCCACCTGGGCCTGGTGAATCCCACAAGCCAGAGAGTTGGAGAACGTTTGGCTGAACAAGCTCCGATTTGTCTCATTACAGCAGGGATGAGGAACCTCAGACAGACCCGACACCCAGGGGCCAAACGCGACCCATGGCTCGATTTTATTTGGCCCCTTTCGTGTGGCTGGATCTGGCTCCTGGGTCCAGTTCCTATCCCTCAAGCACTGAAAGCCTGAGCTCAGGAGAAATGGGCAGAGATGAGGGCACACGTACAAGGCCAGGGGATGGATCTATGACACAGATCCATGATTTGGACCCGTCCCTGCTCCTCAACTTCTGTGTGGACCAGAGCTTGTGCTCATTTTCAACCCCTAGAAGGAAGGGAACTGTTCCACACCCCCTGTCTTCACAGCACGCCAACAACAACTTTCTACAGATTGGAAGTAGGACTCAAGGCCGCCCTTAGCCGTTTTCCCGCCCCCGGGTGGTAGGGGGGGTGGCAAGGCCATCAACAGCAGGGCAGGGAGGCTGGAGGGATGGGAGTCACTGAGGCAGGGATGGTGGGCGATGGTGCCGTGGTGGTAATGTCACCGCGTCTCGCGATTTTGACCATGACGCTCCCACAGGCCAAAACGGAAGTGCTGGGGCCAAAACGTGTGGCAGTCCCAGCTGTGGGAGTGGGGGGCAGTGCAATGCAGTGGGGCAGTGGGATGGGCAGGGGGCATGTTGGGTCAAGGAGGCAGATTCTGGTAAATGCTCTAGAGAGTCGGGTGAATGCTGATCTTGCCCCACCCCTCGCCTAGACGGTACAGGCATTCCTGGTACGACCAGCCTCTAAAAGGCACCTGCACCCAGCCAGGTCTTTAGCCTTCACTGGAACCACAGCAGTTTGGGGGACAAGGCTCCTTAGTTGCTAGTTTGATCTGTGGCCTCGCAGCAGAGCGGAATGGGGAAACCACAGCCACTCCTAGCTCTTCCAACAATCCCTGTGCCCCCTCCAGGGGTAAACCCGTGCCTGTCCCCATCAACCACTGGATGCCACCGCTCCGCCCGCCGGTCCGCAGGGAGGGGCCGTACCGTGTGGCTTTTATCCTAGTAGGGTCCCTCGCATAGTAGCTAATCCCTTATCTGAAAAGTTCTTCTGCAATAGAAGCTTTCGGGGCATTGGAAAGCCGAGCAGCATTTGGGATAATGCTTTGCCCTTTAAGGCGGCATTCACGGGAGCCTTTTCCCTCTCCCGCTGCTTCAATTTCTTACGTGAAATTGTAATCTTGCCTTTTAGGTGGTCTCGACGTGAGGCGCGATTAGTAGGGAACGCCTTATGCGGAGGTAGCGTCTGTCTGGGACCCTGTATCAGCTCCGGTACCACACCAGCCGGATGTGTGATACCTCATTTTAAAGGTCTCGCCAGGACAAGCCCAATATGCCCACCCCTATGTGTGTGGGTCGAAGGGTTCCAGAGATAAGAGGGTGTACTGGTTCCAGAGCTATTACCGATCCCTGCCTGGTCACGTCACAATGTCACGGTGCCCACTGACCGTGGGCCTTTGGTGCAATGGTTTTGCCAGTGGTTTTACCTCTTTTTACTGTCATTTCTATTGTTTTAGTAACCCTTTTATGTATTTTGAATACATTGCTTTTAAATGTTTTGTGAGCTGCCATAAGGCTGGAGGGAGTGGGATAGAAGTTCTTCAAGAAATAAAAAGTGTCAGAGCAACTGGTAGGGAGGGGGTTGCAGGACAATGCTGTGGGTGACCCCTGGGGTCCCATCCCTTAGAATTTGCGGGGCCCAGGGCAAAGATAAAATGCAGGACCCCCTGGTGACTGACTTCACCTCCTCCTCTGTGGCCCCGTTTCCTTGAGGACACTCTCCGCGGGGTCCTAAAAGTGGGTCATTTGGGGGGCCCTGGTGGGAGGGATTGGGGGTCCTGCACTGCACCCTACTCTGGTAAAAACAAGGGCCCTGGAAGTAGAGAAAATAGTAGGGTCCGGGGCAGTCAGGCTGGCCAACCCTATCTTTGTGTGTGTTGGGGTTTTTAAATCAACAATCCATATCCCTACTGGGGAGGCAGTAGGGGGTTTCTCCCCTGTGGGGGGAGGAATCACCTCTATTACCCTCCTGTAGCTATTAAGGCTGATTGATATGCGGAAGAATCCCTTCAAACAATACCAGAAATGCAGAAGATGGATTTAATTGTCAAACTTCTCTTTTCCGGCTTCACATTTTGCACTTCCCCCGACTCACGCCCGTTGCGTTCTGTGACCTAGACCGTGCGCACGTTCACCAGCAAGGGGGGCGGACGGAGAGAGTGCTTTCTGCCGTGTGACACATCTGCGGTCATCCGGGAGCGCCCTTCTCGAGGTCCCCCGGGTGTTCCGGGGGGCTACTATGGAAAGGGATTCTCGGTGCCCGCCCCACGGCTGTGGAATTCCCTCCCAGCGGAGGCCCCAGTGACCCCCGGATTCTTTTCGGCGACAATGCAAGACCTGGCTGTTCCGCCAGGCTTTTGGCAAGGGGCGTGGGTGGGCTGTTTAGGGGGATGAGATGGGGTGTTGTTTATTTATGGGTGGGATTTTAATTATGGAGGAGGTGCCGCTCCCTTTCATTCCCTGTTCTGTTGTCTGCAGGGCCCTGTCTGAATTTTATATGTGTGTTTTTATTTTTGTAAACCGCCCCGGGCTGCCTTCCGCAGGAGGGGCAGAGTAACAAGTGTAAATAAATAAATAAATGTGCCATCTATGGTGCAGACAGCAGACACACACCGGCAGCAGGATTAAACCCTTCCCACGTTGTGCAAAAGGCATGGGATGGAGTTAGCACATTTGTTAAGCCTAGGGTTTAGAGTCACGTTTCTCGGCTTGGACGCGTACCACGCCAGCAGTTTTCTGCAACTTAACTAGAACTGAAACAGAGAGACCTGATTTGGGACTAATGAGTAATAACCGAAATTGCAAGGACCATTTCAGGTATCCAAATCAATACCCCAAAACCGGTCAAGCACCCAAAACTGATATTTCGAAAACCCGATATTTGGTGGTGGTGGTGTTTAAATTTCCATGTACCCTAAATTACCCGAAAACTTGAAAAAATACCCCCAAATCTTTCGGAAATCCAGGACTGGAAGTCGAAAAATCAAGATAGAATCAGTATTTTGATCGTTTTGATACCTGAATGAATACCGTTTTGGGGGTACCAAAAATATCTAAAATGTTCGGGTTAAAATGAGTACTGCGAATTCGATGGGTAAAGTGTGCGCGGGTGCGGGCCAGGGGTGGCTGCAGGGCTGGATTAAAGAATGGGGGTGGGGCATGAAAATGATATTTTGGGGGCTTTCCCATCATGCCACTCGCATCCCTTCTTCTCTGCAACAGGCTCAGGTTAACTGCTAGCGTGCATGCGGTTCACTTGGACTTGGATCCACAGACAAGGGATATGTGGGGGGAGGGCATGGTTCAGAAAGGTTTGAAAACCACTGCCCTAAATCAGGGTGATTTAAGGCTGGATTCAACCCTCCCTGTGTTGGAGGAAAGCGACAGATAAAGGATTCCAGGTAGGACCTGGGTTCTTAAACTGGGGTGTGTTTGTGAGCGCGGTGGGTGGGTGGGTCCAAAGGGAGGCACAGAAGGTGTTTGGGGAGGGTATGAAACGGGTCCCAGCTGGCAAAAACTTAGCGCCACACTCTCACTGAGTTAGGAGGAAAGCTCCAAAAATAATGGGCTGTCAAAGGGGCAGAGTCAAAGGGCGTTTTCAGACAAGACGCTCCCCCCCACATCTCCCCCCCACTATACACGTTACAGGGCAACATTGCAGCCCTGCAACATGGATAGTGGGTGGGCATGGAAAGAACAAGGGGGAGGGAGAGGAGAAGGAATAGGAGGGAGAAGGGGAGTGAAAGAGAGGGAGCAAAGTCTGTGTGTGCGTTGGGGAAGGAGCTTCAACAAGAACAATATTTTTATAGCCCCCCGACCATCGCCAAATGGCGCCCAAAAGCACTTTACAGCATAAAAAATACAATAAAACAATATAACATTCATTTAGAATATAAATCTGTGTTAAAAAAAATTTTAAAGGGTGGGGGACACATTAACGGGAACCAGCTGTGGGTCCTAAAAGCTTGTCGGCTGCCACGGACAAGCAGAAGCACATGGGAGGAGTGGGGGTGGGTGGCACAGTTCAAGGAACTTTGAGAACCACTGAGCTAGGGTTCCGCGTCCCCCAGGGTCAGAGTTAAGAGCGGGAGGGCCCAATCCTCCGAGCGGACAGCACGCAGGCTAACAGTGAACCCAAGCAGGAATCCAGCTGGAGTCAATGGGCTAAACACAAGCGCACACAGCAGTTTTTCTAATAACTAAAAAGATGCCCCCAAAAAGATGATGAAGATTTGTTCTCCCCTGTTGAGAACATAAGGGAAGGGGCAGGATCAAATTCAGTCAGATACTAAGAAAAACATAAAAACTTGTCCGGAGCTGAGAGTGAACAGTCAGACGGAGGCTCTTTTTAGTTTTTACACAGGCAGCACCCACTCATGAACACCCAGAAATCTGGGTGTTCACGAGTGGGAGAGCCCCGCGTGAAGGATGCAGCTCATGCATCCCCACGCACCCCCTCACACATCAACACACAGAGAGCAACGGGGGGAAACGGAGGTTGCTCTGTGCGAGTTGATGAGAGGAGGGTGCGTGGGCACCTGTATGCACGGCCCACTCGCCCACCCACCGCGCACGTACCGGCGCGACCACGGACCCCCCCCCCCACTCGGCGGCGCTGTGTAAAAATGGCTCCATTATAACCTGTTGGATACCTTTCTGAAGCCACTGAGAACGGCCGCTGGCGGAGACAGGATGTTGGGCTCGATGGACCATTGGTCTGATCCAGTATGTCTTAACTTCCCAACCGTAGGAATGGAATAGGTTGTGCAACTATTGACGCCAGTTCAAGTCTTGCCTTAGCCAGAAACTCACCGGGTGACCTTGGGCCAGTAACAATAGTCTCTCAGTCTAACCTACCTCACAGGGTTGTTGTGAGGATTAAAAGTTGTGTTTGTTAGTTATATGTAAAGCACTCTAAAAACTGCCATGGCAGGGGGGTGGGTGCTATATAAAAATAATAATAATTATTAATTATTATTATTATTAATTATCAGCTCTAATTCATTACTATTAATTAATATATACAGGGACCCATGGTCACTGTGTTTTCCCCATTGGTGGCAATGGGGAAAATTGAGCAAACACAGGTCCCTGATATATAGTAACAGCAATGAGCCTGGCACTGAACAGTCATGACTGGCAACAGGACCCTGCCCCGAGGAGCTTACAATCTAGGGCAGACAGGGAAGACAAAAAGATACATATATTCCCATTTTACAGATGGGGGAGTGAGGCTGAGAGACAGTGAGTTGCCCAAGGCCACCCAGCAAATTCATAGCTAACTAAGACAGGATTTGAATCCTAGCTTCCCATGTCCAAACCCAGCACTTGATCCACTCGACCACACCGCCTCATTCTACCATCAGGAGGATTTGGTATCAAACCCAGCTCCAGTGGCATAGCAAGGCAGTAGTGGGCCCTGGCTCATCTCCCAATCATAGCCCCCCCATGGGCAAAGCAGCCCAGAGTCGAAGGGAGGGAGGACTTCCCCATGAAAGCTCCCAGCAGGCCCTCCAGAGCAGCAGCAATCTTGCCACAAAGGTCGGAGGGGGGGGGGCAGCATTTCACCCCCACCCGCTGTTAACAACCCTTTCTTGGTGAAGCCATTTGCAACTGTCCAAAAGTACCACTGAGAAATGTTCAGAGTCAGTGCGGGTGGAATGTTTGCTTTGCTCCTTCCCCTGCCCGCTCTGAAACTTTCCTAGTGGTGTTCAGCCCAGTTGCAAAGGGCCCCCTCAGGGATTTGGGCCCGGGCTCCACTAAGCCCTCTCGCTCCATGGTAGCTCCATGCCCAGCTCTCCGGGCTCCCTCGCTCCACATCTGAAACAAGGAGAGCAATTCATGCCCTAAACAATGGAGTAAGAGCAGCGCCCATGAATGCAGCTGTCTCTCCCCAGCTCCCAAAAGCCCCCGCATCCCCACCACACTGCAGGGTTTCCTGCAGCTGCGAAAGAGCATGCAGGCCTTCAGCTATATCAGCCTGGGCCCAGGTGTTGAACCTGACAGAGCACTGACAGCGCGATCCATCACAGTGGAACCGTTCTCTGCTTCCACCTGGCTGGTTCGCATCATCCATCACAGCTTGTGGAGGGGGCAGCAGGGAGGATGGAAGGAGGGGTGGGGGGGGAGGGTGGCGGTCAGCCTGCTGTTTGAGCGCTGATAGATCAAGCAAGCTGGGGCGGGGGAGCCCTGCCAGCAGCCAGGGGAGCTGGGGCTCCCAGCATTTGCAAGCCTCATGTGTGTGCAAGGTTAAAGCATCTGCCTGCGGACTGGGAGGTTGCTTTCCTGCCCTTGAGGGGGGCGGATCCAATCCACAGCTGTGTCCCAGGCAGCATTCTGAAGCCCAAGCAATGCTGGGCTTGGCCTGTCTTTTCCTGGGAGACCTCCCAAGAGGAAGGGGGCAAAGGGATTCGGTTCCACCCCTGGCTTTAGGGTGGCCAGATAGACAAATTGTAGAGGACACTTATGAGAAATACAGGTTGCAGGGCTGCATTGGCGCCAGTGCAGCCCTGCAACCTGTATTTCTCATAAGCATCCTTTAAACTTTGCATACCTGGCCACCCTACTTCCACCTGGTCCCGCCCCTTTGTAGGGTGGCCAGACATGCACATTTGCACATGATGTTTATGAGAAATACAGGTTGCAGGGCTGCATTGGTGTCAAAGCAGCCCTGCAACCTGTATTTTTCATAAGTGTCCTGTAAAAATTTGCATACCTGGCCACCCTGATTCTCAGTTCTTCTGGAAAGGGGGGGGGGGGCAGGGCCACCGCCCAAGCGGTAATGGAGTATCTGGATACCTCCAGGATCAGGTCCCTAGCTTGTTTTTGGTCTCCTCAGTCTTGCTCTGCTGTAGTGGTCCTAGGGAGGTGCCTGCCACTTGTGCTTCATCCCATCAGATGTTCTTGCCGTGGCAAATTTGTCTAGAGGTCATAAGAACATAGTCAGTGCCACACTGGGACAGACCAATGGTCCATCTAGCCCAGCATCCTGTCTCCGACAGTGATCAATCACGGTGGTTTGGGAGAAGCACCCAACAGGTCACAATGGGGGATCCATTCCCTGTTGTTTCCCCCCAGCTCCCATCATGTTTCCTGATCCTGTCTGGCTAATAGCTGCTAATGGACCGATCTTCCAGAAACTTGTCCAAACCTCTTTTAAACTCAGCTCTAGGACTGGCCCTTCCCACAGCCTCTGGCAGTAGATTCCACAACCCAATTATATGCTGAGTGAAAAAATATTTTCTTTGATTTGTTTTAAACTTGCCACCCATGAGTTTCATTGAGCGTCCCCTAGTTCTAGTACTAGCTGAGAGGGTAAATAACTGCTCCTTGTTTATTAGTTCCACACCACTCATGATTTTATAGACCTCTTTCATATCTCCTCTCAGTCATCTCTTCTCCAAACTGAAGAGCCCCAACCTACCAAGCCTTCCCTAATACGGAAGCCCCTGCTGCCAGTGTGGAACAACCGGGGGGGGGCGACCGAGGGGGGGAGGGCGTGGCTATTGGGGTCGTGATGGGACGGGGAAGATATGGTCCTAAGAGGGGGGAGGTGAGATCGGTGAGGCGGGATAGATGCTTGTTGCATGTCCCGCTCACTCCCCCCCAAGCAGC
>QEPC01008752.1:1547662-1564772 GCA_003113815.1 Sphenodon punctatus | reverse complement strand
GGGGGGGGGGGGGGGGGGGGGGGGGGGGGAGGTTGACAAAAAGAACCAGAGCCTGGTTGTTGTACGGTTGCTAGGGAAAAGGAAACAGGTACTGAGGAGTTGGGGGGGGGAGGGGTAGTTGCTAGGGAGAAAGAGGCAGGCACTATGGAGTTGCTAGGGGACAGAAGGCAGTTGGGGGGTTGCTAGGCGAAAAGAGGCAGATATGAGGGGTTGCTGGGGGGAAAGGGGGCAGTTGCTATGTGGTTGCTAGGGGAAGAGACAGTTGCTGTAAGGTTGCCAGGGAAAAGACATCAGGAACTGTACAATTGCTAGGGGGTACCATGGGGTTGCTAGGGGGAAGGGGTAATTGCTGTGGTTATGTACCTTTGTGACCTCTAAGGTCAGCCAGGGGCACCCTCTTGCAAGTTCCATCATTGCATCGTGTTTGTTCATATATCAAGGGGATGCAGAGAGACATTCTCGGTGGCTGCTCTGTAACTTTGGAACTTCCTTCCCCTGGAGGTTCACCAAAGTCCGAGCATCCCCCAGAAGCAACGCAAAACCTATCTATTTGGCCAAGTATTTAACTGGGAGGATTAGGATTCAGGGTGTAATTTTGGGATCTATATTTGATATACAGTATTATGGGTTTTATCTTTGTATTTTTATATGTATATTTTTAATGTTAGCCACCCTGAGCCTTTGGTGAAGGGTGGGGGGGAAAGCTAAATAAATAAAATAAATCTAAATAAATCAAAATGTAAAGAAACAAATTGTTGGGGGAAGGAGTTGGGTACAGTGGGATGGTTGCTAGGGGTGAGAGGGGGCTTTTAGGGGACAGGAGGAACTTGTGTGGGGCTATTAAGCCACATGGGGGCGGTGCAGAGGAACATTGGAGTTGGGAGAAGACTGTCCCCCCCCCCCTCCCCTTTGCAGCAAGATGTCCCAGCTGTGTCCACACTGCCTTCCTCCTTGTTCTGAGCCTCTCTGTTGTGTTGCAAATGGCCCGTCCCAAGGCAGAGTCCAACATAAGCACCAGAAGTCTCTCCATTCCCTAAGCCAACTCCTCTAGGCCTCATCCAAGACCCACGGGAGTCCAGGGGAGGCTTTCAAAACAGGCATGATCCTGGCTTGGAGAGAGCGGGCCTCTCATGTTGCAGGGTGAATGGGCATCAGGGAGCAGGGAAGGGGGGGATGGATTGCAGCATGGAGCAAAAGGCAAGGGTCCGTGGTTGGATGCACACAGGGTTGACGAGGGGCAGGAGAGTGAAAAGGTTATGTGTGCGGGGAAAAGGTGCAGGTGTATGGACAGGAGGGATATATCGGAGACAGGTAGCATTTAGTGACTAGAGAAGAGGACAGGGTGGGAGTATGCCTGAATTTTCTCTCCAGCTCTGGGAAGGCAGTAGGGCCCGGTGGGTGTCAGCAGTCAGGGCTGGAAGGCAGGACTCCTGGGTTCGGGTTAGCACAGGGGAACCAGGACTTCTGGGCTGTATTTCACACTCTTGTGGGGGAGTGGAGTCTAGTGACTTAGAGCAAGGGGCTAGGAGCCAGGACTCCTAAGTTCTCTAATGGGAGACTGGGGTCTAGTGGGTTAGAGCGGGGGAGAAGTCTCGAAGCCAGGACTTCTGGGTTCTGTGGGAGGGGAGTGGGGGTCTAATGGGTTGGAGTAGGGGAACAGAGCTAGGATCCAGGACTCTTGGTTCTCTAGAAGGGAAGTAGGTTCTACTGGGTTAGAGCAGGAGTGGGCTTGGAGCTAGGACTCCTGGGTATCCCTGGGACAGGAGTGGGGTCTAGCGGGTTAGAGCAGTGGAAGGAGGCTGGGAGCCAGGCCCTCTGGGTTCTGTGGGAGGAGATGAGACTTAATGGGGGCTGGAAGCCAGGACTTCAGTGTTCCGTTCCCCCTTCTCAATGACTCAGTAGCTTCAGTGCTTGTTAATAGGCTACGGCTACAGTCCTGGGGAGGGGGGTGGGCATTGGGTTAGGTCAGGGAATGGAACAAATGTTCCCACAGATCGACCCGGCTGGGGAGGGGGGGAGCTGGAAGTGACACAAGGCTAGCTGCCCCCACTCCCACGCTGCAGGGAAATTTTCCCACGCAAATTTTCTTTCTTATTGGCATTCAAAGTTCTATAGAATTTGCCTAAGAAAATTTCGAATTGGAAAATTTTCCCGTGCAAATTTTCCTGATGCCCGCAGACCTCAAGCGTGAGCAACTTAAGTTTTGGTTTCGGTTTCCCTTCCAGCTATCTGATACAAATCACCGCTTTTTTGGTTTTGGTTTCACTTGCCGTCATTTTTAGAAATGGAAAAATTTCCACAGAAAAATACAGGAGGGGAATATTCCAATTTTCCGCAGAAAAATTTGGTAGTGGAAAATTTCCCGTTGTGGAAATTCTGCCGTGGAAAAGGTTCCACCCCATATCGCTGATGTCCAGCGTCCCACCGCCGGCGGTGATGACTGCCAAGGCAGCCCCCATGCCGGGTACAAACAAAAGTGCTCGCCCACGATGGCCGGCCCTTGGTCTCGGACTGTGGGCCCGGTTCCTTCCAGGCAGCTGCCTACCTGGTTAGCGTCACATCTGACGGCCCGCCCGCTAATAGAAACGCGGCTAAGGCTCTTCCCAGGTGGGCCATAGTGGCCGGGCAGTCACGTTTCTTAACACCCAGTGCCTCATCTCTCCAAAGGGGATAATGTATATCACCCTTCTCTGGGGCAATTGTTAGGGGTGGGTGATCTGTGTGTTGTGGGGTGGGAGGAGAAGGGTGGGGTGTGTGTGTTTGGTGGATGTGTGTTGGGGACTGTGTCACTCACGGTAACAAATACCACTTGTCAGAAAGGCCATGGGCCTGATCAAACCCCCCAGAGGGTGGAGCTTCAGCCCTACTCCCAGGAGTCAAAGGGAGCTTATCCTGTGCCAGTCAGAGCAAGACTTGGGATGCCAGGAAGGAAGGGCTGGAGGGAGGCGACAGAGCAGGATGGGGAAGGTTCCCTCTGTGATCTGGCAGGACAGTGCTTCCTTGCCTTCACTTCCCCTGCTCCATTGCCCCCTCTCTGACTCATCCCATCTTGCCCCCACCCCCGGCTTCCACACAGCCATCTCTCCTCCCACCCCCAGGCCTCGAGCTCCTCTCTCCCTGCAGTGCAGTCTCCACCCTCCAGGCTTCCGGCCAACTTGGGGAAGGATTCTTGGGCGCTGAGTAATATCCTCAGCTGGCAGAGCCCTGCACCGCGCCTGGAAGTGGAAGGAGTCAAGGAGATGGAAAGAGTGGCACTTTCTCTTGCTGCTCACTGTGGTCACTGGTGCAGGAAGCCAGGGGGACACAGGGCAGCTTGGAACACGCTTCCCTGCTCCTTATCACGGGGGAGTATGAGTGCAGCTCTACCTGGAAGAGGCACTGGTCCATTCATCACTTAGCTGCACTCCCTCCTACAACCTGCAGAGAGTGCCCCATCATCTGATTTCTGCCCCCCTCGCCTCACCTCTATCACAGAGCCTGCATTCCCTCCTTCACCCTGTAGGGGACTTTCTCACACCTATGTCTGGGAATCTGTGCCCTTCAGACCCCAGCAGGGGGCTCTTGGCCTCTCTTGTCTAGCTGGGGCTACACTGCCAACATCACCCAGCAGGGGGCTCTTTTCCCCTCTTCACCTGGCTGGAGCTGCACTGCCTATATTCTCCAGCAGGGGGCTCCCTGCCTTTCTCTCACCTGGTTGGGGCTGCCCTGCCAACATCCCCCAGCAGGGGGCTCTTTGTCTCCCTCACCTGGCTGGAGTTGCGCTGCCTACATTTTCCAGTAGGGGGAGTCTTCCAGTTGCATTGAAATAGCTTGAAGCAGAGACAAGTTTATTTATTTATATGCCCAAGTTCTGCACTAGGAACCTGGCTCTTTCTGGGTTTGGGTGGGGCTGATCTGTAGCCCTCATGAGCCTCCTTTGCCCTGTTTTGATATGTGCTAAGATGGCCCCCACTGCATGCATAAGTGGACCCCAGCTCTTCCCAGGATACTCCTGCCATAATGGTTTGTGTGAATGGTGGGTCATATACCCCAGGCAGCCAGCAGCAAGATCAGCTAATGCTATTAGGGAGCCCTGAAGCTCCCTGCATAAGAATCAGGCTGAATTTGTTCCAGGGCTAGCCACATCATCTCCAGCCAGACCCTGTTACAGGTGCTCTCTGCAAGGCCCCATCCATGGCTGGATGAAGACTATTCCCTGCTAGGGCCGATCGGCAGAGCTAATCGACGACAGCAGTGACATTCCCAGAGCAAGGGGGTGGCAAATCTGGGGGGGTGGAAACGGGTTTGTTTATTTATTTATATTAATTCTTCCCATTTTTTGCCCTCCCTCCCTCCCTCCCAAATAGCTCAGGGCACCTTACAAACCAGCATATAAAATGATATAAAACAGTAGAAAACCCCCAGCCTCCCCATCAGCCTTTCCCCTCACCCTTTCCAACCCCCCCCCACCTTCACACCCCCCCCCCCAAACCTTCTCCCAATCCTCAACCACATCCCAAACCTCCCGCCTGCCCCTATTTCCTCCCGCCAACCCTCTCCAGGTGGGCAAAGTCTTGCCGCCCCGCAGGGCGATTCTGTCAGCCTCTTCAATCCTGCCACCCCCCTCACCCCCCATGTTTCCAGGGCCAAAGGGTGGGATTTATGGGGCCAGATATTAAAAAGAAAACCAAACAAAGCACTGGCAAGAATTGAATCAGGAACTCTGCCAGGGACCGTTGAGAGCGGCGGGTTTTGGAAAGCAGGTGTGCTGGATGCGCGCTGCAGAGTGTAAAATTTCCGACATCAGTCACCGAGGGGGGTGAGGGAGAGGAGCAACTTCAAAGTGAAATTTCCATCCAAGATTCCCAGTGCAGAAACCCAGGGCTGAAGCCATCAGGAAATCTGAGCAAAGCCACGTGGCTAGGCAGGCTGGTTTTAAATGAGCAAGGCTTGGGGGGGGTGTTTCCATCCGTGGCCGCTGAGTGGCACGGCCCACGTAGGTGGAGTGAATGGGGGGGGGGGAGAGATTATAACGGACGGTTGTCAGGGTGACCACGCAAGCAGCCTCCATGCCCTCCCGTCACCATGGACTGCAAACACCTCACTGCAAACAACTCACACGAGCAGCTAGTTTGCCGCCCCCCCCCCCCCCGGCCTGGCAGCCCCGCCCTCTGCCATGACACACAGCCGCGGGCACCATGGAAACAGGAAGCCGCAGCAGCCAGTAACCCCTTCCTGCCCAGGAGCCGGGGCAGCTGCTGCAGCTGCTGGAAGTCCCCGGCAACAGAGGAGGGGCATACGGAGGAGGACGTGCAGGAAGCTACTGTCCGAGCTGCTGTCTTCTATGGTGTTGACTCTTCTCTCGTGCGTCATGAGGGGGGTTAGAATCACAGAATCTTAGAGTTGGAAGGGACCTCCGAGGTCATCTAGTCAAACCCCTTGCTCAGTGCATGAAATCCGCAGCTACGGCATTCCCGTCAGATGGGCCGTCCAGTCTCTGTTTGAAAACCTCCAGCAAAGAAGAACCCACCACCGCCCTAGGCCGTCGGTTCCACTGTCAAACAGCTCTTACCGTTAGGAAGTTCTTCCTAATGTTTAGTTGAAATCTGCTTCCTTGTACTTTGATCCCATTGGTTCTAGTCTTGCCCTCAGGAGCAACAGAGAACAAGTCTGCTCCATCTTCTCTGCGACAGCCCTTCAGGTCGTGGAAGATGGCTCTCATCTCTCCCCTTAGTCTTCTCTTCTCCAGGCTAAACATACCCAGCTCCTTCAGCCTTTCCTCATAAGGACTTGGTTTTCTTGTTGTGCTTTGAGCCAATGTGGTGGTGTATTTCGCATGCGTGTCCTTTAAGAACTCCCTAGAGAGCTCCTGGCAGGGTTGCGGGCAGGGCCGGGGCTCATAAGAGCCCACCTCCCCACATTCCACCCTCAAACGAGCAGTTGAATGCGTGGTTAATGGGTGGCCATGTGGGGTAGTGTCTTGTTTAAAAACACCCAATTTGTATTTATCATTTATGTAACGCCATCAGTATGCCTGGCACTGAACAATCATGGGCTTACAATCGAGGATGGACAAGAGAGAGCAGAAAGGGGAATACAGGGAGAATCAGTGAGACATTTGTGAAGTTGAGAAGCGGCAGGGGCATGTGCTTAGCTTAGGCCCCGTTCCAACCAATGGTTCATTCGATGGAGTTGGGTCATTGGTTTTACTCCTGAAGTGTTCACACAAACGGAGTGTTAACCAATGTTATGCAGGAGACGAAAGCTTGTATTTCGAAGTAATTGTCTGAACACTTATCAGTGTGAGAGTTGGTGACTTTGGACCAGTGATCGTTACGTCTCAGTTGGGGGAAGATAAAGTGGTGCAGTACTACTTGGGTTTACACGGTTCGTCTGAACACTACTGAAGTGGAGACGTTACTTCAGTTTAATTAAATCAAAGTAGTTACTTGGGCGTACTCTGTTTATCTGAACACCACTAAAGTGGAGTAGTTACTTCTGATTAATTAAATCAAAGTAGTTACTCACGTTTACCCTGTTGATCGGAGACTTAGCAGCCAAGATTTGTTGATAGTGTCACCACCCTTGCTAGATGGAGAAAGCGACTGGAAAAGCTGCTTTAAAAAGAGCTCAGCTACCCCTGATTTGCTCTGGTGTAACCCCACTGAATTACTCCTAATTTTGCTCATGAATAACTGAGTGTGGCAGGGCTGTGTCACAAAATGGCGCCTTGGACTGGAGCAAACTACAAAATGGTCACCAAACAGGAAGTGACTAAGTTTGGGGCGGGGCTCCAAGCATAAAACAGAGCCAGCTCAGGAAGTAGGAGTAGTCTGCTCCTGACTGTTGTGGAGGATATATGGCCCGAGAGGTTCTCTGGAGGGTTCCTACTGGAAGGCGGTGTTGGACCTGAATTAGGCTTGAAGAGCCTGGAATGTAAATTGGGAATTGCCAGCCAAAAAACTGTTGTATGGCTAGGGAAGGCTTACTGTAGTATAAAGAGTGGATCCACTAAAACTGGCCAGAGGCTTGCGGTCTGGCTTGTGAACTGACTGTCTTTGTGAATAAACTGTCTCTGTGCTAATTTCTCCATGTGATTGTCTTCTTGGGACCTACTCCTGCAAACACTCGCCCACAGTGAAATGGGACCCTGCGACACTGAGTTACCCACAGTCTTTTGAGTGAAACTCCACTGAATTATTCTCAATTTGCCCTGGGAAAGCTCCATTGACTTACTCCCTTCTTCCCTTGAGGTAAAACGGAACAAGGCAAATGAGAGTGAAGTTAGTTACCCCAGTGTAACTCCACCTTGCCTGCTTCCACTTTACCCCCCGTGTAGCTTTTGAGTTTGATGCCATTACTCCTACATTACCCCACGTGGCAACTCCTTTGAGTTACCCCCATGTAACTCCATTTAGTAAAATGACATTACCCGCAATTTACCCCAGTGTAACCAAGCAGAGTTGGTTCCTAATTTTGGAAGGCGGTGCCCAGGCACCCCTTCCATTCCAACGAACATGCAGTGCAGAGACTTGTCCCCCCGACCAGGGGCAGAGCCAGGAAAGGAACCCAGGGTTCCTGAGTCCTAGCCTCCTGCTCCAGCGACAAGGCCCAGCTCCCTGACAGCTAAGAGTCCTCTGGCTCCTTGCAACTGCCTGTCAGAAGCTTGAGGGCTGGAGCCACAGATTTGTAGACTCCAGTTCTGATGCTGGGGGGACAGATCCAAGGTTTGAGGTTAACCAAGAGTGGGATTTGGCTCCTCGTTTCCATGTTCCCTGGAGTCAGGGGTTTGGTTTGGATCCATGTGGTTTCAAGCCGCAGCCTGTCTCCAGCACGATAGTGAAATGGCTTGACCAGAAGCCAAAGGGAAATCCTTGGAGCATGTCTCCGGCTCCCCTTCAAGTCTCTTGCAAAGCTCCCAGTGACTGCTCTTGAGAGCAAGCCCTTAAGCACCTCCTTGCAGACCCTCTCCTCTCCTTGACCCTCTCCCTTCTGTTCAGCACTCGGCTGCAACCGGGTCAGCTGCCTGACCCCCCACCACTTCGATCACGTTCAGCCCTTTCCAATCCAGCACAAACTCCTTCTCCTCGCTTTCAAGGCCTTGTTCCCCCTTAGCTTTCTGTCCTCATTTCGCGCTGTTTGGGAACGTCACTTCTCCTCCGCTCTCACCTCCCCCATCTCTTGCTCCCGGAAACGTCTTCCCCTCTCCCCATGCTGCCTCCTCCGCCTAGAATTCCTTCACCGGGAGCACGTCCACAGCAGGACCGTACTATTTTTGTTTTAACTTACAACCCCTCCACCTCCCGCGTTTGGTTTTACAACATGACCGGTTTGGGTTGTTTAAAATGAAATGATTATATTTTTTGTTTGAAAGCATTGCACATGTACAAAATGGCGCCGGGGCTGGTGTGCGCATGCTTGTCCTCTTCCCAAATGGTGGCAACACCGCCGGCGCTATTTGGGGGGAAAGGGACGCATGTGCAGAATGGTCCAGTAGCCATTTTGCGTCCACGCAATGATTTTTTTAAAAAATGTTTTAAAAGTTTTTAGTTTAAAAAAATAAAATAAAATCAATCACAGGGCATATGCAAAATGGCCACCCCTTTTCCAAAATGGCGCCACCATTAATTTTTTTAAAATAAAACAGATTAAAGCAAATGACAATCGTTTGTTTATTCATTAGTTTTCGTATCTTTGTTAACTAAAATGAATGGGGATCCATTTGTTTTAGTTACAAAAGAAGCAAAAACCAATTGTCCTTCCCCCCCCAATTTACACTCTGCTGCCTTTCTCTGGACCTGCGACTCCCTCCTCGAAAGCTCCAAAAGACTGGGTTTTTCAAAGGGTTTTCCAGACAGACACAAGTAGACTCTGCTGCAACCGTGACCAGTTCCAGGGGCCATGGACTTACTCTCAGAACACAATTGTAAAGAGCCACCGACCGCTCCAATCCAGCCCTCCCTTGTTCTCTTGCCCTCCCTCCCTTCATCCTTTAATCTAGGAGTAGACAAGTTTAACCTTTAATAAATTCCCACCAAAAAGATTCCACTTGTAGCTTACACAGGGCAATCTACTGTACGATATCCAAAATACAAGGCATGAAAGTCGCAGGTTTTGACTATCATTTTATTGAAAAAAAAAATTGCAGTATTTTTGAAATTATGCAGAATATTCACATTTTGCAAGGTCTTGATGCTTGCACTAAAGCTTGGCCTAGCGACAATTTTTTTCAAAGAAGCAATTTCCCCCCTCTACGATGATGTCCAAGAAGTTTCAAGAACAGCTGGTAAGTACTTCCTATTGCCGTCTATCTGAAGCAGATGGATAGAAATCCATTGATCTCGGTAACTGTTGAAGCTCCTTTCTTATAGTTTTGCCAGCTGCTGATAGGAGGCGATACTTTTCCACATCATGGTCATCGAGATGGTTTTGTTTGTTTATGATAATCTAACAGGATGTCAGCAACTGTTTTACCAAAACTAACCAGATCTGGTCTTCCTTCAAGCTGTTGAAATCACAACGTTATCCCCCAACAATAGTCTTCTCATTTTTTCTTGAAGTAATGGACACTAACTTTCAAATCTCTCTGGAATAAAAAGTCTCATCTTTTTTCTTTTTGCAATTTCCTGCGCTGCTATTGGCTCATTGTCTTTAAGTCATTGACATGCTTTGACAAAGGCATCATGTCTCCTTCTATCAAGTGGGCGACCTGATGATGATCTTGAAGCTCTTGTGCTTTCTTCAAGGTCTCTGTACTTTACAGGAATTTGATCCCCTTTTCTAAAATGAACACCGTATGACGGATGGTGCTGTGCATCTGCTGCAGGGAAGTCAGTAACCGAAAGCAACCTTGCATTGCATGGTTCCTGCCCATAAATCAGCTCTTCTGTCACAAACTTTGACGCGGATGTCATGAAACTGAAAGGTTCAAACAGGAACGACAGCTGATTTCAGCTTTTTCCGTGAACCTGTAAAACTGGCCACAAAATAAAGTTATTTACATGGCTTGGGGCCCATCTAGTATCTACGGGGCCGCCTCACTCCTCATGCCCTTGATTGACCCCTCTGGTCATCTGGGAGCTCTCTTCTCGGGGTATCCCGGGGGGTTACTACGGCGTGGGCGTTCTTGGTGGCCGCCCTGCAGCTGTGGAATTCCCTCCCAGCAGAGACCTGGGTGGTTCCGGACCGACGTCCGTGTAAGACTTGGCTGCTCCGCTAGGCTTTTGGCAAGTGGGATGGGTGAGGGTGGGTTTTAGTATTTTCCTGTTGTGACATTAGGGGTGGGGTTTAATATATTTTATTGTATTTTGATACTTTTCCCCAAGCGTGGGGAAGCTGTGCTCCCTTCTTTTTGGTCCCTATTTGTTTTCCCCCTCTTTGATACTGTTTTATGATGGAGTTTATATATTTTGTGTTTTATATTGTAAGCCACCCCGGGCTGCCTTGGCAGGAGGGGCAGGGTAATAAATGCCATAAATAAATAATTTCTGAAACTGAGGCCCTTTTCAAATGGGCCGCGGCTGGGGGGGTGTGTGTGCGCCGGTCCATGGGCGCCCCGCTGCCAGGGCACATGCACACACACATCTCCCAACATTCCCAGGGCACAGGCGTGTTCTGGCTTCTCATCCCACTGAGTTTATCATCATTCCATCATATTCCCATTGGCCTCTGAAGGGCTTTTCCTGGGAGGCCACCAGTTAAGCGATGCCTGAGGCTTGAATATGGATCTTTTTGTCTCTCTCCCTCTAAAGAGGGACTTTGATTCGTGAATGAGGGACAGTAGGTTTCAGCACCCAATGAGGGACTGTCCTTTCTAAACAGGGACAGGTGGGAGGCACGGGATGGCTTGTTTGGACTCAGTCCCTCCCCCATTCAAGGCTTGGCTACTGAGAACCCCCTTTTCTCGACTGGCTGCTGAAGATTCAGGGGTCGGGACTGTGGGAGAGAGGCCTAGCGGGTTCAGCAGGCCAAGCGAGAGCTGTGGGGGCTTCCCTGCAGGGGAGGGATAAGAGGCCTGGTTAATGCAAAATCAAAGCCAGACAAGAGCTGCCTTAGCAGGGTCTGGAGGGGAATTTCCCGCCCGCCCGCGCGCTGCAGGGTTTCGCTGCCAGGGCCTGTCTAGACAGAGGGAATGTGCAGCACATCAAAAAAAGCAGGCCGCAGCCCTCAGCAGGCAGCAGGAAAGGTGCCAACAAGTTCAGCTCTTGTTTCCCAGGCACCCCAAAATCTGCTCAGCGGTTGGGCAAATTTGGCCCTTAGTTCAGTGTCAGGATGGGATCTGGGGAGAATCCAGCTCAAAGCCCTTAGAAATCTGGCCGTAAATCAGTGATGGCCTTAGGAACGGCAGGGGCCTGGATGGATTCAACGACCTCAGATAAGTCCCTGCTCGTGCAGTACCCTGTGAGTGTCAGTGCACTCAGAGACCTGGGGGGGTCCCTCCTAGCACAAGGCTCATTGCTGTTGGTGCACGCACAGACCCTAGTGGGGCCCCTTTGGCTAAGTGTGCTGTGCTTGGACTGGGCGGTGAGGACCCCGGTTCAAGTCTTGCCATAGCCAGAAACTCACGAGTGACCTTGGGCCAGTCTCAATATTTTCTCAGCCTAACCTACCTCACAGGGTTGTTGTGAGGATTCAAAGTTGTGTTTATTAGTCATATGTAAAGGGCTCTGAGTGCCATGGCAGCGGCTGTGGCAGCGGCGGTGGCGGGGGGCACTATATAAAAATTAAGATATTATTGTGAGATGGGGCACTCAGCGACCCTGGTGGCTCATTGCAGTTCAGTGCATTCAGGGACCCTGCTGGGGCCGCTCCTAGCAGGAGGGCCATGACTCAAAATAGTCCGTGCAGGAAAGGGGCAGCACAAGAAACCATGGGAGGTTGCAGGAAGTGGAGGGAGGGAGTGGGACAGGTGGGAGGATGGTGACCGGGGTGGGGGGCAATTCCATTTCTTGCACCTGGGCCCACTCCAGCCTAGCTACACCCCTACATGGCAGACAAGTGATTGTCCAGATGGTCTTTGAAAGCCTCCAATGAAAGAGATTCCACCACCTCCTTCCTTCGTTTGGAAGCTTTTTCACCAAAATCTGCCTTGCCGCAATTTAAGCCTATTCTCTCTCGTTTCTTTCTCGGACAGCGGAGAGGAGCTATTCCTCCTTTTTAGATATTTGAAAACGGCTTTTGTGAATCACGTCCACCCCCCACATCTTTTCTCTAGGCCTAAACAGACCCAATTCCTCCTATGACTTGTAGGCCGGGCCTTTTCTTATCTTCCTTGCTCTTCTCCGAAAAGGAAATCCTCTCCAGTTGGCCAAGGCCTTTCTCGATGTGCGGTGCCCCAAACAGAACGCTGTACTCCAGGCGAGGTCTCGCCCGTGCAGAGTATTATTATTTCGATAGGGCGCGGAACAATGGGTGGAAACAAACGTTGACGGTGGTGCGCCGCTGTTCACGACCCTACCTGGGTTGGGAAGCCGTGGCGGACACAGTCTGGATCGAGCTGCCCAACACACATTCCTGCGGCTGGGCTGCTGGGGAGGGTGGGGAGACACACAAACTTCTGGCCCTGCGCCTGCGCTGCGCCCAGCGGCGGACCCGCTGCACGCCATGGCGGGCCACAGCAAATAGAACCTGCCGTGACCCGCTTTGCCCGTTGGGCAGACTGTAGCCCAGCCTGTGACCTGGAGCTAATCTGGGGGTCAGAGCCCGGGCTAGCCTCCGACACGCATGGGATCAATCGCAATCCTGTGCCAACGTCTGGCTGCCACTCAACATGCCGGTGGCTCGCGGACCAAAGCGTGAACAAGGCCACAGTCATGTCTGTTTCTACCCACTCATGAATTAGAGCCAGGTCCCTGCACCAGAGGCTCATAGTCTAGTGTGGACAAGGGAGAGGGGAACACAGGGAGAGACGGAGACATTCCTGAAGTTGAAAAGTCGCAGGTGCTCCTGCTTAGCGCAGTGACGGGGTGAGGAGGGGGATTTTGTAGGATAGGAAACTGGACAGCGCATCAGTGAGCAATTTGTGGGGGTGAGGAGCTAGGGAAAGTCTGATGGAAGAGAGAGGTTTTTTAGGAGGGATCTGAAGGTCAGGAGTTAAGCATGTGTTGAGGGAGAGTTCCAGGTATAGGGGGCAACACGGGAGACGGTTTAGGGAGGAGACTCGGGTGGGCAAGAGCATCGGTTAATGCAGCCCAGAATATCCTTGTGGCCACATGCTTCTCTCCTGCACTAGTGCATTCCTCCCCACTCGCCAATTCCATCTCTCTCCCGAAGACTCTCTGCTTGCTCTGGCTAACCTCCTTCCCAGCTTCCTGCTGATGTCACCGCGTGCGGTGAACGCACCGGGAACCTCTGCCAAGTTCCGACCCCACCTCTCCGATTACCCCCTCAGCCCCTTTCCAAACCACCGATGGTCCCACCGGCAACGACCAAACCAAACAGCCAGCCCTACTTAGAGGTTATAGTAATGAGCACGTCGGAGGGTCGGGTTATGTGGTTGCTCCATTGGGTGGAGGGAATCTGTGATTAGGACAGATCCCCTCCCTCACCCTCTTGGCACTTTAACTTACACAACACATCCCTGCCAAACACACAGTGTTTTTAAAAAATATAATCATGAGTCAGGCATTAAAGGAATCAGAAGATGCCGTGTGTACATTTTACAGCCTGCAAACATGCCTTCATGGAGCCCCAAGCTCACCCCCACGATGAGATTTAAATAGGATCCTCGCCTGGTCCTAGCTAACAATCACTAAAAAGAGTCAGTATAGTCTAGTGGCTAAGGTGCTGGCCTTGCATTTGGGAGACCTGGGTTCAAATCCTGTCGTTGCCATACAGAGGTGTAACTTTTAACTTCTCAAGCAGCCCTAGAACAGCAGGGGGGGGCTCACCTCCTAGCAGGGGACTGAGCAGAGGCTCGGAGTACCGTACCTGATCCCTCCCAGCACTTTGCTGACTGCGCTCCTCCATTTCACTAGTGTGTCTGGCATGGGGGGGTAAGGAGGGAAGTCTCTGGGCTGAAGCAACCCCCCCTTCCTTTCTCCCTCCCGCTGCCCCCCCGCCCAATGCTGGGTGCCACCGCCACAGAGGAAGGTGGAGGAGAGGCAGAGTGCGCGGTCAGGACAGGTGGGGGCTTGGCAATTTGGCTCAGCCCTGGAGAAACATCTCCAGTAGGAGCGTGCACCCAGTGTTGGGCATTTCAGAGTTAGAAATGAAGTCAGAAAAAAATCTGGATGGTTTATTTGGCTTTCCCCCCCATCTGTTATGCTGGCCATCATATCGATTAAGCCACAAGAACGCCGGTTTTCTCATCAGCCGTAGAGAGGCAGGTTAGTCGAATGGTTGGGTTGCTAGCTGGACTGGAGACAGGGGTTCCATCCCCTGCTCTGGCCAACTCTGAGGCAAGGGCCATGGCTTCTGGGGCAGGCTTAGGCCCCAGCAATTAACTTTTTACAAATCATCATCTTGGCTTCCATCCTCTGAACCGACTATTTCAGTACCCGAAGGTAGGGGCTGGATCCAGGGGCCCGCTCCAGGAAATGGAAAGGAGTGGAATAAGAGACGGACCTAGGCCAGACATTCCCCACCCTTGCCCTATATAAATGGTAAACGAGGCTGAAGATGTAGCAGGAAGATCAGCCCAAACGAAGTCCCCATCTGGAAGTGGTTGACCTTTCTTGGGGTTCAGAGTTCCAGAGTTTCCACTTTGGAAAGGGGTGGGGGGGATGCCCTCACCTCACCCCTTTTTTGGCATAGCCTTGCCCCTTCTGGAATTTTGTGACATCACAACAGTCCATGCAGAGAACAGGGCCACAAATGTAGTCGGAATCAGGGCCAAATAGGGCTCTAATTTGGAGGGCTAAGTGGCCGAATTCTCCTGTTTCCTGCGAACAAGCCCACAGCAAACACAAGACAGTCAAACCTGGTCCCCATCCCGGTTAAGCTAGTCAGTTTCACATGTCCTAGCATGACCTGTGTGCTCGGACTACAGAGCCTGGCGGCAGGGATGAGAGGAAGTCATGGAATACAAAAGCTAAAAAGACCTGCCCCCGCCAAGTGCCAACAATACGTCATTTCAAAAACAGGGCAATTCATGGGGTTTTATAGATATAAAAAACAACCACCCAGGCCTATATTTTTTTCTGAGGCCACCAGATTTCCAGCAAGCGGAGGAAGAAATCAGACAATGACATTCTTCAAAGATGATCTAATTAAAGAAAAAAACAGCAAAACCCCCCCAAATGCATTTACAAAACACATTATTATGAAAATTGACGTACAAAAAGAGTCTCGCAGGAATCTGCGCTGCTGAGGGGCCGCTGCAGAGACAAGTGAGGTCGTGGACTGTTCTCTTTATGGGCTGGAAAGAGTGTCCGATCCAGACTTTTGAATTATTTCCTTTACCACACAAAATCTGTCCCCGCCCCCCCCCAATATTAAAGGATCAGCTGAGGCCACAGAAGAGGCTTTTTAGAAATTGGTCAGTTCATCTGTAATAAAAACACAGTGATGGCTGAGCCGCCCAACCCCACAAACAGGAAGGCCTAAAAATCCTGCTTATTTTCCAAAGGAAACAGGGGTCATTGCAATCTCATTCAGGCACTGCAGTCTTCCCAACACCGTGGCCGGAGACGGTAGAAGCAGATTCCCAGGAGGTCAGAAGCTGGCTTGCAGGAGGGTGGACAAACGGCAGAGGGAAAAGATCGGTCTGTCCTTTTAGGCGTCAGGCAAGTACGTTAGGTCTCCTGAGTAATTGGTCCCAGTGACGACTGGCAGCCAAATGGGAGATCATGTGGCTGGGCGTAAACGCTGCCACTCGCGGGATGCAAAGTTTACTCTTGGCACAGGAAAGAAACAAGCTTGCCAGCCAAACAAACCGCACCTACGCGTCATCTCCACCGTCTGCTCCGGCCCAACGTCTATCGCCCCGCGAGTCTCTCACGCCCTGGCATAGACGCAGACCTGGGTGAGCCTCCTGGTCTTGCACACTCACAGGAAGAATCGGTGCGCTCCCACTTGGTGCCATGACACGCATGTGCACACGGACACAAAAGGATCGAAGGGTGTCTTCGATTGGGTGTTCAAAACCGCTAAGCACGTGGTTGGCTGTTGTCGTAAGCACCATAACAATCCTAACACCAATTTGGCCACCCGTTGAACACCATTGCATCACAAGGACAACGTGTGTGTTCCGGCTGAACGCGTGGCCAACATCGTGTCTAACAACAGCGCGTGGCGTGTTAGCAGGTACAACACGGGGAACGAGGCGGCAGTGGGCTGTGTGTCTAAGCAGCGCCGCATGGTGAACATGGGGCCAAACTGATGTTCATATCAACACACATTCAGACCCCCGCTGACGTTATGTCTAAAGACACCCTTAAGTCTCCTGACTGCGTGCACCCCCGAATGCCTCCGGATCCCATGCACGCCGTAACAGGGCAGGCTGCTGGCAACTGCCTGGCCCTTTAACTCACACTGGTCCCCTAGCTGCAGGGGCAGTTATAAAGGGAGCGCTGCACCAAAGTTGGTGCTAAGGCTGGGGCTGGCACAAACCCAGGAGGCCTGAGTGGCTTTATTGGGGCGAGCTGGGCCTGCCCGAGCCTTCAAAGGGAGCTCTGGGGCACTCGGTTAGAGGTGGCAGGGAGGCAGAAGCCAGGCTATAACCCTGGCCTGGAGTGATCTGGCCCAATCCAGGGGCAAGGAGCTATCTGGCTACAGGAGGGCCAGCAAGGGATGCGGGGACAGACTGACTACAGGAGGGATCGGGCCTAGCCAGCGAGGGGCTATGCTGAGAGGCCATGAGGCCCTGTATGGACGTGGAGCTGTGGCAATAGTACTTTGGGTGACAGGTTGTAAGCAACACTGAATAAAAGATAATGGGAAGAGAAGATCCCGTGTGGGCCTGGGTTCTTTGGGTGTGTGTGGGGAGTGGATCCTGACAGTACTCACCCAGAGCCCAGTGACCCCTTCTACACACACACACAACTAAGCCTCCTGTTCCCATGGGGCACACACACACAGAACTAAGCCTCCTGTTCCCACGGCGCGCGCACACACACACACACAGAACTAAGCCTCCTGTTCCCATGGGACACACACACACACACACACACACACACACACACACACACAC